>VXAX01005461.1:0-103819 GCA_013399835.1 Leptocoma aspasia | reverse complement strand
AAAAAAAAAAAAAAAAGCCTCTCAGCACAACATGAGTAATTGGTTCATAATCAGGCCCAGCTTAAGGTACTTTTCAACTCTGCTAAGGATGGCAGAATCTGGCCCATGCTGGCTTAAGGCCAGACTCAGATTTTTTAACCAAGATGAGTAGCTCCTTATTCCACAAATAGTGCAAAGAGACCCAACAGGGCTATTTGTAGTGTTCTCTTTTTCTAAAAGAATTCTACAAAAGAGACATTTCAATATATGTGAATAATTTAAGCGAGTTTTTATGAAAGGGAAATGATTTTATTTTCAACTGGATTATACTCCCACATTAGACAGGACTTGTGTTCTTGTTCTTTGATCTTATCACTTAATGATTTCTTCTCTTGAGCAACTAATCTTTTCACTGCTTCTTGAACATGTGGAAAATGCATTAAAAACAAAAGAAGGTGATTTACATAGCCTTCCTGCTAAGCATGTTAACTAATGTTTGAGATATGTGATCATCATGCTATGCTGAGAAGTAAATTTATAGAACTTTTGGGAAAAGAGTCCCTATCCTGTTAAAAGAGAAAGTGAAATATTGCTCTAATTATTGATGCACTGTGTTTTCTCCTGTGATTGATTCATCAACATTTTGAAAAACTTAAGCCTGTGTTTTACCAAATTTCTGAATAAATGTAAATTTACTTATGAAATGTAAATTTATTTATATTATGATTTTTACAGACTCATAAGTGATGGACAACATTGCATTTAGCAGGTAAAGATACAGTCTTCTTATGACCAAGATGGTCAGAAAAGTTTGACAAAAATTATTTCTGCCTACAGTTTAACAGTTTTGCATACCACCGGAATGTATCAATGAAAGCATCTTCTGTTGAGAATAAGTTGAAATGAACTATATTTCTCATTTCACTTCTTTACTGTCATAAGATTTTGTACAATGAAGTGTTGAAAAAATCCAGTTCAATATGTTAAAGGCATTTTATTTTGATTGTGAACTTTATGGTAAGGCCCTGAAGTATAAAATTTAACAAATATAACCTATATTTTGTGTTTAATAATGAGATAGTTTAGCATGATAGAAGCATTTTTTTTTTTGCAAACAATAAAATATTACAGGCTTTTTTTCCAAAATTACGAATGTTGCTTTATTGATAAATTTCTATGTATCCGTGCTATTTCAAAATCAGAGTTAAATCAGGCTGATGAGAGTTAGAGTCCATTAAAACCACTTATTTTTCTTAGTTTCAAAATATTTTCAGGGGAAGTTCTTTCTGTAACACGTATTTCTTCCCTGTAGTGGTTTAAGCCCAGCCAGCAGCCAAGCCCACGCAGCTGCTCGCTCACTCCCACATCAGAGAGGCTGGGGAGAGAATCAGAAGGGTGAAAGCGGGAAAACTCATGGATTGAGATAAAGGCAGTTTAATAGGGAAAGCAAATGCCACGCGCACAAGCAAAGCAAAACAAGGAAATCGTTCACTTCTTTCCATGAGCAGCCAGGTGTTCAGCCATCTCTGGGAGAGCAGGGCCCCATCACAGTCACAGTGACTTCAGAAGACAAAGGCCATCACTCCAAATGTCCCCCCTTCTTGATCCCACTTTATATAGTGAGCATGATGCCATATTGTATGGTACATCCCTTTGGTCTGTTGGGGTTACCTGTCCAGGCTGTGTCTCCTCCCAAGCCCCCAGGCACCCCAACTTCCATGCCAAGGTAGCAGTATGAAAAGCAGAAAAGGCCTTGGCTACATGTAAGCACTGCTCAGTAATAGCAAAACCATCTCTCTGTTATCAACTCTGTTCAGCACAAATCCAAAACACAGAGCCACAGCAGCCACTGTGAAGAAAGTTAACTCTACCCCAGCCATAAACCAACACTTTCCCCCAGCACTTTCATACCCAAATAACAAGTGGCTCACTCGTTCCCAGAATGCATACTTATTCACCTGCAGTGGTCTTTTTAGACTTGGCTGGCATTAGAATGATGAAGTAGTGCAGTGAAGGGGAGTATGATGGCTGGGGACAGAATAATCTTCTGGGAGGAGCATCAGAGTACAATGCTGGAGTAAGGGGGAAACCTAAACCCAGTGCAACCCTCCCTTCCCTCTATGCCTAAACCACTGCTCCTGAATCTCACCAGGACCTGACAATGTAAGGCTCACTCTGTTGCCACCTTTCCAGTATGGATTTAAGGAGGGATATAAAGAATCAAGAGCAAGTCTTGAAGAGGTAGGGTTGGTAGGTGTATGACTCTCATTGGCAATAAATACATACTGTGAAATCAAGAGTAGTTTTGTGGAGAAGCATCTCTAATAATGAATTTCAAGATGGTTTTTTCTCTGCGTTTTTGAGGCAACAGGAGGACAGAACATTAAAGCAAAAGCACAGTGACAGTTGAAAGAGCAAGTCCACAAAATTCCTCAAGCACAGCCATTCTGCTTTGCACCACAGGCTCATGAAAACTTATATGGCTGTGGTATGCAAATGAAGGAATATATCACAACATTACCACATAAAATAGATTTGAGACATTGTCCTGTTCCTGCCAGTTATTTTTAATCTGTTTAAATAACAGCATAAAAATTACATAATTCCTCATCAAATCTTTTCAAATAGTCCACACAAGACACATAATATAAGGAAAAAAAGCCAAAACCAAGTAGGTAAATCTTCAAAATCTATTATCATCTCAAAGAATAGGGGTTTGTGAGCTCTTATACTTATGAGGCCTCACACTCAACAGCTCAACTTCAGCTTGACTCATACTGCCCAACTTTATAACAGTGATTATTCCCACAGGAATAACTAGTGCACTAGACTAATAAATACATCAATGTATAGGAAATAATATTGGTTAAAGTAATTGATGTTAGCATGAAAAACATAATTTAAAAATGTAGGTTATAGGATCAGGTCAAAAATCATAATTTCTGACTGGCTTATAGAGTGGAACTTGATGGTTCACAAGATGCTGTTACAGGAGTGCTTTTCTCTGCTCTAGTTCTAACTGAACAACCCTCCACATTCTAATAGCTGTCTGCTTTATCTCTCAGAAGCTGGGTTCTGCATTCTCTAATTATGGGAAATAATTGAAATAGGCTTGATCCTCCCTGCCTCGTACTCCTGTGAGAAAATTCATTTATATGTACTAATTGCAATTTACTTTAGTCTCACTATCATTACAGTGAGACAAAGTCTTCTGCTTTAATCCAGTAGTTGCAAAAGATTTGATTTTTGATATTATTACTACTCTGCGAGTGAGCAATTTATTGATATAGAGAGGAAGGACTAAGTTGTGTAAAGCCTTTTTTTGATTAAAACCCAAAATATAATTTGCTTGGTTTTGGTTATATACAGTGTGATTATAATTAAGAAACTGCTTGTAGGTGGGATAAAGTCCTAGTTAACACTTTCATAATATTTTTGTCCATCAAAGAAGAAAATGGCATCATTAAAATTAAGCTTTGTCAAACATTATGTTCAAAGACAGACACGAGTGTCTGAATCTTTGTAAGACTCTATTTACTTAGGTGTGTTTACTGAAATGAATTTCCATTAAAAATGGAAAACAGCTGAGATCTTCAATGGAAAATAACAATATAAAACATGTTAATTGTATTTTTCTTTCAAAGTGATATTGGAGGAACAACTCTGCTTCTAGTGTACGAAGAATGATTTTCCTCATTACTTGTTATAAACATTTTAGTATATAATAAAATACATATTTATATATGGAAAAATCTGTCAGATATTATTTAAACAAATAGGGTAAATAAAATACTAAATTATTTTAGAGGTCTTTTAGAAAAAGATCTGGGATAGAGATCAGAGTTAGTGAGTATAATTTAGCAAACGCTTAAGTAGTATATACAATGAGCAAAGAGGAAAATACACTCATTGGTGGGGAGTTTATTGAATATTTAGAGCCAGAAAAATCAGTGTTGGCAAGAAGGAATGAAATTTTCTTTACTCAAAAATCTACTTATGACCAAATCCTAATTGAAGTTAACAGGAATCTTGTCAGTGATCTCACTTGGGAGTAGGCTATGATCCCTAATAAACACTTAATAGATTTACTATGCTAAATTGAATTGTCCTGGAACAACATTACTTAGTTTATATTATTTTTTTAATGAGGTGGTCCATTCAGCTATTTTTAAAATACAGAAATTATTAAATCAGTGGTTTACATCCGATTTACTACAATGGTTTCCATACTTGTGTCTGATTTTTTTACAGAATTAGAGAGACAAAGAGCAATGCTTTTTGTTTTTAGGGAGTTGTGTATTAAGAGGACTGTTAGTTTTAGTGTGAAAACAGTTCTATGCATATGCTAAATCATTAGTGCAGAGGCATTAATCCTTGTATAAACTAATTCGACTCATTCTCTTCTGTAATTTAGGCAAATAATGTAAGTGAGATAAACAGAGCCGCTTACATGTCCACATTTATCTACACTTTCTATTTATACTGTTAAATACTTAAAACAACACTGGCCCATAAATTTGCCTTTTTGTTCTCATTCTTTTGGCAGTGTTTCCTACATGCTGCACTTTTAGAGTGCAGTTTGGTCTCATCTCAAATAAATAAGAGCCATGGAAGGAAAAAACTGCAGCTACAAAGTAGTTCTAACCCATTAAATGCAGATGGCCCACAGGGGGTTTAATCATAAGAGAGAGAGCACACATCATGCTGAAATATAGAGCTGTTTTCTATCACTTGTTACCATTTGAATGTCTGTCCCAGGAAAGTGAATTCAATATATCTTCCTGGCCATCAGTTGCCCTCTGAATACTCCTTCTCTCTCTGATGTAGCTAGATTTCCCTTTAGAACATACAGAGATGAATGAGCTCTTACCACACGTAGAAGTGAAAGAAAACATTTCTTTCTGCACCAGAACAGATGAGATTCATCATTAAGAGAATGGATTTGACCTTGTCAAGTGGACCAAAGCAATTTATAAACAAACTCCTACAGGGGAGGCTACTTTTGGCCAAGTACTATATTAGCAGTGTTTTACTTATGCCCGCTGCTACCTTACAATAACTTCACAAACAGGCTGACTTCCTGAAATATAGAGTGCTGAGAGACATCACAGATGTACCTAGAAACACTGGGATAGCATAAGGTTACTTGCCTCCCTAGAGGCTGCATAGAAATATGTCCACCCACCTTGCTTTCTCATTCTTGGTAAAAGTTGCTGATCACTACCCAAATTAATCTTCATTTTGGTTTAGATATGTATCAAAGAACATATTTATACTTCAATTTGCCATTGTTACATTGTTGTTTGTATAAGCAGCACGCAGATGGATGATAGTGTCCAATATGAAACTGAATGGCATCTACCTATCAGAACACTGGCAGAATAACAAAGGCAATTCAGTGTGGGTCTATCTTATTTGCAGCATCAGAAAAGGAATATAAAGAGTCAATCGTTTGCTACAAAGCTATTTAGATCAGATGATACTCCTACTAAATACCAATAACGTTTCTTCCTTTAACAGGATATTTAAACTGCAGGTAGGAATTTTATCTCTCCTCCTCCCAAGTCTGTGCCACGTGTGCTTTTTAAGTGAGAACAATCTTTTAGTGGTAACAAAAGTGCCATGGCTCAAATCTTTTTGTTCTGTCCAACAATCATAAGAAAGGAAGAAAAAATGAGGCCATTTAGTGGCTCAAAAATAACCCTGCTGCTTTGAAAGAGAATAGTCTGTGCCAGTCCAAGGGGATGGTTGCATGATAAAGTGGAGAAAAGTCTCACCAGATATATAAACTACATGTACAATTAAAAAAAAGTTTTTACTATGACTTCTGGGACTTACCGCCTCATCTATATCAATCTTAATCATGTCAGCAGAGCTGATAGTACTATAATCTCTTCTATGTCTACAAAAAGAGAATCATGCAGCATTTGTAGAAGGGGATTGACCAGAATATTCAGTTTTCTTTGACTCACTTTTCCTGTGGCATGTATCCACACAGAGATACAGTTGCAGATGCAGTTACTTCCTTCAAAGGCTACAAAAATAAGCCTGTGTAAGTGATAATTTTTTATTTTATTCTTTGTTGATACTGCCTTAGAATCATAGTTAGGGTTGATGACAGTGAGAAGGAGCTCTTCTCATACTAGAAATTTAATAGACTATAGGTGGAGGCCTTCAAGCCATGAAATTTCAAAAAACTTCCAGGAGTTTCCATCATTAACGAGCCCTATGTGAATAGCCAAGAGCTTGATCCATATTTTAGCTCAGGAGAGATCTATGCTGTCCAAGTCTTGTCTGCTTCATCATAGAAGCTCTTTATTGTTCAAAACCCAAGACCACAGTCTTGTTCCACTGCCAGTCTATGCTTCATTGCCAGGAGATAACAATTCTGACCCTCTTGAGGTCAGAACAATGAAAAGAATTTCCCAAGTCCTTAAAAGGCATTACATTGCATATATTCATAGCTGCCTAGCAGATTTATGCCTTATTTTCCTGTAGGCCAAGTTCTCAAGGTCTTCTGCCGTTAGGTTGAGAAAAGAGAAAAGGCCCCTTGCTTGCTTCTTATAGCAATTATTTGTCATTTATGCACCTCCGTGTGTGTGTGTGTGAGGTGTTCCTGAGTAGAAGATGGAGATGAGGCACACAGTTCTGGTGTTAGTTTCCTAGTTTTATAATCACTTTTCCACTCTGATTTACAAAAGTGTAAGGAAGGATCTTGGGCCCTGTACCCAGCATACTTACAGTGAAAATATACAATTTACAGAAAAAAAAAGAAAGATTGTAGCAAAGAACCAGTGTCAGAGTACTACTGTATAACTCGATCTTGACTCACATTTTTATAAGCATGCATCTGTTTACACTCTCTAAGAGGAAGATCAAAGTTCACAGAGAATTTTTATTACCCTGGGAAGAAATTTATCTCTTTTTAAAAGAAGAAAACATGGTTTATTATCTGCCTTAAATGAAACCAAAACAAATCTGTTCCCCTCTTCACTTCAGCACCAGACAGTAAGCATCCAAAATAGGTGACACTTAGTGAAAGGTCTCAAAATTTCTCCAAAAACTAGTTCATCCTGAAATCAGCCCTCAGAGTTTTGATCTGCCTGAAAATTCATTAGGCTGTTTACAAAGAGAATATTGGGCTGTTGAATTTGGTCATGCGGATTAATGGGGTAATCACATTTCTTTAGTTTTTAAGTCCTTTAGTTTTATTGATTCTGCTGTAAACCACAGCCCAGGATAATAAGGGCTATTTTCCATTTATTCTGTGTGTCAGTATTCAGATGGGGGTCTTTGGGAATTTGTCAGAGGCAAGAATTCTATAAACTGCAATAGCTCGCAACAGAAGACATTTTATTTATTTTAACTTCTCCACCTCCATTCCTTTTTGGCATCCAATATGCATATTTAAAGTGTTGCTGCTACTTTCCAGTTTGACTTTCGAGCTCTTTGTTTTTATATAAAATAGTTCTGTTGCATTCCTCTAGTATGTCACAGCAAAATCAAACTTGTTTTAACTCTTCAGGGCTTTATAAATCTCTGCTTTGCTTTTGTTAATATGTGAGCTGGCCCTCGACTATTGTCTCTGTTTCATGGATATTAGCATAAGTTGTTGCATAGCAACTTAAGTGCTCCTTGTGCATATCCCTGATATAGTATTAGAGCCCTCCCACGCAGTGATTTGTCTAACCCAAAAATGAGTACTTTAAATTGTCTTCTTTGGTTTTGTAGGATGTTATGGATTTGTACAAAAGTGATCTAGTGTCATTTATTTCCCTGAATGTTCAGCTTGTGCCATCTCAAAGCAGAAACTGTCCATAATTTTATGCAGAATGATTGGCAAAAACAACTATGTAAAATTATTTTTGTAGGTCAACCGATTTATGACTTCCTCTGTTCCCTCACTTTTAGTTCTCATTCTGAAGAAAACTTCCATATTCACTTTCTATTTGATATCTCCACCTATTCAACTACCTGACTCTCATAAACTAGCCCTTTTTAATGCTATGTTGATTCAGTTTTCTCAGCTAGATCCTTTTTTTCGTTAGTCTACGCCTTCTTCAGCTTGCAGCCTTGATACAGTTTTCATGTATTGGGAAACATATTTTTCCACTTAAGTGTGTGCATTTTTGTTGTTGCTGATGCTGTGTCATATGGGATTCATACTCAAGGCTTCTTCCACTCAGTGTTTACCACAGAAGTGCTGTCAGCATCTAGCTTTTGCTAGTACCAAACTCTAGTTGCAAATATATTGGTAGCGGGAAAGTCATGGTAGAAGCAAATTAACCACAGGTTATATATTTTTCCCTGTGAATCCTGGAGGAGAAGCAATTGACATCCCTCTGGATCTGGTTAGTTACTTGTCTATCAGCTGCCCTTCTGCGAAGTTCAGGGGGCATGGGGAAAAATACTTGATTCCATCATTATTGCAGAAGCATCTCCTGAGGAGATCCTCTGTATGCAGCTTTGACAGACAAACACATGAAAAAAAAAAAAGATTACATGCTAAATATAGTGGAAAGGGAAGAATTACATGAAATATATACTGTTAGATGGCTAGGTTTTTTTCTTTTTAAGTATGTTATTCATATAGAACAGATTGCTTTTGCACATTACAGAGCACAACAGATTTTCTGTTAGCTTTAGTAGTCATGATATATCATTTTACCTTTTCTTTGAATTTTAAGTAAACTTCCCAGTTATCACATTTCTTCTGACATATTCCAGAGATAAATAATCTGTGTTGTCCTCTCACCCTTCTAAATAAATAATACAAATAAGATTTTCCAAGGTAGAATTAGAAACCATCCTCTCTATATTCGACCTATTTTTATTCCCTCTTCCTCGAGAATTTGCCCAATTCGTTTTACTTTGCTTGGATCACAGGAGGTAAATAGTGGCTTTCTATCTCCTGGCACAGGACTTAAACTGAAGCAGAGGAACCTTTCTTTCATACTGAAAACCTCATTAGGAGGTATGACAAAGCCATTCTTTAACTCAAGGCCATCAAAGGGAATTCTGCTAAGTGAAGTATTACAAAATTCCAATTTTTGTTCCAACGAATGCTCGAAGAAGCTGGCAAATATCGGTGGAACAGGATGGGGACTTCTTAAGATGAGAGTCTGCTTGCCAGATCATAAAAATAACTCTCACTCCTGTTTGCTCTCCTTTTACCCTTGCATGGTGATTTCTTAAGCTTCAACAGAAGTTAATAAAAGGACATGTCTCCCTAATATATCTGACTGCTTGTTGCAAGTATGTTTGGATAAAAATTATTATAATTTTTCAAGTAGAAGATGAAGCTGACCCCGCTCTCATGAAAAGCAGAGGTTAGTGGTAATTCTACCTGTGCGAGAGGATTTGCAAAGCAGAAACAACCCTCAAAAAGCCTGTGTTTCCCATATGTGCATGACACAGGATTTAATATTTATTACCATATTTATAAAACAGTGTTACCATGATTAAGGATATCCAGGCTGCATCTTCATATTACACTATTCAGAGACAACATGACACAGTATGTTGTTGATATGTTCCAAATATACAGGAATATATTTTAACTGTCATAAAATGTTTGTGTTTGAATTTCTCTATGTATATTTCAAACAGTAAGTCAAATTCTCTGCAGAACGTTTTATGAAAGATGAAAAAATGCAGAAATTGAAACTATGTGGCTTTTCCAAATAGGTGATATTTACAGTAAACTGTTGTTCAGACAAAACCACATGAATCTGAAACATTTACAAGCCTTAAAGTGGGATTTGTATTCAATTTCAGAGACTCATTTTCGTTTTTGACCTTGTCTTCCATAAAATATGGCTTTTATTTTTCAGATTCTGAAGAGGCTTCGGATCAGTTGTGCAAGTAGTTGCAAGTTCTGGGTGGAAGCAGTGACTCATTGGTAGTTGGAACTTGCTTTGATGAGAACACTTGGTGCACATTATTGGCAAAGACAAAATTTTAATGTTATAGTGTTGATTCTCAACTTGAGTACCAGCCACTGGATATTGATTTTGCCCCCTTCTCATGTTAAAAACTGTGTTGTGTGCAGACATGCAGTTGCTGGCAGTGGGGGGCTGCAGAGGAGGCCTCCGTGGGAGGAGGGCAACATCTCCCTTGTGCCAAACCCTTTGCATAGCACAGCTGAGCCCAGCACTGAAACTGGTGGTGCCACTGAGAAAACACTTGGGAAAAGGCAAAATTCCTGGGCAGAGAGAGGAACAGGAGGAGGTAACAAAATACTGAGGAACAACTGAGGGAACACCATGATCAGAGAAAGAGGAGGAAGAGGGTATGGGTGTGGAGATTCTCTGGGCACCAGAGCAGCTCTCCATTGCAATCTGTGCAGTGAACTGGGCAGAGGTACTGCAGGAACTGAAACTCATGCAGAGAATCTATGCTGGACCAGGGTAGAGGTGTGATAGGGAAGGAGCAGAAGAGGGAATTATTACATAATGACCCTCATCTCCTCATCCATCCTGGGTCACTGTTGGGGTGTGTAGAGGAGTTCGGAGGGAAGAAGCAAAGCTGAGCCTGAGAGACTGGGGAGAAAAGTTATTTTAATGTTTGCCTTTACTTCTCACTACCTTAATCTATTTTAACTGGCAAAATTTTAAATTTAAGTTAGTCTTCCCCAAGCTAAGCCAGTTTTGCCCAGCACAGTAATTGGTAAGTGATCTACCTGTCTTTATCTCCATGTGCAAGCTTTCTAATCCTGGTTTCTCTTCACTTCGTGCTGGGATGGGGAGTCACTGAGCATCTGGGTGGGAATTTGGCCCTTAGACAATCTTAACACACTACAAAAATCAGATGGTTTCTGGGTCCAAAAAATTTAGTCTGACATGTTGTGCAGTCATCAAACTGAAGATTTCAGCAGATTAAACATCTTCCACTGCCCATGACAAATCTGTTTTACTTATCAGTCTTTCCCAATATGAAACATTTTTTCATTGTTTCTCAAAAAAGTTCATCAGTCCCAGTTTGAAAAAAAATGTTCCCCAATTTCATAGGGTAGTTTACTCTTTCATTATTACTTTGATGACCACATCTTACACCCATTTATGCCGTGTTGGATGGAAAACAAGTTTCATAAGTCTGAGTCAGAGTCTGAAGAAAAGGTCTTTCTTATTTTGTGTTCAATGTCACATCTTTGAAAGATCATCTCCCACTTTTCCTCTTTCACCTTTGTTTACAAAACGCTGGAAACCACTGAAAGAAGTTATGAGTATTTACATTGCAGAGGACTCATATAGTGAGGAATTAAACTAGTCCAAAAATTTACAGGGGTGAGAATACTGCAGAACCAGGTCTTTCATGAGTAAATGGCACTACTTTAAATATCACATTAGCCATAAATAGAAGTATAGTATTATCTCAGGGGCAGTTGAACAAAAATATATCCAAGTAGATACTAGAAGTAGTAAAAAATGCACTGTAAAAACATATCAATCATGCAAGAGGAAGTGTTAAGAATGATTCCTTTAATGGAATATTTTCTGTCCTATTTCTACCTGCTAAACATTTTCTGTGAATCCTAACTCCTTGTGTGTGAGAACACAAGTAAAGGATGCTTTCCTGATGCATTACCAAATGCAAAGGGTAAAAGGTGAATTATGTAATACCTTCTAACTCCTGTCCACAGAGTTGTACCAATCTACAGCTACTAACCTCTTCTGCAGGAAATGAGCGTGGCAAGATAAGGAAGCAGCAATATTCTACATTGATAAAAAGAATATTTCCGCACAGGGAACTTTCATATTAATGGAAAGTGACAGTCTCCGCAGACACTAAATGCAGATATTAAAGAAAACTCTTAACTAGCATTTTACACATCATTGGCTATAGAGGAAGCCTAGGAAAGTTGGCCTTACTTATCTCAAGTTAGTTTTATGAAAGCAATGGTTTTATTGAAGCCTTACCACTAAGCAGAAGGTATTTTTCTGGCTTTAAGTAATGAGAATGAAAGGTGGTTGCAGGAGTTACTACTGGTATCAATTCAAGCTTAGGTTTGCAGTGGCTTTCTGCAGTCCATCCCAAGATGATTACAGGCAGTAAGGCAATAAGATGAATTCTGTGCTGTTTCTGTCTGAGTGGTCAGTCACTGTCCAGGTTGGAACTTATTACTCCGAACCTCTGCCAGGTGTAAGAGCAAGTTTGGTGCTGCTCACTCCACATGAATCTGCCTTCTCTTTTATAGTCCTGCCCTCTTTATTTTGTGGAGCCACACACAGAGATTGAGACGAGAAACTCGAAAGGAAATAAGAAGACTTTCACAGCTCTGCACATATATAACATATCCCACAAAAGTTATGAGACTTAGGTGTTTAAAGCTCCTAAGGGTCTTTATATTCTTGTGTTGAACAAGTTCTCTTCCCCCTATCCATAAGTGGGGTGGGAAACCCCTCTGGAGAGGTCATCTGTGATGTTCATTACCTCTGAAATGCAACTATTTAAACTATTTTATAAATCAGGTTTAAACAATTTGGAGTGCAAAAATGTATGCAAACCTCCGAGGGCAAGTATGTGGAAAGGTTCCTCCCTCTTCCTACTTCCTTCTCCCTCCCCACAAGCAAGGCTTGCAGATGTTTTCTTCTGCTCTTTATTCTTTTACTCCTGTTTGGCTGTGACCCTTACTCCCAAATGATTATTTTTGTCAAACTCTGTTTTTTCCTGAGCCTTTGATCCTGTGCTTTGACTCTTGCAATAATGCACATGACACTATTATTTTGCTAGATTCATTTTACGATTCCTTACCTCTCAGAGTCCCCACAAACAATATGTTTTGTCAGTGTCTCACAGCAAAAGGGGGGCGGGTCTTAAAAAAACTACCACCTCACCTAAGGGCAGGTGAAACACAACCTTTCGTGTGTAGACTGAATACTTAGGATTATGCACTATAGCTATACATTTGATTATCCATTCTTTGCTTATATATCTTCAGTTTCCCAGCTAGGGGAAACTAGTCAAAGCTTAAAAAATGTACTAGTAAAACCAAGGATAGAAGAAACATAGCAGACAAGAGGCTAGAGTTCCAGCACTGGGTCAGGAGCAAAAGTTTACTGTTCTCAGAAAGAAATGTTGCCTTATGCCAAAACTGAAGATGCCCTTAAGTCTTCTGATGATTTTCTCCCTGCTTTCTTTGCTCAGACATCTCAGTTTGATCAAGAAAGGTGGAAGAAAGAGGATCTCTGACTGTTTCAAGGAAAGTAAACATACCTACACAGATAAATTTCTAGTTGTAGTTGAGTACCTGTCATATAGTAGATGATATATGCTGTGAGAAAATAATAAACCAGGAATCCAGATCAACAAATCTAGACATTACTAGCAAACTAGAAAGATTTTCCTTCCTGAAACTGTGGTTCAGATACATATATTGGGTAGCATACATATGTAAAAATAATTATAGAAGGTACAGCTCTAAGAAAATTTCCAAGCATGTCTTCTCATACACCTCCTTTCAGCTGCTGCAAAGATTTACTACAATCTTCCCATGCCTCGCCTTTGAAGTAAGGTGACTCTCTAGTCAACACAAAGCTGATCAAGGAGGCTGTCTCTCTTCTGCAACAACAGTGGAGGAAGTTATTTAAGGTTACTCCTGTCAGCTCCACAGAGATCTTCAGACTATTTTGATTTATGTCATAGGCAGGCAGGCCCCAAGCTGTGCTCAGATGATCAGAAGCAGCAGTAATAACTTCAAAACAACATTTTTTTTCTCAAGTCTATGTGTTAAATACAACTTAACTGGAGCAGAGGGAATCAAATGCAACTTTTCTAATTTGATTAAGTGAAATCAGCAATTTATGTGAAGAGAGGTAAGGGAAGTGATAAAGGCTTAAACAGTAAATAATTGCCCAAAGATTTCTTTTCCCAGTTTTTTTTCTTGAATAAGTATTTATTTAGAAGCAAAAATCTAGTTAATGTGCAATAAACCCCCAAGATAAAAGATCAGTAAAGAAAGTTAAGGATAAAGGAAAGAAGGGAACAAGAGAGAAGGGAACAAGAGTCTTTTGATTCTATCTTCATAAAATACCTTCTCATGAAACAACCCCAAAAATGTGAAAGCAACACTAAAAGGAAAAAAAAAAGTCCCATAGGATAAAGTCCATATAAAGAAACATATCTTTGTCAGACAGTAAATCAAAAGTGCCCAACGTGGTTCACTCCAAGACTAGTTGTCTACAAAGTTGGCTGGAACTAAGGGAAATGCTGGAGAGATCTGTAGTTTCAGAGCTCACATTGATGAATCCAGCTGAGTCTCAGACAATTCTGTTTCTGTCTTGCTGACCCATAACCATGGCAAGTGATGTGCCCAGCTGTCAGTGCCAGGAAAGCTATCTAGTGCTTCATTCTCTAGTGATTATCTTTGTGTAATTTCATATTTGTGTTTCCCAGATATATGCAACAGAAAACACAGCAGTACTTGTTGCAGAGTTGCTGGCAGAAGTAATGGATTTATATACAGACATATATATATGCACACATATATATATTAGTATATTAAAAAAATATATATATTTGACAATGTAAAAAACCAAACAACCAAAAAGCCCCCTGCTGGTAAATTGGCTGAATGCTGGCAGTCCTGGGTAGGATTACAGGAAGGTTTTTGCTGGGTCACAAATTCAAGTGGCATGTATACTGAAAACATGATGTTGAACCATTTCCATACTATAGGACAAACACATATGTTTCTGGTAAATTTTAAATCCTAAGGTAGCCAAGATATCGATATAGTTCAGCACTCCTTCAAAATTTAGAAATATTCTGAAACTTCATGTAGAAATTGACATAAAGCAATTGGAGACAGGAGTGATTAAAGCTGAATATTTGTAAGTAAGCTTCTGAAAATGTAGGCATATTCTGGTTTGTGATTAACTTTTCTTTTAAGAAGAAATTGTCTAAATACTTATATAGGTTAGTGCCAGATATTAAGTAAGTCACAGACTTATTCTATTGCAGTCTAGAAAAAAATTTTAAAAGTCTTTAATTCAAGAATATGGAATAGAATATCTCTGAAGTTTTCAATGCTCTTTAATGTAGATATGGTTTAAGATGCATACAGAACAGAGAAGATTAAATCCTGAAATCAAAGAAAAACCTCCCCCAAATCCTAATATATTTATTCTTATTCTGTGTCATCTCTGCTATTCTATACGCTTAAATTTTTTTCCAGAGGCCAAACGCAAAAGGTTTTCCATTTTCCTCTACTTAGGATGATTTGTTGTCAAGCCCTGAAATTAATTGTCGTGTTATTACTTGCAGATTTATAGCTCAATCAGCTTTGTAGTAGCCTCTTCTTTTATGGGTGTTCTTTCTTTGAACATTATAAAATATCTGTTACCTCTTTCCTTTCTTTTTCCTTAGAACATTTTTCAAAGCTCACTAACTCTGAGACCAAGAGAACATGGATTGCATTTCACTGTGGAACTTAGAGATGCACAAACCTCTTGGCAAGATACTCTATTGAAACGATTTTTCAAGGTATTACCACACATTTAGTGCTCAGCAGTGAAACAACTATCATTATTTGAAGTGCTTTGGTTCAGAGATAACAGCTGGGGAAGAGGTATGTTGGGCCTGTTTCTCAGACAGTTCTCTCCTCAAGCTCTACAGTTTGTTGATATAATAAATCCAGCTTTCTGAACTCTTGGATAAAAAGCACCATGGTAAGACAATGCAAAATATTTCTTTGATGTAAAGTTAGTTCATTACTTTAAACTTAATCGATCACTCAAAAAAAAAGAGATTTTTTCTACTTTTTTTCTCTTTACAGGTACCTGTTTAGGTTACTTTGTAATGTCTGGTTCACACCAGCAATGTAAAGCATACCAGCTTTGCCCATGTGAATGCAGGAAACACTATCCCATCCTTATTCTGTGATAAGATCACAATAAGGTAAATGACACATAATTAAGCCACATTCTAGATTTTTTTTCCTAGCTTATTTTCATGACTTTGTCATAAATATTGCCATTGCTTCTAATTAGTCTTATCTAGATAGAAGATTTTGTTCAGACACTTCCTGTGTGACAACAAGCATATTTATTAGTATCCTGGAATTATGCTGGGGCACTTAGGGTTAGATTTTGAAGTGCAAACTTCTTGGTCTGAGCTTGAACGTCTGTTCAAGTCGTTTGCCAGAGACCAGAAAATCTTGTAACACTTGTTCATCTCTAATTTACACTTACTTGCTCTGAGTTCTGATTTAAAAAAAAACCCAAAAAACAAAACACCTTATATTCTTCTCTTTAAGACTGCCATCCATGCTTTTCTTATTTTGGAGAGAGCACTTGAGGCCCAGCATGTAAGTTCAAAACATCAAGATGCATTGACCATCTAACTTCTAAATGCTTCTGAAATTGTCACCTTTGTGAGCAGAGGTGAAACAAAGCTCATCCAGTACTGAACTAAACTTGAAATTCTATCCCTTGGAAAACAATCTGGAGTTTACACTTCCCTTGACTTGTGTCTGGCACACCCATTAAGCTTCCCACTAGTTACTAGATAGTAAAGTAACTTAAGACTGATCTTTCTTTATTTATTTATTTATTTATTTTATTATGGTGTCATTGCAATTATCTCAAATTAATGTTGCAAATTATGTTTTTCAATTCTATGTTGTTAACTGATCAGACTTCTTAGTTACTATTTATATTTTTCTTTCTCACTACTAATGCAAACCTAAGTTAGAAAGAGAGGAGGAAATACAGGTAAAAATTTGCCTTTTTCTTTCAATGAAGTACGCAGGCATGAAATGCAGTGTTCATTGTGGGATGCTTCTAAGTCCATTTTAATATCTAAGAACTTCAGTGGATAATTTGTCTCCTCGTGCTGATAGTATGAATTTGGTACCACATATATATGCACATTTCAAACTTCACAAAGGTGAAGAGATGCTTCTGTGAATTACCATTTTAGATACAAATTAAAACTGTAGCTCCCAATCAGCATAAAGCAGGAGTTGATAAAAGTAAACCAGTCACAGACACCACTCTGGTCACACTTGGTTGGCTTGTTGAGCAGCAGATGGAAACAGCTGATAATATATATATATTTTATGAAATATTTGAATCTAAGATTTAATCAGAGAGATGGTCTCGTATATTAAAGAAAAACAGTTTATGTGTTAGCAGAAACTGTTACCTTTGGAAGAGCAAGGAACAATAAAATCAAGCAAAGAAAAATATTTTGTGCCAAAGATGACACCTGAAGCAGAGCCCTATATGATCTGTGGTGTATATGAAGTGGTGTTTTTCCAGCACGAATATCTGGTTCCACTACAGCATAAGTAAGCATTACTATTTCTGATCTTTGGCATGTTCTGGAAGATGGGAGAAACCACAACATTCATCCCAGGAATGCACTCTTGGTGACACACTGATGCTCCAGGTCCAGCCAAGCCACTTCATGAAAGGCAAAAGGCTGTGCCAGTCAGGCTGCATTCTGAATTCTTGCTGTATCTGAGCAGAGAGTGATGGATGAGCTGTGTGCAAGAAACGGCATAAACACCTCTTAAAAAACCACAGCTGCACTTACATCAGTCCTAAAAGGCAAACCAAGGGGGGAGAAGTGAAAAACCTAAGAAAAATTGATTCATTTATATTTACAGAGGAACCACTTAATTTTCAAGCACACATAGATTGCTAAGGTAAAGTACAAAATAGTTGGCGTCCCTCTTTATTTTTGCAATATTGCTGAAGTATTTCAATGTCTCTTTCTCATTATTCCTTATTCCTGTTGTGAATGTATTTTTGTTTGGATTTCCATGGAGCAGTGAAGCTGGGATCAGAGTTCTTTTCTTCTTGGTCCCATATAGAAGAGGAATGTTCTTGTTCTAAAGCTTTTGTACTCAAAGAGCTCAATCTTATAACTGGTAATACACAAACAAATAGATGTAGCTGCTGAGGATAGTAACACAATCTTAAATATTATGGTTTTTTAACTGGCATCCATAAAATCTCATTGTCTCAAGCATAATTGTAAGTTGCAGCCACCACTGTTTCACACATTTTCTTTCACTGGCTAGAAACACAAATGTTTTTAACAAGACAAATAGCAACTGGAACAATTTTCTCACAGATGTGATGGATTCTTGAATGCACTCCTAAAAGCTGCTGTAATTCAGATAGAGGTTACAGGTTTTGGACCAGTCAGTAGATGAGTTTCTATTACCTGACTTTTTGTGATCATGCCAATCAACAGAGCTGATATCTGAGTTTAAGATATACACATCTGTCTACCAAAAGAAGAAATGAAAGGAGAAGTGGCAATTCCAGAGTTTAATTCAGTAATACATTTGTATGTATTTCTAAATATTTGGAAGCATCATTTTGAAAGCTATCAGACAAAATAAAAAAATCTTTTGATATTTTTTAAATTTGTCTAATGGTTCTTGTCATTGAGTTGGTGCCAGAGATGAAAATACACTTTTATTATACATTTCTAATCACCCAAGATACTTGGACCATCAAACAACAAAATAATAACCTAGAAATTCCCCCACAATGTTCCTGTATTATTGGTATTTTGATCCCTGGTAGAGATTGGATTGCTGTAGAAAAGCTCATGCACTTCTGCTTCTGGATCAAAGTGGGTTTCTGACATGACTGGCTTGTGCTGACTTCCTCTGGGTTGCTGCTGCCTTCTTTAGGCTAAAGAAATAATAATTCTGAGTTATTTTTTCCATTAAACCATCTATAGCTATAGCCCCTTCCCACTGCTTATCATCAGAATCCCATGCAAAGATGCAGGAAACCCAAGGAGAAACACATATCTCAGAGGAGAATGCTGAAGGATGGATGAAATGCCCATTTAACTTTCTTTTCTGTATGCTCATATTTATGAACTCTGATTGCTTCTTGAGCACAGTTGGTCCATCTGTGCCTCACACATTGAGAGAACAATAAAGATAATTTCTAATTATTATAATGCTTTTCTTCTTTCTATCACTCTTTCTTGGGTGATTTTTACACACTCTAGTATTTATATAGGTGCAACTGAAGAAAAGTGGGTTGCCTCAATACTTGTCCAGTCAATATTCTAAATATCCCACACTTGTGATGCTTATTTTTAGTAAAAAAAATTACCTGAAATTGTCTTATTTTTCAGGTTAAATATAGCTATTAGATGAGTTTCTTCTGTGGAACATTTTGTTTAATTAGTTTAAATTCATTGCTTTTTAACCCATACCCACCCACACCCAAACATACATGCAAATACATAGATACAAACATACTCACAAAGACAGAGGCTTTCATTTTATGTGCAGACACATCCATCTCACTAGTTCTGGAAGTGAAGAGAACTCTCTCAGGAGTTCCTTCCAAATGCAATGTCAAGTTTACAATAAACAGAATAATTGCACTGTTTACAGGATTTATTTTATTACTATCCTTGTGATTTGCTGCAATTGTAAATAAATCTGCTCCTTGCCACAAATTTTTTTTTTCCAGAAAGAAGGACAGATTTGCTTCCTTTGCCTGCAATTATAATAATGAACAATATTTATTTGTATTTAGTTTTCTTTAGTCAATGTAAGCCAGACAGCCAGGCAGCTGTTGATCTTAAAGGATTATCACAGAACAAGTTCACTTAGCTTTAGATAGTAATTTATCATTTGTGGCAAAATCCTGATTGTGTTTTTAAAACAGTTGCATTTTTAAAATGGCAACTCCAAAGTATATACAATATCTGAAAAATGCTGTACTCTTCCATGAGAAAGAGCACTAGTTCATGGTGTTCATGTCTGAGCATTCAGTGAAGCTGTCAAGATAACCTCATTCCCACATCAGCCATACAGCAATTCAACAAGAAAGACCAAAAAACTGGCAAGAAAGCAGATTTTCTCCTGCAACTTCTGGTTGCCTTGACTTAGAGAGATTGGTTTTGCATCATCTCTTCCCCCAAAAACTGAAGGGAAGATTAAGGATCTCCCCAGGACCCTTGGTGGCTTTTGGGTATCAGTAACGTAATTTTATTTTTTAAAGAGTCTGATTCAAATTAACCTGTATGTAAATGGGCCGTTACTGTAAGCAGACATACAATCTACTGAATTAACTGATATACTATGCTCATTTTGTGGTCAGTTCTCTTGGTAGTAATTGCCCAGGCAGGATTTATTGCTTCATCCTATGGCATCAGCAGCCTGCTTCCCTCTGTCCCCGTGGTGGAACAGAGGGACAACAAAGAAATGCTCCTGTCTTGTGCCAGGCTTGGCTACACTTTTGACTTCCCAATACCTTTAGCAATTAATGTATTCTGAAGCAGTGTGAAAATTTCCAAGTACAGAACAGGGGCAAAAGCCTCAGATTAGTTCACTGGAAACACACAAAGATGCCATGTCATGGTGGTGATATGTCCAAACTGAAAAATGAAAAAAAACCAAACAATTGGATATGGAAGATTGTATTAGTTTCAAGATGAAGACAAATGCATCTTAACTTAGGTAAAGACTAGAGATCTTGAGTTTCTTTCCCCAGAGGAAATTTTTTACTTGAAAATTTGATAGAGATCACATCCTCATTTTAATTAAACTCCTGAGAAATTTAAAACTCTTCAAAGATTTTTTGTCATTAATATTTTTTAATTTGGGCCAAAAATATTTTTTGTCATATTTTTACTTTATCAGCCCATAAGAAACTAGAATCTTGCTGGAAGATAGTTGGACATGATATTAAGTGTTTTAAAATGGTATATTTCTAGTCATAAAATGGGAATGAGTGTAAAAAGGCAGAAAAACTCAAAAAAGGTTTTATATAGATTTATATATTTTAGATTCTCTTGTGCAGAGAAAATATGAGCCATGTTCTTATTCTACCACATGTACATATCCATCAATCCGTGTGTCTCAAGGAGTTAGAAGTATTTGTCACCACTTTCTTCTGAAAAACATTTACAAATAAACCGTTTGGTTTTTCACTATTCGATAATGGGTAAATCCTGTGGCATTTTACTAGTATGCAACACAGGACATCATTAGAAGAGGAAAAGAGTCAGCAATAAAATCAAATGGACATTAAGCTCATTCACAAAACTTAAGTCCCTGTTGAGTGTAGTGTTAAACATGCTTGATTGTTTCATTCACTAGTACAGCCATTGATGGGGTCCCAGAACCCTAGTTAAGTTTTTATAAGGCTTTTCACTAGAGAACTTTACTAGAGAACATAATTGTTATTTCCACATACCTACATTCAATTTTCAGGGATTACTTTTAAGTGTGAATTCTTAGGTATTTCTTCCAGCTGCCTCCTGTCAACCCATAATCCCATGTACTGAGCTCAGTCCCTGCAGGGTAAGCACTTGATCCTAGGGTCAAAGGTCCTTTAGCTCTTGACTAATGCACCTCATTAGGAGAGGAAAGCAGAATGTCTCCAGTAATTCAAATGTCATGAGAAGTAACAGAACTATGTATTTTTAATTGTGTTAAACAGGATTGTTTTATTTTAGACACAACAACAACAACAAAAAAAAAAGCTGAAGGTTTCCCATTTATAACCACTGGAAACACTGTCTAATTTGTTGTGCATCCATGTGTGATGCAGGAGTGTGCAACTAAACTGGAAAGGAATTAATAGTTTAATCATGTGCAGTAACCTTTTTCGTTGTGGTAGGAGGCTGGTCATAAATTCATAACTATTCATTACTCAAGTATTTGGACTAAAATGAACACATAAGTTAAATGAAATGCTGTTTTTCTTAGTACTTTATATATGGTAGATATGTTAGGTAATGGTTTTATCCTGTGTTGAAAAAATAATCACCTCATAAAAAGCAGGTTTTGATTAAGCAATGAAACTGAAACTTAAATTCACCTGAATCCCTAAGCAAACGTAAGCTACTGCATTTTCTACATGAGCTTTTCTATGGGATTGCTGTAGTTACAAAAAGGATTCCCTTTGCTTTGGAAGTTGAACACAGCTATTTGCATTTTAATGTTTGTATTTTGAATGCTTTTTTACTTTAAGTTGAAATCAGCAATTCTGGCTCTTTTTCACCCTTGCATTCTGAAGGAGCGTCGCAAGGTAATTATGTAAGCCAACTTGTTTGTAAAATTTGAACTGCAATTATTCAATTAAAGAGCTTCATTCATTTCAGTAAAACAACTTACACCTTGGCATCCAAACAAGTTAAAACAAAGAAATGACAATTATAGTTTTACACCAACTACTTTTTTATAAAAGCAAAACATTTTGTATATTAATTTAATGGAGATACAGAGCATGAAATATTGATGTCACCAAAGCCAAAGCACTTTTACACTCATTTAAAAATATGAATTGTCCCAAAAGTTGCTTTCATCAGACTTCTGCCTGACAAGCATTTTGGGACTATATGTAGGATTTTATGACAGTTCTAGACATTTTCTGGAATACAGGTAAGGTATGTGATTTTAATAATTAGAGGAAACAGTAAGACAGGAGTAGATGTGATTACGTGATCTCTGGTTTTATGTCATGATTAAAAGTGCATTTCTCATAATATTTTGATATCAGAAAAATCCTGACACTTTTTATATGGGTAGTTACTTTTAATGGAATGATGAAACTTAAATGTGAGAAAGGGAATTTTATTTGCTTAACAAATAAATTTGGAAAAAGTTGAACAGTTCAGGTTCACAATTCTTTCTTTGTCTTGGGATTGTCACAGTTATAACAACTGTATTTCTATGTCTTATTTAATGTCTCCCATTCTGAATAAAATATGATTTCACACTGTTTTAGAGATGTAAGTATTTTTATTATCACTTAATGGAAAATCTTGAAGATCTGTTTGCAGCATGTTAGGTTGGTTAACATTATGAATAATACATGCATTATTTTACCTCTTCCTAAGTTCAAAAGACTGCACAAATAGATTTTTTTATTCCATCTGGAGGCAGAAAAATTACACAGTGAATTATCTTTGATTTTTTTTTCCTGTTAACAAAAACCTGCCAAACAAGACCCCACCTCCTCAAGAAAATCTCATTCCTAAACAGAATAGGTGCTGTCTAATCAGGTATTTTCTCTACCTACTTCTCTTTCAGCTAGTACCCCTGTTGAAAAATGTTTACTGTTATGGTCCATTTTCAAGCCAAAATCCAAGTGTTTAAGCTGTGCAACATTTTATTTCAGTCTTTATTTCAGAGTGTATAGCTTTGATTTTCTATCCAAGTTCAAACCCCAGCTCATAAACTGTGTGTACACTGACTATTTTCTGCTAAAAGCACTTGGCTCACACCGTTCACTTCTCTTAGCAATCTTCCACCCGTGTCTTTCTCCTAGCAATTTCTTTAAATGAAAACCAGTAACAGCTTTCCAGATCAGGGAGGCTAAATCATCCTGTAACAATAACATGGTTTAATTTAGGCTGTAGCAGCGAGAGCAGGGTTACTGGACAAACTCATGTTTGTCTCACCAGTACTTATTATTTCAAAGTGTCATTTACTGCAGCTGTAAACTCTAGCCTTCTGGTTTGTAAAAGTTGTATTAAACTCATCCTGCTCATTGAAGAAAAACAGTTACATCTGAGGTAGCTTTCACTACTGAATGGTTTTGTGCATTTATTTTCCTGCTGGCTGTTGTTAGCTGCTATGATTCCCTCGATAAATCAGCAAAACAGCCTTGTTGGCTCTAGGTCCTCTCTTAACTCTCTTACCTATCCTAGCCTTGCATTTAGTTGCACACACTAATTTACGCATTAAAAAATGCCAAAGCTGCTAGAAGAGGAAATTTTCTCAAAGAGTTTTATTGATGGTTATTTATTACAGCTAGAGATATATATTTGGAAAGATTTACCTGTGTATATTTAATAGGTCCACTTGTAAATCATAGAATCATAGAAAGGTTTGGGTTGGAAGGTATCTTAAAGATCATCCAGTTCCAACCCCCCCAACACAGGGGCAGGGACACCTTCCACTACATCAGTTTGCTCAAATATTCCACACAACTTCTTGTTTCCTCTGGATTTAGTAATGTTACTTGTCTAAATACAGATAATGTAAATTTTCACCCTTCATTTCACTGAGCTTGCCATCAAATTCACACTGCTGCTGGTGCTGCTCCTTAACTGTAGCACTGCTGAGAAGCTGACAGCTGAGCACGTACAGTGAAAAGCTGAAGGGCCACTTGAGGGCTGACAGTGCTTTTCTGTGTGTCCCATGGTGCTGGCAGGTCAACTCTGTTTATGATGAGTGTTTCCCTTGTCTGTTCCTCAAAAAGCACCAAAGATTCACCATAGGGATGATATTCTCTTCTGTTCAAGCTGCTCACACAGGAAAAAAGAAAGCATCTTTCTATGGAGGCTACAGATGTGAAAGCACAGGACAATTTGCCAGAAAAATAGATTGGAAACATATTTAGGTTAACAGAATCCTTTCCCTCCCTCAAAGATGTTGAAAGGCACACATCTCTACCTCATTTTCATTATTGTATCGAGAATGGGTTTGTAGAAACAACGGTTAAGAAGCTAAAATCTCAATATTAATGCAAAAGCTATATATTTCATATTGCTACTGTTCTGCATCTGCAGGCTTCCTCTTATGTGTCCTATCTATGAACAATATGTATGATTTTGATTTAGGAACCAACAACATTTTAAACTCTGACACTAAAGGAGACAAAAAAGGGAAAAAAATGGAAAAGAAAGAAGTGGAGAAATGATTGAATTACATAGAACATATTTTTCTTTTAAAATGCAGTAAAAGATTCAATAGTTGAAGTTTTGAAATTGCTCAGGGGTGATCACATTTCTTTCAGAAGGTGCTCTGTATTGGGGCCAGTTTATGTATCAAATACTGCTGATAATTCAGCAGATTTTTTTTTATTGAAAGTCACAGAAAAGAGTTGCAATAAAACCTGCATTAACAGCCAGAGCTGAAACTGAGGCTGCCTATTGATTTATGCACTTTCCTTTGGTTTTGATCTTTTAAAGAACGTGACTGGCCACATTATATACTCTTCTGGGATTTTCTCCCTCAACACTCATTATTATGCTCTCACTGTCAATCTGATCATGCAGTTTCATATGATTCAGTTAAAAGAAAATAATCCACCAGCAGTCAGATCTGCATGATTTTACACGTTTTTGTCTAGGGCTCTGATTCAAAATGCAGTCAGATGAGTGAGAGGACACTGGTTATTTTTAATGGGCTTTGGATCGAGCTATGAATGTCTTTTTAGGGCACATCATTTTAGGTTATTCTGTGCATGTAATTGTTCTTTTTAAATGCTCTTCATCTCCACAAAAAGCTAGTGTCAGCAAATAAAATAAAACAAAATCAAAATTTATCCATTGTTTAGGATGGACAAGAAGATGATTGTCTTAATTTTAAGGAATATTATTTCTTAGGAACTACCTTATTCCAGAGACTGCAACATATGGAAGGTTCTTCAAGTACAATCCACGGTTCCTATTTGCATTTGAGATTCTGTGCAAGTTTTTACATTTTCACATTTGCCTCATGAAAATAACTTGGGATAAGAATAATTTTTCAAATGTTATTAATAGATAAAAAGTAATCCAAGAATAAAGACTTCCAGACTGCAGCTACTGTATGTATCTAGGCTAGACATACATATCTCAGTGTTTTGTTTTTTCAGTCTGACTAATTGTCTTTGCCTTTAATGACTCTCCTTCAAATGTCTGCTTTATGTTTTACAAATACTTAATCATCGCTTTTCTTCATCTGTTTATTGATAGAGTTTGAAGGTGCACATATGAACCAAAATTACGTTAGCTGAGGAAAAGCTGGGCAGAAATCTGAGTTTTTGTTCTGTCATTAAAATAAAATCTTTTCTCCTACCTGAAACAAACAAAACCAATCATGTCTTTGCTCCTTTGCAGTAAATACATAAAGAAAATTGTGTGGAAATGGGAAATGTTACAGCATGCATAAAATATACTTAAAAAGTACCCACAGGAGAAAACACCACTGCTCAGGACCCCATCCTGGCCTGTATGAACTGTACCAAGAAGAGCAGTAAGCCTACTCGGGCATGTAAACGTTGCACACGTGTTTAAAGCTAGGAAAATAGTGTCTCATAGATGGAAGCTCTTTAATGAAACACCTTTGAGTATGATATAATGTCAATGGAACAGCATGTGGCTTTGGTGCATATAAAAGCAATTATGGAAGTAATATTACAGGCTGGCTTGCCTTTTTCCTTTGGCTTCAGGGCTTCAGATTCCCTATGAGCTGAGTCAGAAATGATAGCACCTTCCTTCTTGTCATCATCTCACAATAAAACTTTCCATTCTTTTAATTGCTCAGAAGCCCTTCAGATATACCATTTGTACTTATACTACGACCACATATATTAACTAATATTTTACAATTTACTCTGGGTTGTTTTGTTTTGTATTTTAGAAATGTTAGATAGTCTGAGATAGTTTAAATCATAGTGATTTGATTTCTAGTTATTTATTGACTTTTCCCACATGATGTGTCTTGAAACTACGGTATAGCACATGTCCAGATTTCAGAGAAATCCAAAAATGTAGTGTCAGGTGATATATACAAAGAGTATGTTTTGTTGACTGTATTGGACACTGATAACCTGCTCCATCTGTCTTGCCTCTGACATGTTAGCTGGACAGGGCAGAGATGAGGCAGCCTCTAAAAACAGAAGTAATTTTGAGAAGAAACAGCAGCCCAGAAGCAATCAGGTATTTTGCTGAAAAGTTCAAAAGATCATATTTGTTTTTTTCTTCTTTTACCTGCTTTAATGTCTACAATCACTGCAAACATGGTATTTCCTTAGTGAGTTATAGAGGATGACTCAATCTTTGTAAGCTTCAGCAGTGCAGTGCTGTTGGTTAAGAATCTTGAAGCCCAGTTGGGCTTGTCTCTTCTGTTTTTGTAGCTCACGACCTGAACCCTGATAAACTCTGGCAGAGTTATACTTCAACACTTCATACCTCCTCATGTATCTTTAGGGTGAGTTCTTCTGCAACTAATGGAAGATTTTTTCCCTTCCTTTTCCTTTTAAACAACCTTGAATATGTCAAGCCCATTAATATAAAAAAATCTTGATTTGTATACCATACATTATGTCATTTGTTATATTATTCTGTATGTTGGCCACATGCTCACATATGCATGGATGGATATAGTCAGTTAAGGATTAATATCATTTGTGCATTCATACACAGGAAGTAATTTTCTAAATGTTTTGTGATGTAGATGATATATACATCTTTGCACATGGCATACTACACTACACTGTCTAAAAGTAGTGTCTTTCCACATACATACTACTCTCTCTAAAAAAATACAAGCTTGTATTTTTTGAAAGAAAAATCTGTCAAAAATACCTATAAAAATGCATTTCACCTCTAGTGATCTAACAGAGATGGAAACACAGTCCGAACCCATTCTTTTATTTGAAATTTTCATATTGGTAGTTCACATCATGCTTTTTGGCTACTGACTAGATGAAGTGAGAATTTGAAACAGCAGAGTAACTGTTTGAGTACTTCAGAATTTAGCATAAAAATCCACGGTTGGGGAAAGGGGGAAATGTCGAAAGAAAAATTAAATATATTATACATGCCAACAGTTGACCACTTATTCATATCATGCTGGGTTTTCAAGTGGTTCTCTCTTTTGGTTACACAATAAACCCACTCCATGTGTAAAAGGAGTATAGCCTTCTATTTCATGGAGAAAAGTCCCCTGTGAATAGTGAATTTTACCTCTTCTCAGACCTAATTTAAAATTTTTACTTCCTTCTTCAAATGATATTGAATTTTAATACAATAATTGGTGACCTGTGACACTTTTACTGAGCTAAATACAATTGCAGCTCTGCTATTGTGCTTTTGAAGCTTTCCTAGAGCATCTTGTGAAAAAAGCAGGAAGATTTGTGCTAGTGACTTCTATTTATTCAGATGTATTTGGTTTAGTTCCTCGTCCTTCTGGTTTGAAAACTAGCACTAGCACAGTAGATGGAAGCTTTCTGGAAAATTATTGTAAGCTCCTAAAAGCCATAATTACAGCCTTATAATATCCCTATCTGTGGGAATTATCTGGCACAGCTACTGTAAAGTAGTCATTATAATGCCACTTTTTTATCAGAAACATGACAATTCATTTGCTAATGTATAGTTCTGTTCACAGCCAAGGTCCATGGTATAGCTCCTCCCAAAGATCTGGGGATGCCCAGGGAGTCCCCAGAAGTGGAATGTAAGAGGTTCAAGAGCACAGACCAAACAGTTCTTCTTATACCCAAAGACAAAATGTAGTAATTTCCCAGCCTAAGTCAGTCATCTTTGCCACTTTTACCTGTGGTCTCACGAAGACCTCAATAACATCTTAATAATGGTGCAAGTATTGTATAACAGCTTTTACTGGCCCCCTGTGCTGTATTTCTTTCTTAGAATGAGCTCTGTTTGCTTAGGGTCTGCCTACCCATGAATGTTAATCATTTGTGATCACATAACACCATCCCCCCCAAAATATGTGACTAAAATTAAACTACAGATGGTGTTCACAAAGGTTAACCTTAGCCTGGGGTGTCAAATCCCTTCAGAATCCCTCTACAGTCAATGGGAAGAGGAAATGTCTCCTTTAACACAGTATTCCTCAATCTGTGCTCTGGGAACCAGTAGTGATCTGGAAGACATCTGATGGTAGTTCATGAAAATGTTGGAAACGTTTAACCTTCTCCTGCAGAAAACACCTCCAAACTATATACAGAAATTCCTATGTATGCACACAAGCAAACAATCAATTTGGGAGATTTTAAAAGCAATAAACAAAGCTTGAAAGGGCATTTGGCTGTAAATGAAAACCATTATGACAACACTTCATAACAGTACTTTGATTTTTTTTTAAGGTTGGGTAGACTTTCAATTTGAAAAAGAAAAGGACTGAAGCTAATTTTTGAGTTCCTCTCCCAGGCAACTACACAAAATTATTAAGGAAACACACTTGACTTGGGAAGGACTTGTTTTTTCTAAAAGCCCTTACATTTTAGAATATCAGAATATGAAAAGTGATGTCCTTGGGGACAAAATCCAGTGTGGTACACTCAGTCATCATTTCTTAAAGGTTCATCCATTGGATATCAGCATTAAATAATATCTCTCAGAAGTATGGTTGAAGAAGGTATTAAATCTCAAAGAACTTAACAAATTAACTTTTAACTGAGTCTTTTTTTTTAAATAAACCTAGTGATGTTGGTTTTCAATGAAAAGAATCAAAAGCATTATTGAAGTCAAAGTCTTATGCTATGTCATATGAAATTATTCTAAATTACAGCTTGTAAAAATATAATCTAGTAAGTGAATGTTTTCACTTTTTAATTTGACTAAAGATTTTGTTAATTACAACAGCTTTATGATTATTTGTATCAAGTAGAATTCATTCCCATGTGGACAGCACCATGAGCATTTCTGTCTAACAGATGGGCTTCTCATGCTTTTAATTCCTTTGAGAAATCTTAGCTTTTGTACATGAAACAAAGAAGAAGAAACCATTGTGAGGGTCTTTCTTAGTGCAATCCTTTTCTGTAGTGACCTGAATGAGGGAATAAGTCTGATGTTGTATTTAGTGAAGAGACTAGGTTAAAAAACCCAAACTCTTTTATTCCATCCCTTTGGGGTTTCATAACATTTTTTAATTTTATAATTATGTACATTTACTATTTTTTGCTCAGGTTTGTACTCTGACAGTAAATTATAGTAATTTATACCATGATAAATCATAAATCCCACCGTAATTAGGAGTTTGTTCCAAACAACCTGTGGTTAGATTCTGATCCCATTCCGAAAGTTTCTCCTCGGGAAATTTGTTTTTTTTCATTTGAACTATGCCAATTCATCTCATGAAGTGTATTGCTTACATGTCTCAAGAGATCTCCCACCATAAACTTTCTGAATATTTATAGTTTCAGGAAAAAAAGTAGTAGAAAGACAATCTATGTTTGAACAAAATAGTATCTAATACATGGCTTGGCATCTCCAAATGTCTAGATTTTCTCAAAGATGGGCAAAGTTCTTAAGTAATAGACTGAACACCAATTCTAATGAACAGAGGATTGGTGGCATAATAAACTGATAAAATTTTTGCATGCTAATTTTAAGGAACTGTCTGACCATAACTTTAGCCTAGAAATAAATTAACAATTGTAGCATACAAATAACTTAATCAAATGATACATAGAATCAAATTATACAAATTACATCCCAGGATGCCTGATTTTCCAGATCACTCGCAATTTGTTGTACTCTGTGGCTGTTTGCTAGAGTGCAAGTTCAGAAGGGGCATTTCAGGGGAGTTCTAGGGAAAAAGTGGGGGCAATGACTTCACAACTGAATTTGTCCCAGCATGGAGTGTTGCTGTTAGCTGACTGCACCAGAACCAGGAGTTGTAAATACATATTCACTGCCTATGGGTAACTGCAGAAAACAAGATACAAAGAACAGATTTCTCAAGTTCTGTTGTGAAGACATCTCCATTCTGAGGTGTTTAAATGCCTAGTTTCTGCCTACGTTACTAGTGAGAGTCTCTGATATTTTTTTGTCCATCCAAAAGAAGATAATCTTGGAAGTAGTGAAAAGGTAATCCTTTCAGAAAAGAGTATGGAAAGCAAAATTACATTAAAAAAAAAAAACCCACAATTAAATGTTTATGGGTATGTATCTACACTACAAGAGAAATGCATATGGAAATGCATGTGCATGTGCATCTAACTGAAAGCTTGCAGGAGAATTAAAATGCCATTTGGCAAATTATGACTGTTACAAGGACAAACTCTCAGCGAATCTATGTAGTCCACAAATGAAATGGTTAGGATTGGGTAAGTTTTGTTTTTTGTTCAGTCAAAACACTTTGAATTTTTCTTGCATGTTCCATCACAAGATAGACAGTTTCAACATGGAGATTACTCAAGCAGAAAAAAAATGGTCCTGAAAAGAAGGACCATATTTTGACAAAACCATTTTTATATTTTGCATGATTTTGATATGTATTTTCTACAAAATTAACACAATTCTGTGAAGCATTTTCATTCCAAAGATGCATTTTTCAAATGTGAAAAGATCTAATCAATTTTTAATGTATGGCTTTTCAGATAGAATTACTACTTTCCTCAAAGATTTTACACTTAATAATTACAGAGTAATAATTATCCTGAGAAACAAAATACCTCATAAATAAGAATTTACTTCCAAACACACTGAACATGACTGCTGGGCAAGTAAGCCACTATGGAATAAAAGGGTATATCACAGAAATGGGATGAAGAGATTTTACAGATTCACCCGCATGACAGAGTGAAGCACTGTGTAGAATGATGTGATTTAGTTCTCAATGAGAAGCAGGGATATGAAAAAAAATTTCTTTGAAAAATTCCCAACTGGTTCTACAATGAAGCCAAACAGTTCACTTATCATAATGCTATTATAGTACCCCCTTTTAAATAAAGATTAATAGCAACATGTTGCATTTTTTTCTTAAAGATAAAGATTTCCATTTAATACGCTTACTGTGAATTATATCCTCAATGCAACCATTTTCCCCATCTCTTGTAAAAATATCCATCCTTATTGGCTTTTACTTGTAATCCAGGGCAATGTCTCTCTTGCATACTGCGTGCATTTTTCACAAACATGTCAACATAACACTCCTCGAGAAGGACATTGTTTACTTTGGATAAACCTGCCTCATGGAGGATAAAACCATTCTTTGTGAGCACTTATGAAGGACAAGAGTGTGTATGCTATTTATGAAATGTTTCATTATGCAGTATGTGGTTTCCATTATATAAATAATTCTTTCCCCCTCATCTACTTCTCTGTGGGAATATTGAACAAATAATTAAAGGGGGAAAAAAGAGTAGGAAGAAATAAGTATAAACAACTTGAAAGATGATTCATAAGTTGAGTTATGTTAATTGTATTTCCTACTGAGACATCAAAGTACATTTGGTAACATGAAATATATGCACCTTTCCAAGATTTTATATTTTGGCTCTCTTAAGGGTGCTGATAATTATCCACAATAACTTCATGGAAAATATCTCCAAAAGCTTTTTTTAGTGTTTATTTTCCTAGAGCAAGACATTACTTATAATCTCATTTTTTAAAGGGTTAGTTATTTGCTTTTTGTTATAGTGAGACACATTGCCTAGTCCAGAGTCAGAGTGTAGAAGTGCTTATCACAGTCACATAACTTTTCTTCTTATTGCCTTTAAGAAAAGCATCAGCCACAAGAGAGACAGAAAACCACCCTAAACCACTAAAAAAACCCCACAATACTGGCACAGCACTAATAAAAATGGCTGCATTTTGCCTACCCTTTTTGAGAATTAATATACACCAAAATAATTGGGGTTTATTTATATTCCAGTAATATCTGGAAACCCTGATTAGAGATTCAGGGTAATATTTCTAAAGTGAGTAAGTAATACAGCAGCTACAGCCATAAAATAGCAAAGGCGACAATTTCCCCGTTTAGTTCCATAAATCCAAACTTCAGATACTTGAAGTCTATCTCAGTTTTGTTGCCCTGGCTGAATTTGGTTGTCTGTGTTTCTGCTGCTGGTTGTTTGCAGAACTTCCCCAGCATTTCCAACACAGAGGTGATCATGCTCACAGAGATACACCAGGAGTCATGATACAGAATTTCTGCCACCTATACATCCTGGTGGGCCTGCTCTAGAAGGCAGCTCTTATGAAATAAAAACACTTCTATCAAATCTGGATAGACTAGAATCAAAACTCAGAAAGCAACATCTTCCTGCAGCTTCCCACAATAGTGAAAAGATGGAAAAGTCAGGAAATTGACTATTATGCATAAACCAGCCATTGTCTTATTGTCTCTATCTGAAAATAATTTGAATGACAGAAGCTGCTGAAAAATCATCAAAAGGATAAAATAATACACTTTCTAATTTTTTGCCACTCTTTCCTAGAATAGGGAATGAATTTGGATGGCATTTGCTGCAGTTTTCTGGAAAAGAATCACAGAAATATTCTGAGGTTTTAACAATAGTTTTTTTTTCTCTTGTTCTACCTGAAGACAAATCAAAAGAGAGAATTTCAAAGTAAGGAAGGGGAGAGAAAGCCAGTAAACACCCATCTAAGCTGTAGCATATTCATTAATGTTCATGGTCTAACACTACATGGTTCAGAGCAATGAATATGTCTGCTGTGTGGCATGGAGCTCTCCAAAAACCAGTTAATGAATATTTAATGAGGGTGAAATAGTTTCAATGGGAGTACTTTAAAGACCGAGCAACTCACTAAGCCAGGGTGAAGTAATATGCTAAGGAAGAGGGAAAGGTTTCACATCAAAGTCATCACTCAGTATGTGTTTTTCTCTAGAATATTAAGTTTCAAAAAATGCATAAACCTGGCTTTTCAGGAAAATTTCTCCAACCTTGAGGACTACTGGCTATTCTAAGATCTCATTCATACTTTCTGGCTTCCTTCTAAATTTACAAGTGACATTGCTGAGAAATGCATTATAAGCCGTGGTTTCTCTAAGAAAAGCTCTTAGTTGGCTAAACTGTGGAATTCTTACTTAGAACTTCTGTTGGCAAGAGTATTGCTTTAAAGATGGAGGAATTTGTTCTAATAGAATTTGGGCAAGGTAGTTATTTTCTCAGTGAATAACATAAAACTGGTATCATCAACACCAATTTTAGACACACACGTAAGTAGTAGTCTATTTCTACTAGCTTAAAATGATGGGTTTCGAAATAATTGGGCATGCTGTGATGTATTTTATTTTTCACCATGTTTCGGGATATATTTGATTGTTTCCCACACTAATGATGTTTAAACTGCAATTTCTTTATTTCAATAAGGCAGTTTGAAATCAGGCCACAAGTAACAGATTGCTTCGTTTAAACTGCTTTTACTTGCTTGGTCTTATCTTGTTTTTTGTGTTTTATGTGCATCAGCAGGATGCACAAGAGTTGCCTTATACTGCATGCATTTGGAATGGCTGCTGTGGAGGGATTACCAGCCCAGCCCTGGCATAAAGCTCCCTTTAAAATTTGTTGACTACAGCACTGTATACCAAACCCGCAGGCAATGACTAGGAAACACGAAATTGTTAAATCTTGCTGTAGGGCCTTGTAGTTAGTTCAATGGAAACTTTAGGTAGTTTTCACCAAATTTGCTCTTTCTTCCCCAGTGCCCTCATCCCAGATTTTCACCTAGTTATTGTTTATTTTTATTGCATTGCATTCTATTGTTAAAAAAAATATATTATTAAAATATTGTGAAAAATTTTAAACTGTTTTCCTTACTTGGGCCTTATTTCCTTTTCTACTTGGCTTGGTTGAAATCCATTTTTTCTAGTTGTAAGGTTCTTGCTGGATGGTGGTTCCTGTGCCTGTCTCTTCCTGTGTGACAAACCTGAAAACTAAGAGCCAAACATACTTATTTTCCTGAGTGCTCTTTCAGGCTCAAGTTCTCCTTTCAGTGCCAAGGAAACTTTATTAAGTTTGTGTAGACTATTAGTGATGTGAATACTATAGCTTGGAACAACTGCTCTTAGCATCCAACAGCAAGTGGATGGTCAGATTTTATAAAAAAATGTTGTAATCTCTTTTCTATAAATTTATCTTACACCTTATATATGGTAAATGGAGTGGTACTTATTATCAGTAATACAAAAGTAAAGGAACAAATTATCCCATGTCAAGCATACCCAAGTTTTCTTTCTTTGTTTTTTTCCCTACGGTAGGCTTAGGCAAAGTCTAATGGCTGCCAAAATAATCAGAAAAATTAATGTGCCAAGTACAGTGGATCAGCAAAAGTTTTAGATGGAGAGAAGCCAAAATATTTTTCAAGGAAAATACTGGGGCTGAAGGTTTGGGGTGAGCTCATAAAGAACCATCCTCTGGCAGGCTAGGAGACAATCTTATTTAAATTCCTCCTGCGTTTAATGTCAATACTTGGCAAAATTCCATTAGTCAGATAAAGGCACCACAATTTCACAACACTGTAAACTATATATGTTACCTGACAGCATGCCTCATTTGAGTCCCCTTTCCACACCCAGTCCAAAAAGAATCACACAGAACTTTATGGAGAGAGAAGCTGGACTATTTTGGCAGTCCTTCAAAACATAAATTAGGTTTGAACAAAAAATACATGTAAGGAAACTCTTTGGTTATGAGTTCTTATTCCAGAATTACTGTATTTTGTTCTATATTATTTAGTTTCTCTTGCCTCTGGGGAGGTATTTTCCATCAATGAAAAACTAATTTCTGGTGTTGCTCATGCACATAATCCTGTTGTTTTCCCATAACATTTAAAAGATGCCGGTCACTTTGCAGCTTATTTACATTTTACCTTGAGTTCTGCCAAGGTAAAAGAACCACTATAAAACTTCTGTAGCCTGTTGCATTCCTGACAGTAAGGGCACTCTGCATTAAGGGCAGACTATACAGTTATGCATCCTAAATAAGGAATGAGAATTGCTTGAAAGAGGGGACCCAGAGTTAATGATGCAATTTATTTTTCTGGGTTGTGATCAAGACAATTGCATCAGTTCTTTCTACCCAAAAGCAGAACAGACCTGGGTCTTTGTTTGTTTTGAAACAAGTGATACTGTTCACCAAGTTAAAAGCATTACTTGAGTGAATATTTATAAGAATTCTGCAAAGGATGTTCATTGCCATAGCACAATTGCTAAATTATACAAAAGCCTGGAATACTACTCACAGATTTGACCAGTCTCTAATTTTACCAACAGGAGAATGAAAGCAAAAGTACAGTCATCCAACAGTGAACTGATGAATAGTAAATACTGATGAATACTGATGAATAGTAATGACTTGGGGCACTGCCAGACTGATCCTAAAGAAGTATGTACCACATACGTGGTCAGGAAATAAATTGCATTTATCATCCACCTTTGCTTGCCTCATTCATCCGTCTCTGCCTAGACTACCTTAAGCATTCCAAACACTGCATTACATCAAAGTCTCTGTCCAAAACAAAAAGAAGAGAAGGAGCAGAAAACAATTTTACCCTTCCCCTTGGCTGGTACAACATTAATCTTTCCTACAAAATATTGACAACTGCTGCTAGTCAGTTTTGAAGTGTGCAGCAGCAAATAATTATGTTAGTGTCTAGATTGACAATTCATAGAGCACTTGACCTAAAAAGGTATTGACCAGTTCCTTGAATTTTTGTTTTTTAAACTAATTTTTCTGTTTACCAGGTGAAGAAATCAGACAGAATAAAGTAGATCTGGCAAGGGCTTGATAGGTTATCTAATTCATCCCCCTTTGTAGTTTTCTGAAACTTTTCCCTTTTATAATTTTCTATTATTATTATTATTATTATTATTATTAATTATCGTTTTTATAGTACTGTCAGTCTTCATTGACTAAATAGTTCTAACAATGTTACATGGGCTAGGATAAAAAGCTGCAGACCAACACTGGCTCTGGAAAACTGCAGATCTTTGATTCTTAGCTTTCTCTCTCTATTTGCTCTTTAACACTAAGTTCAGTTTGTTATCAGGTATTTATTATGTTGGGAAAAAAACTCCCATCCTTTACCTTGCCTTACCTCTCCTCACTTTCCCTTGTATTTCCTTGTTACCTTTCTTCATATCTGAATAATTATACAAAAGTGGCACTGAATTCATAAATACCTCCCAACTTCTATCATCAGACCAAAGTTTCAGTGATCCAGGACCTCTGGATATGAGGAAGGACTTAATCTGAGGTCCTACATTAAAAGTAAAAGATCTTCATCATTATGTGGCTGATTGGCTTAGGTTAAGAGATGTATTGAATTAACAGAATCACCCTGTCCGAATTTTGAAGAGAGCCAAAACAAAGAACATAACTAGAATCAGAGGAATGCAGGAATACATCAGGTGATTTCACCATCACATCCTCCCATGTCTACAAAAGTAGGAGGAATACATAAAACAGCAGCTTATGGAGGAAACTGAGGAATAGAAATAGTTTAATAGGATAATTAAGAAGAGTAGATGGAGATTTAAATTATTTGCTAAACTTACAACAACTGACACTTAAGAAGACTGAAGACTATGTGCAAAACTTCTTTTGAAGATGACAGAATAAATATCAAGTAGTCATAGCACAAAGCGTAATCTTTATAGAAGACATGTTCCCTGTCAATTCACTGGATTTACAACCTCCTCCTTCATTCTTTAGCTTGCTTCCAGTGTCCTGCTCACATGGTGACTTTTTTTACATGCTTTCTTCTTGTCCTTCCAAGGCAGAAGTGACTTGGGATGGGGAGTGCTAGTGCCTTGTGCCCTCTCTGTGGTCCCAAGAAGTTGAATACACACATAGAGACTACCATGGACCCCCCCAGCACTGAGGTTTTTGCTCTGATACTTCAAGATTAAAAATTAAGAGAAGAGCTCCAGACCTCGCCAAAGAAGGGAAAACAGTTTAATTCCAAAACTAGCATAAAATACTATATTAGCTAAATCGTTACGTTTAGACGACCATTAAATCACTAATCACTGCAGCTAAAATCCCAGTCAATAACAGATTTCAACATTCTTTGGTAAAACAAACCTATCCACAAAGTCAGAATTATTTGTTAAGGCATTTTGCACAGGAAAGCAGGGTAGGGACTCAATAATGAACAGAGATGCTGTTATCAAATTAGCATAACAATCATATCACAAAACCTCAAGTAGTGCTTTTCAAACCAAGAAATAAACTGTGAACACCTTAACAAAAAAAAACCCAAAACCCATCAGTAGTTTGTAACCACCCCTTAAAACAGTTTAGAATAATGCAGTGAGAATGTTTTTATGGATAATCTGAAAATGTAAATTAGTCATTTGAGTAATTAATTTGCCCAGTTTTCAAAGACAAATCACCTATCCAAGACCATGGGAGTTTTGCTATGTTAGGCCTCAGTAAATCTTGAGAAGACAGAGCTCATAATGTTGCTATTAGCATAAAATATCTCTTGGATTTTTTACAAGCCATACCCAGAATTTATAAAAAAATGGACTCCATGTGCTGTTTTTTGTGGTACTGAAGACGCAGCACTGGGTTAAGGAGATGTTTCCAATAAAGCTCTGTCTCCAGCCTGCTATGAGGCTTTAACATCTCCTGCTACGAGGCTGGAGGATGTTCAGGCTGTATCCCACTGGGAACTTCCACGTGGACCTAGAATCCCTCTGGGGAGACTTCTAATTTTGCCTGAAGTTAATTAGAATTCATGTTTTCTTAGCGAATTAAGGACAGTGATAGCTACTCACACTCTAATTGCAGTTAAGCCTAATGGACAGGCTAGAATAGGTAGATACCCAAAGTATCTACCCAGCAAATATTTTGAGGTTTTTCTCCATTTCACGTTTACCACTGAGCACTCAGCAGGTGCTCCCACTTTGGAAAGGAAGTGCTAATGCCTTAAATCGCCCTCTTATTCTGGCTAGAATGCATCTAATTGATGTCTCACCTCTGGGAAAACAAAGACAGCAAATTCAGGTTAATGATCCTGAATATTGGGAGGCATGGCTAAGTGCATTAACCCCGCCAAGACCAAAACACTGACACCTACAATAATATAAGGAGAAATTACAAGATTCCTTAGAAATACCGTCATACTTCAAAAGTACTCTCCAAATGGTGTCAGAAAGAAATTAAGAATAATGTTTGGAATTACTCTTCTCATGTTTAAAGGATATTTACTCGTAAAAATAAAACAAATGTGTTTTGTAGAATAAGCCTGAGTAAAAAACTGAATGTTAAGGACAGAGGACTGAGGCAAAGAAAAATGATTCTTTTTGTTCCTCTCCCCGCCTCCACTGAAGAGTTACACTTTTTCAACACTGAGTTGAGGGTGGTGGATTCTCAACACAGACTGAGAAATCCACATTATCTAACTGTAGCTGGCCACATTTCAGGCCCTGGGGTAGATCTGGGCTAGTCGTTCTTGTCTCTTACCATCTGAGGAATGAAAAAGGATTTCACAGCAGGACTTATCAGCTTGTTTCAAGTACCACCCCTGTGATGAACTGTTTCACAGTTTGGATGTGGTTGTTTCTCTCTACTGATTATAAAAGTCTGGACAACTCTTTCAGTTGTGGTCTTTCACTTGTTATTTATTTCTCATCTATTATCATGTTTCTTTTGGAAATCTGGTATGTAATTAATGGTATGAGGGTATAGAGAGAACTGATATTCACAACACAGCTGTAGAGATAAATATCAGCTGTGGAAACATGGTTCACTGTAGTTACTATGGGCATTTATATTTTTACCAGCTAGAAGCAGTGTCAGGATGATGTATGGCACAATTCAGAGCCTCAAAAATTTGTTGGTCTCTGTAATAAAAATGCATCTTAATACTTCTGTAAGGTAGAAGTCTATTATTCAGAAGTATCTCTTGCATTTAGTAGCTTATTCCCTTACAATGGGTTTCAAGAGTTACTAATTCATTACACTCTAGAACCTAGAAACACCTGAAAAGTAAAAGGCATGAAATCATATTTATTAGCTATGCTGAATTACTTCTTTAAAAATAAAAAAATAAATGTGCAGTTTTTGTAGAGACAGATGTTCAACATTGCATTACTAAATGGTTCAGTTCTCAGAAAGATTTACTGATTTATGTGGTTCAGGGTTAAACAAATCAGCAAAGAGTAATCAAGAATCCATAAAAAAAGGTAATGGACTAAGGCTGACCTTTGTGCCATGTGTTAAGGAAACAACTCTGCCACATTTATATCAAGTAAACGCACACAAAAGTTGTTTAGAAACATGCTTTTTCATTATGTGAAAAAGGAAAGTGCAGGTAACCTCAAAAGAAGATAAACTTCTCTGAAACTTCAGAGATATTCACTCTCCTTGCTTTTTCTCTCTTAGTAAAGTCAGGTATTGTCCCTAATGAACAGACTATTGGCTGTGTCAATTCTGGAAAAGATTATGATGTATTGGAATGTACTGTTCATGAACTGAATCTCAGTTACTTTCAGTGTTTGGGAAGTGGACAATGAAATGAAGGTAGTACTTCAACTTCGGGAAGCAATGTGATTCTGTGATCTCACTCCCTTCCACAATCCCTCCTTAAAATATGACAATTTTGTGAATGGCAACCCTATTGCTCCACATTCACAAAGTCATCTCTGTATTTCCAATGCTTTGGCTAGAGAGGCATTATCACATCTTTCCAGGTGAGGCATGGAGTAGTTTTTTTGGTTTTGGTTTTTTTTTTAAGGTTTTTTGGGTGGAGGTGGGGTGTTTATTTGTTTTGTTTTTCTTGTTTTACAGATGCTATTGTTTAAACACATTTGGGTGAAAAAGAGTTCACAAATACATCATAATATTATCATTATTTGGACCTGCTGTAATACAGCTTTATGAAAAAAAGCTGCAATTTAAAGACAACCAAGGAAAAAATCCTGCCATGACCTCTCCATTTATGCTTTGATTATCCTCAATAAATCTCATAGTTTGGCTTAAATCCAATCTTTTTGTCATCTTTGTCATCTCAAAGAGTCAAAGATATCCACTAGAATCCAGAAGGAATAAAACACTGATTAAGGGCAATCCACGAATAATCAACATTTTTTCTTACACAGTTGGATACCAGTATAGAAAACAGGTTCATATTCCCTTTTTCAATTAGAATGTACATCAGTCTTTGGCCTTGTTTATGCAACACATCATGCACAGGTGCCCACACAAATGCAAAACACCATTATATTTACATACACACTGGGGTGTGTTACTCAGCCCACAGGGATGTAATTCTGATGACAAATAAATAGTGCTGGATGATTTTCAGTCTTGATATAGTAGCTTACATGATTTCATATGAGTTGGTATTTGACATTAAAATGATATTGAGCAATTTGATACCAAGGCAAATAAAATCACAAAGGTGGTCATGGGTAAAAATATAAGACACAAAGAAATGGCCTCCTGAATGGTGAATTAGTCAAAAAAGTAAGAGCAAAATGTTACTTTGGATAAAATGGAAAGAGATTTTTGGAGAAATGGAAAGAGTGTTGATAAAATTAACAAAAATCAAATGCAAGCAAAATTACTCCAACCCCCCATCTCTCTTCAAAAATTCCCAATTTTCAAATGAAAACTGATCTTTTCACTTAGAAACAATTTGATGTATGACTTGAGACCTTTTCTGAAATTCCAGAAAAGAAACACTTGAGACAAAGTGACAGTCTTACAGTTTAAAGTATTTCCCATTCCTGTTTTAGTCACCCTGGTTAGTCAGTTCCTCGATACATCCCTGAGCATCCCGAGCTCCCCAGAAACTCACCTTTCACAAACAGATTTCTTTTTATTGAAAACCCAAAGTCTGCTGTTGAATCTGGATCACGTATGAAGATCTCTTCATTATCAATTTGATGCTGTAACCCTGAAAAATGATTTTTTGTCTTCATTTATTCAGTGAGAAGGGAGAGTTTGAGCCAAAAACTCAGTGTATTTTAGTAAAAAAAAATTGTTACATAGAAAAGATAGAACGATGATCTGATTTTTTTTTTTTGCATTTCATCCCTCTTGTTAGGAGTAATATAACTATCTTATTGATAACATATTATTGCTTGCTTCTTCCAAATATAACCTTGCATATCTTACAAATCTGGCAATTTATCTATTATGTCAAATGATGTACAGTACCTTGAGAAGATGTTATTATACAAATTGATCTAGTAATAGGTCCTATAGTTCATTGACTACTTCAGTGCATGAAGACAATCCCAAAAGGTGCATTTGATAGGCAGCTCTAACAGGGTGGATGTGTGGAGCACTGGTGTCTATGGGACCTCCTGGGTGCTGAGCTGAGAGTGTTGAGGTATCACTTTCTGGCTGATGGGGCGGGAACATTTAGTTTGTGGAAATGTCTCTGAGGCTTTTTCCTACAAAAACTGATATTGATTATTCCCTTTATTGATGACTTCCAGTGATCATCCTCTCCATTACACCCAATTACTTTGCAAGGCATTACACTGCATTCTCTAGCTGTCTCAAGTGGGGAGATATATTTCATTGAATAAATCTGTCCTAGTGCAAAGTGGTGTCACTGTGAAAGTGAAATCTTGGTCGTTTTGAAATCAGTGTTAAGTCTCACATGGCCTTCACAGAGGCTGAATTTTGCCCTGCAGACTACACTGGGACTAGTTGTTCTTGCCTTTGTCTGGGACAACATGATCTGTAGCTGTAGGCAAGTTAGAGTCTCCTCTTCCTCGCTTATCAGACAAATGCAAGCGTAGCATATATTGTGCATGCTTGATACATTTCCTTTCTTATTGTCAGCTTGCATGCACATTGACAACATAGTCCTAACTCATCATAGCATTTTAAGCACATGTTTAAACTTAAGGCAGAGTGAAGCCTATTCTCAAGCACTTTGCTGAATGAACATCTCTAAACACATCATCATGGCTATTTTTTCCTTCCAGCTTGGCACACGCTATGTTGGAGAGGACCAAATTTCAACTATACTATTACATTTCCCTCCTTTTAGAGCAAAATTATTTTCCTGAGGTCTTAATGTGCAGATGAACTAAGACTGTATTTCCAGACAAATGTGATTCAAATTTTAAGGTAATTGGATTTTGCAGAATTCAGCTGGATATGGAAGTCTGGACCGTTGGATAGGAGAGTAATGTTTAGAGGAATTTGTAATCCAGTTTTGCTTCTGCCATTCATCTAAACTCAACAAAACAAAGGACTGGCACTGGATGTACTTGGGAAGGGAGTAAGAAAGCTAATATTGCAACAGCATGATTTTTATCTGTCTTATTTCTTGTATAGGCACTCCTATTTATGTTCCTAGGTGTAGTTTAATTGAATTCATCCCAAAAGGGGAATAAGAGAATCTGTTTACAGATATCATCTGTTGTAGAACTGCTATTACAGAGTAGCCATTCTAGTCTATTTTGTTTTGCATACAAGACAGTCTCAGTTTTTATATACTGGAATAAAACTGGTTTTGTTTCACATTTCCTTTCCTGATTTCCTTTTTTGTGCAGAGGGGTGTTATCTATGTGAATCTACAACACTGAAATCTTCAATGCTTCAGAAAAGTTTGAGACTAGGAAATCTGTGTGTCTTTTGTCCTCTGAATATGATTAATGATGCTTTGTGTTTTGCAAGACATTATTAAAAACAGAAGCCTATGACTTCATTGTCTCTGACAACGACTTTGAACATGGGGTCAGCTATTCCACTTTTACATTTCTTTGCAAGATTAAAAGAAAGTAAAAACTATTGCGTTGGGAGGGGGGGAACTTTACACAGATTTAACAAAGCAGAATACACACACGTTTTCAATATGCTTCTTCCAATGAAAATCCACCTCATTCATACAATACTGCTGGTAAGCAAACACTAGTGACAGGCAAATCTAGCCATCAGGAAAACATACTGGGTTCAGGATTATCACAAGTACCACATGCTAGAATTGTTGAAAACCTTAAGGAAGGAGTTCAGAGTTTGATTGAGAAGATTACAAGTAACAGATACAATTTTTTTGTTGCATTCCTGGACATTCAGTGATGAACAAGAAAATTATCAGGCAGGACTGAAACAAGCTGTGCAACAGCAAGAATTCGTTTGAAAATATTAGTGAGCAATTACATGTCAGCACTTTTTTATTTTCACGTAAAATACACTACTTTCACAAGCTGAATGTGCTATACCTTTATAAAGTTTATATGCAGTATTGCTTAAAGTGCTGGAAATGCTAGATCTCCCTTTAATATCTAAACAGGAAATTATTTGCTCTTTTTAAGCTATTCTGTTCATCTGTGATGCATTATTTTATTGAATTTCTGCAATGTAAGGGTTATTTTTTTTACTGATATCTTCACCTTTCATGAATGTCAACAACATTCCCGCTGTACTAAAAGCCTAAAACAGGAACTGAAAACCTTACAGAAATTAATGGTAAAATTCAAGATTATTTCAGCAACGTTGACGTTTTGCTAAGTCAAGCTGAGAATATGGTTACAATAAAACCACTATTGCTTTGACCATTGAGAGAGGAATGAATGTTATCTAACACTGGCAGTTTTCTGCCTTCAGAACACTCATTTAGAGAAGTCGCTAGAAAATCATGGTACTTTTCCAGCTGGTTATGTTTTTCACTGTCCTTAACTTCATTGTAAATTCTGTCTGTCGAATGAACCTTGCTGCAACTGGCTTGAATAAATATGAGACTCTATTACTCAGTTATAAATTTATCTTGTATATTATCAAGGTCCCTTTTTTGAGGTATGCTTTGACCTTTTAGGGTTTCATTTGCCTTAAATGGTAAACAGGCAGGAATGTAAAATGAATTTTATTCAAGATACGGTAAATGAAGGGGTGGAAAAATCAGTAAATATTGGATTGAAGATTCTTCTATTTAGGTGCTCTCTGCCTTAATCAGAAGATTTTTCTGAACTGATTTAGCAGAAATCCAAAATGTCTCCTGCAATATGATCTACTTTTTCACTTTTTACCCATCTAACAATTTTAAAATCATATCCCCCACCACTGGTTGCTCAAGAACCAGACAGAAATCATTATTATACAGTTCATACTAACATTGAAACACAAGAATGTTTTCAGAGATAAGTCTTGAAAATGAATATTTCATTTCACACTGGAATGTGCACCATGGGTCTTAACATTACTGTTGAGGGTTCCCCACCAGCTCGGAATTGATCTATTACACTGCAATAAAACTAGATAGAAGGTAGATTTAGTAAATTCTGTTACATTTTCCTAACAATACAGAAAAATCTGAAAAAAATGCTCACAAGAATATTTTGTGCTGACATGTATATGTATTTTCTTAAATAGGAGAGATGTAAATGTTTTTTTTTAGAACAAGTACAAGTACAAAGAGGTGTTCTAGTTACCAAATAAAGGTAAAAACCAAGCAGCTTTTAAAGTGTTGCTCTACTGATACTTTTGTTTGTGTAAATAACAAGTTTTCTGCTATAAGCAATGGTTTTATTATCTAGTCGAAAATACGCAGCAGCCAATGTCATATTGGGATGCTCTGATACATGATAATATGTCTTTTATACACACGACTTATATATAATATGTAAAGTATATGAAACACATCTACATGAATGTAAAAGATAATTTTCTTGAAAGTGTAACATAACTGTGTCACTGTTATCCACTGATGGATTCTGCATTTTCTTATCAATAGTATAAATCTGAAGAAGTCCATTACTTCATACAGTAATAGAGTTGATCTTGTTTTAGTTTAACCAAGAGCAGGCTCCTGTCCATTCTTCCTGGTTTCTCTTCATAATCAGTTTCAGAGTATTACTATTCTAATGTTACATACACCTCACTGGTTACCAGGCCACAACCTGACCTTAAATTTGTATGAAAAATTAAGTGGAAGGCAGACGATTGAGCTGTGGTTTCTTTCAGTTTCATATCATTGCCCTTGCATCTGGCAGGGAGGAAAAAAAAAAAAAAAGCAGCTGCCTGATACCATAATGTCACTTTTAAGTTTTACACTGAAAAAGCACTAAGCGGGGCTTACTCAGAGTCATTTTTCAGCCAATTCTTCTTCCTGGAAACGTGATGATGTGAAGACAGACAGAGCTGAGGGGAGAAACAGTCCAAAAGCCATCTCCCTCACTCTATTATTACGAATCACCCCTGTTATAGAAGGAAAACTACACATACTCAGCATGCTTCAAAGAAGGAAAATGATGTGACAAAGCCATGAAGTTAAATTAAACAGATCTGATCTACACAACCAATTTCATGTCTGCATATTTTTCTGTTTAATTAAAAAATAGCTTAAGACTTTTGTTACAGTATGTGACATCAAGTTAATATAGGAAATCAGAATGTAATTAAGTAGCACATCTGTTCAGAAGAACTTCATTAGCTTGAGTTTGGTTGATTAAGTTAATTTAATTAGGAATTTTTTTGTAAGGCTAAGGTAAATCTAGCTCATAAATACCAAGCACTTTGAATTAAAGTTTGTACAATATTTCCAACCCATTGTCTTAAACTCCATTATTTTAGGATTTTAAAATATTTGCGTACCAGTAAGTATATTTACTCATACTCATACTGGCATGTGTAGGTTCCAAAATTGAACAATGTGTGACTTTAAAAATGAGACTTCTCAATTCTCAGTTCATATTTTTCTTTTTCTTTTGTAATAAGCAAATTTTACACATCAGAAATGAATGCAACAAACTTATTTAATAACACATTTCTTTTAAGCCCTCAGTGAGGCAGGTGATCTGTCAAATAAGTCATGTGGTAGTTATAAAAATGTGGGCCATTAACAGCAGACAAAATATTCACTGCTGCATTGCCGACGCATTAAAATTTCCTTTGAAATTTGTGGAGAAGCATGGCAGGAGGCTTCCTATTTCAACCCAAAGACACTTTCCAAGAGCAATAGAAATGTTCTCCTATGAGCATTTAAAGAGAATTACTAGCAAAACTACAGCAAAGTGACAGAGGTTTAGAATATGGAGGAAAGATATGGGAACATGATTTACCTAGAAAACTTAATCAGAAAAACAGGAAGGGATTTTCCATTCCATTATCAGCTGTGAGAGAAGGTATCATCCTTGGTGTCTCTCTTGCTCCTTTCTTGGGCATACACTGCAGACTACAGAATAAAAAGAAACAAGAACAATTTCCTTTATATACACATGAATCACCAAAAAATATTGTGGCCTCCTAAAAGAGAGTGTGTTGGTGGCTGTGGACACTTAGCCGACTTCTATACCTGAGTTAATAGTATTAAGCACTACACTAATTAACAGATTAAAACCAGAACTTTTAAGGCAGGGTTTGCCTGACCTATTTGAGACTACACCTCTACTTTCTGATAGAATGGATTTGGCCTAGCTGTTCCTGCCTGTCTTCACTGATTTGCATAATGAAATAGACCTCAGTCAGATGAATCAAGTTCCTAGAGAAACGGCTTAATATAGCTTTTGAGGAGACAGCAGATAGATAATATGGCAGCAGCTCTTTTCATGTTATTGTTATTAACATCTCTGCCTAAATTATAGTGTTACATTGGAAAAAATAGGAGAAAAAATGTTTTTTCAAGGTTTGTTCTCCATGGTTTTCTACCATTACAATGAATTAAGTTCAGTGAGGTCATCTCAGTCTTCAGAGGGTGATAAAGCAATTAGGTCCATTTTTTCCTGCTGACTGCTCTCCAACTTCTGCGGACTCTGGACAAAACATACTTTTGTTAAAATGTCAGCACTTTTTCCCTTCAACTCTGATGCAAGACTTCACAATACACTGATCTTTCCTTCCTTACCCCCTCAAGCAAAATTAGAATACATCTATCTAACAGTCGACTAGTTGGATTTAAAAGAACTGGGTTGGGAAGATAAAGTGTGAGGTAACAGAGCTGTAAAGACACACAACTGTTTGCATATGGTTTCTGTACAGAAGGTAGATCACTACTGTGACCCAAATGATTGAAGGATTTACTGTCTCTGGTTGTGCTACAAGTCTCCAGGCCTTTCCGAGTAAAATTTTAACTAGGATTTTTTTTCTCCCCAGCTATTATCTAGTTCACTGACTTCCAAAACACTGCTGACCTTCACACTTTCTCACATATCAGCTTGTATGACATTTAACTGATCTGACTGAAAACAGCATTGGTGCTGTGCTCTACAGATTCGTGGGCCGGCACTGACTGTGACCTCAGTGATCACCCATAGTCAGACCACAGTGCAGAATCAGTGATTTGCCTCTTTTTGTTCTCCTGTTTGCTCGGGCAACCAACATTGTCCTATGACCTATTTTAGCTTGAAATACAAAAATAATCAAGATGACTCAAAGGGAAAACACTGAAGCAACAAAACTTCTTGTTTCAATAAACATCCACATTCCTTTCCAATGTATGTGTTACTGAAATTTGAAGAATAGAAAAGTAGATAAAATGTGGCTTTGATTAAAACTGATATTTGTTAGGTTTTTATAGTTTGGTTATGAAAAACCTACATAATCAATAAGTTCCAGAGCAATGGTTAGTTATTAAATTCATTCAGATGAAAAAAACCCCAACAAACCAGGAATATTAATCACGACTGGGCAAGAAATCCTATTTTTTTTTCCTAGAAAACCAATTTTTAACATTATGGATTTGGTTTGTGGTGGTGTACTTGTTAATGAGAGATTCAAATTAATTTCAGCTGATGCCAGGAAAAGAACATGTTCAGCATTGTTGGGTCATACATATGTGAGGAATATCACTGCTATTTTATTAGACTGTGAAATTACTACTCACGCTTATGGAATAATAAAAAAATGTATTATGGAAAGGGTCTTTATGCAATTTCTAGCTATAAATGATAGATATGTTTTGTACTAGAGGCAGTAATATTTGCTCTAAATGCATACCATATAGCACTTCAATTTGAAACGAGGGAATAGTCTACCCAAACTCAAAACCATATGCTATGGCTAATGCCCTGTGGAACTTGCAAGCAGACTTTTAGTATAATTATTACTACTTAACAGCACTGTGGAGGAGAATGAAGCAATAGATGATAGGATTTGAAGTACTGTAATCTAATTTAGATATAAAATTCCAATTATTGATTGCTTTTTGATCTAATGAGAAAGTAAAGGTTGGTCAGATAAGAGATAGAGCTTTTAATTACTTCTATTTATCAAACGATTTCTCAAGAAAGAGTTGCGATATTGCTTCATTAAAAAAAAAGAAAAAGAAAAATAATTAAGTTTCATCTGGGGAAATAAACCTGTGGAAACACAATTTAAAGAAGATTTTATTATCCTCAGTAAACTCAATATCCTGTATTACAAAGAAAATTGAGTAAGCTTTTGGTAATTATAGAGTGCTAAATTTTGTATTTCTGTTAGTGTAAAGGAAAAAATTAAGTATCATATATTTTAATTTTCAGGACAGAAATTGCTGAAATTACAATATTATTTCTAAAATTTTACTGGGGAGATATGGAAAAACAGAATAATGTTTTAACTTTTTTTTTGTTTCAATGAAATTAAAATTCAATAAAACATACATACTTAATGAATGACCACTTGTATCTCAAAACAACTCATTAGCTTTATTACACTGAGATTTTACAGGATAAGAAAAGTTGTTCAAGCAAAATTTCTTAATTTATGCAAAGTTTTTATCTTCAGAGATCATAGAAAAGCTGGTGTAAAGTTTTTATAAACACATTTATACAAATTCTGTTTTAAATAAAATTTTATGGATTAAATAAACAAATCTCACAGAAATATTCATGCCCTTCTGCTCTATTTATTAAAATTTTTACTTCAGATCATTGCTTTCCTTCATTTAATTATAGTTAGAACCCCCCACTGCTAAAGTACAGAGGCATAGATGCTAAAAATGGTGAATGTGATAATGTCAAGCATCTACTGGTGCTTTGTGTCATGTGGACCTGCTCTCTGAAAGAGTAGACGAAAACCATCCATCAAAATGAATCCATCATAAGTCAGCGTGTGTTCTTCTTCCTAGGACCTGAATTGTATCAATGGGAAATTTTTGTGAACTAAAGGTTGTGTCAGGTTATATAAAAAAAAAAAAAGATAAAACACAAGTGAAAAAACAAAATGTTAATCTCAGTGGAAAGTGCCTTATTTTCAATTTGGTGACTAAATATGACAAATGTAAATTAAGGGTGGAGTTTTGAAATTAATCTACTAATTTTCTTTCCTAATGTTTACTTAACTGTAAAGTCTGAAACATTTTGATTTCTGGATACCATTCAGTTATTATTAGGGCTAATTTTGGTTTTTAATTTAGATTAAGCAATAGTTGCTTACTAAGAGTTTCAAGCTTTCCTTGAAAAACATAATCCACACCCAGAAATTCTTTTAAAAGGCTTTTGTTACTATCCAGAAACACTGAGGGCCAAACCCTAAATAATTCATACAATTATTAAGATTAAACAGCAAAAAACAAAAAAAAAAAAGTTTAGTGGATGAAGGACAATAGATGTAAGAACATCCAATAAACCAAAGCAGGTTACAATACAGAGCAAAAAGGGAACCATAGAAGTTCAAGGTTCTTTTTGAAAAGAATTTAATAAATTGAATTATTTTCCTGACCCTGTGGACATGCTGTCATCTTACATGTAATACCTTTCCCCTACAATTCCATGTGGTAACAGTATTTCAGACCCATTCACACCACTAAACAGCTCATCTTTTTCTTTAATTCTTTTTTATTTTTCCTTTCTTTTTCTCCCAAGAAGCATAGGTAGAAGGGTTGCTTTCTCCTTCTGGATTTTTTCTGCAGATTTTTTTTCCTGGAAAGCTACTTCTGAAAGTTAAACCAAAACAAAATTTGTGTATGTGTCTGTATATTATTAAAATCTGGTTAGAAAAAATTTCAGTGATCTATTCAAGCTTAAGTTTGAGGTCTAGCTTAATGGACTGAAATGTTTCTTTAAAAATACTTATTTAAAAGATTAATTTAAAAAATGCTTCCTTCCCACCAGATTAAACCGTGTATCTGAATAGTCTGGATATCCTGCGGAGCTATTTGTGTACTAGTTAGCAGTGACTGACAGGACTACCCAGTGTGTCAATGTGTCCCTTGTTTTGGTTTATCAGATAACTGGTGAAATGTAGCACTGATGGTGTCAGATTCCTATTTACAATATTGTTGGATAAACAAAAACTGCGTAGGGTTGTTTGGGATTTCTCACTCATTTGAATTCTTAAATTGTCCTTTCTTGTAATGTCCCTGTTTCTAATTAACAGCATTTAAGAGGGGCTAAACTTCCTTTTTGCCTTACCAAACAAACCATGTCCAGTATTATATGCAAGAAAACTGAAAATAACCTAGAAAATAACTTTCTACTGTTATTATCATTTATGCCACAGAAAAACACAAATAAAAACACACGATGATATTTTTTCCTTTCTTCCAGGCTTAGGTTGGCCACCTTGATAGAAATGATTTGTATATGAAAATAACTTTATACTGTGTAGAATGAAGTTTATACTGTATGGAAAGATGTTTTTGGTAGCCCAGAATAATTCAAAGGCTTCTTCTCAATAACTCAAATAGCTATACTGACTGAAAATTCCAGCACATATTCCCATTCCATTGGGAATTCTCAGTTTTGACTCTACACAACTAGGAGGGTTTACAAATTAGTTCATTTTACTAACGAACTTAGTTCACTCTACATTAGATAAAAGCAGGACAAGTAACCCAAAGAAACCTGACCTTAGATTAGCTACTCCAGGTATCCAGCCTTAGTAGATAATAGGAAACATGAAGCCCCAGAGAACTTCCATCTCAGAAATGTCTTTCCAAGGCCTTATTATTTAGGTAACAGCTTGTGACATGTTCTTCATTATTTATAATTTATTATGTCACTATTAAAATATAACATTTAGTATGTCCAATATAGTACTAAACTTGTATTTCTGTCAGAATAAGCAATTAATCCCCAAATTTACTCATACACAAAATTCTTTTTCAAAAGATCATTTAAGTTTACAGAGGAGTAAGATTTGAAACTACTGAAATTTACTGAGGTTATCAGACTTCTCTCTGTTGTTTTGTCAGTTCCTCAATTTCCCATCAATTATCCTGCACTAAAAATACAGTGAAAAGCCTTAATTAATACAGAAATGGAATCTGACAGATATAATATCTGCTATTTTGAATTACTGAAAATTTACTTCCATGAAATCTAACTAGGTTAAATAAACTAATAACAATCTAATACTTTAAATTATATTTATCCAACCACAATGAAATATATAGAAGTCATAGAAAGGTGAAATGCTTTCTGCTCAAATCAACAGTCTGGTGACCTTAAAAAGAATTATACAGTTTCCATTCATTTGCATTATCTTCTCCTGAAATCTGAATCTGAATATAATTAAAGTATGACTCTAGAATGTAATCCAGAGTGACATGATTTGAAAAGCAATCCCTTTGTATTGTAAATACTGCAATGATTAACATGCTGATGAATGAAATAAACGAAGAAGGCTACTGCTGACCTATTGCACACAGACAGGGCAGAGTCAGGATGGGTTTTCTGAAGACCTTACTGAATTCACAGTTACATTTTTCTTACAAGTTAAGCTATTGACTGACATTCATCTGGAATTTCATGTGTTCCAACGTGGTGGTGAGATGTTCCCTCTCCTTTTGTGATGTGGGAGAAACAATGGGTTGCCCTTACTAAAGCATGTAGAATCCTTACATTGAACAACTTAGAGGACCCAGTTCAAAGTACTTGAATAATACCTGGTACATCAACTTGAATCTTTCATGATAGAATGAATCTTTCATTAATCTCTCATGATAGAGCCTCTGCCCTCAGCTAACTGGTTGGGTTTCTTCACTTTGCAAGTTTTCTCACTTTGGAAAAAATGCTATTCCAGTAAAGCAATAAAGGTTATGATGGGACTCTTTTACTATACTTGGGAGAAGTATCAGCTTCAGATAAATGCACTTATACCATTCATGAGCTATTTTATTTTTATCTTGCATGACAATCAAATGTGAGTAACAGTTGTGGGTCATCACTGTTAGGCAGACAAGCTCCACTTGCTCACATTCCCCACAGTGGTAATGGAGGAGAGAACTGGAAGGTCAGAAGGAGAAAATTCATCGGTTGAGATAAAGACAGTATAATAGATAAAGCAAAACCTGCATCCAAAAATAAAACAAAATAAGGAATTCACCCACCACCTTCATCAGCAGGGAGAGGTTCAGCCACCTCCAGGAAAACAAGGTTCTGTCATGCCTAGTGGTTTTCTGGGAAAACAAATGCCATAATTCTTTCATTCCCTCCTCTCTCTCTCAGCTTTTATTGCTAGGCACAACATAACGTGGATTGAATATCCCTATGGTCAGCTGTCCTGGCTGTGTCCCCTCCCAACCCTTTGTGCACACCCAGCCTCCTCACTGGTGGGGCGGTGTGAGGGGCAGGAAAGGCCTTGATGCTGTGTGAGTACCTGAAACAGTGGTGTGTTGTCAAATCTGTTTGCAAGAAATCCAGAACATACACTATATGTGCTGCTATGAAGAAAATTAACTCTCTCCCAGACATAACTGGTACAATAACAAAATGGCATCACAGGAGATAGTTCACTGGGCAAAAGAACTAAGAATTCCTGCAAAGTTAGGATAAAAACCAGAAAAACTTCCAGAGGTCTATGAAGAGTTCTCTAAAATACTTCAAAACTAAACTTTAATCCGCATCAGGCAGAACCAGACCCAGCGTACCAAATAGTGACGACAACATAAGTTAATATGCTCCTCATGCAACATAAATTATGGAACACAATCCAAAGATTAAAGTATTCTCTGCTGTCCTCTATTAAATTATAGGAGCTTGGGAAAAAAAAGCAAATAAAGCATGACTTCAAAAGAGAAGTTGATGTCCAAGAGAGGAAGAAATAATTTTCTAAATATGTAGGAAGGAAATTTTGGGCACATTAAGTCAGTCATACCATTTACTCACCTACCAACATATCCTTTCGCATGGTACAGCTTTGATCTATTTTAGTTTCTCCTTCTTTATATGAGTTACCTAAATAAACTGAAAACCGATTAGCTGAGGGATAAGAGGCACTCAAAAGTGTTGATAACTTTCTAAATTGCCTAAGGCAGAGTGGGGGAGAAATTTTCAAAAGTGAGAATTATGTCCACGTTATTAATGTAGTCAATATTTATACGGATTAACTGAGCAGGAAGAAAGGAAAAAAAAGTTCTCTTGCAAATCAGAAAACTGTAAAATTTCCGTGGGAGAACATGACTGAAATTGAGTCACTCATGTTCTGGAAATGCTGATGTGAGCAATGGTGGTGACATAAGAACACTGTAACTGAATTATTTTATGTCCTGAAAACTCAAAGCTCTGATTTGTGGGTTTAGTTTCAAAATTTCATTTTCTAAGCTCTAACCCTTGAGATTTCCTGTAATACCAAGTGAAATCATAAAAAAAATAGCACATAAAGGCTTTAAGAACTGTACTAATTATCTCTATATAAGTTTGAAGTCACATCTGCAGTATTATTGTTTACTTTGTGATGATTTTGGTGAGACAAATATTAGACATGTCTAGGAATCTGAGTGACTGTAAAGCCTGAAAACAGGACCAATTACTGGTGACAGACTCTCCATAGCTTATATGTGTAAAACTAAACTGGTTTGCAGTGAAACTCATTACTTCATGCTTTGCAAAAAAAGATAAGTTTTGTAACAAAACTAGTCTGGTTTTATAGTCAAGAAAAATTATACGTACAACAGGAAATTGTGAATAGCAGTTTGTAGTACCTGTTTTGATGTAATTTCCTTCTCAAGCTGCCTCTCATCTACAATGTGTGTCTTTCCATGCTCTAGGAGCTGTCTGTTTAATACCCTCTACACATCAAGAGCAAGAGTTTAACTCTGTCAAAAACTCTGGCAAATTTTACAGTACTTATAAAAATTATAATCCTCCTGACTTTATTTGGGCTCTAACAACCAAGTTTCTTATCAATTAACAACCATAGAAGACAGAGGTTGGGGGAACTTTAGTTATTTACCATGCTTAATATCATGTCTTTGCTACATATTCGTGGAACAATAGCTAACATAAAGACCCGATGATCCTTAGTGCTAATGTAAATTTAATTAATATGAGGATCCTTCTCACTTTGGAATCATGTATTGTTTGTAGTGGGTTCATATCATGTCATATCATATCATATCATATCAGCCCCAGGATGCCAAGACCTGAAGCAACAATGGCTACTTCAGGTTTACAGATCAGCTAGATTTAAGACTAAGATGAGATCCTGTTTTTTCAGTAAAGTGTACAAGTTTGCCCATTGATTTCAATGAGCAGAAGAGCAAGATGAGGCTTCAGATTTCCTTCCACTTTTAATTGTTAATTTGCCATATCAAACAGATTGCCTACATGGACACGAGACTTAATAGCAGTGAACCCTTTGAAGCACACAAGATGATTGTTAATGGGTTAAAGGCTCTCCACTTCTGTCTTCTAGCCACTAAAATCTGCAATTACAAAAAAGGTCTTGATCTCTGGAAACCATGCCTTGTTAAATTTCCTTAGCAGACAAGATGGTACTGTGCAGCATTACATGTGGTTACTGTTAGCCACATCCTTGCTGTAAGTTACCACAGGGTAGCCAAGGTAATAAGATGTGACAAATGGCAGCATGGCAAGTCTTTTTGTGGAGTTTCCTTTGGAGTATAAAAACTAAGGGGAGGCTTACGCTGACTTTCACTATCCGTTTGCTCATGGATGTAGTGAACAATGATTAACTTGAATTTGAGCTGCACTGATCTACAGAGAGGCAAGATCTTAGGGAGCTGCAAGAAATCTGATAGGGACAAGTGGCAAAGCAAGGCACAGTGAGATGCTGCAGAATGCATGTACACCTTGGGTCATTTATTTGGACACAATTACTTCAAAAATAGACTTTAAAAACTTTTTTTTTTTTAATCAAACCCTAATTTTTCCTTTAGGTCCATGAAACTCTAGGATAGGGTAGCAGTTGCCCATGAGGTAAGACATGCTGTTGGGCATGGGCAAAGCCAACAGCAATAGCATAATTCTATTGCTTTGCAGTTTTGACCCTCAAAAAGAAGATTGGCAAAGCAGGAAATTTCAAATCTCCTACATTTTTTTTTCTAGCACAAACACAGTGTGGGCTTTTTTGTTTTGATTTATTGATGATCTTAGATTTTATTAATTGCCTTTTAAATTGCTCTTACTCCAAAGGGTTTTTGAACAAAAAGAGGAGGCTGGAGGGAATGATAATTTTCTTCTGTAAGAAAGGAAAATACACAGCACTTCTTAATGATAGAAAGTTAGAAACATTTCAAAAAGCCTTTCACAGCTGTTTGCCTTCCCCTAGATTATGGAACTACCAGAAATAGCTGCAGGCAAAAATTACTTCAGTGATTATTTGGAGCGTGGACAAAATGTTAAAAACCACACACAATTCAGTTATATTCTGATGTTTAGATACAGCAATATAAAACAAGCAAAGTAGTAATTATTTGGGGAAGGTTTTTTTTAATCTTGTTTTTAAAAGAAAAAAAAAGAAACTTTTGCTAAATTTATTTTCTGACTTCTGTTGTATAAAGTAAGTTTGGATTTTTTTAAAAACATGTGATGGAAGAGATAAAGCTTAATAGATAGATATGAATTTTCATTGGATATCATATTATTGAAATAGAATTTTTTAAAAGAAATGTAGGTCAGACTAACAACTCCAGCCAGAGGAAGTGACTGCTCCACCTTGTTCAACCATTTGCCAGGTTATTGACCCTGGCCATTCACTCATCTTCCTCTCTCTCCTCCCTCTCCTCCCTCTTCCTTCCAAGACTGCCTTCATCTCATTCAGTTCTAGTAGTTCTGGGGCAGAAAAATGGTGCTAAAGCCACTAACCCTGCTGACTGTGGAATTGAGATCAGACTAGGGGCACAAACCATTTTATATGGATCAGTGAGAACTAGAACAACGTCTCTGACTCTGTTAACTTTGTACAAAACTGATACATTATGTCCCACTTCATAATCCTAACAACCTCATTGAGTGTTCTATCTTTTGCTCTTCTCAAGACTTTCTGGTTATGAACAATTTCCATTGGCTAGGGCATGCATGCGTCTTCAAAATGTGAACAAAATGTCACCATAAGGAGCATGGTGGAATGTCTGAGATGGGCATCTTCTGTGCTTATGGATTGGCTATAGTCAGCGCATCCTGCACATTGAAGGGATTTGGAATAGCCAGGAAATATTAAGCTATTCATAGTTGCAAGAGGATCTAGACAGAGGAATGTGCTTTTTTACAGCCATTTTGCAAGGCAACAGATTTGACAACCTACTTTTCTGTCTCCTGTTCTAAGAAGGAAAAGTACTCCTATTGTGATGTTGAATTTATTATTCTACAGTCATACTGAATATCTGAGTAGAATCTGTAAAGAAAGAAAGTGGTTTTTCTTTGTTGGATTAACTTAATTTTGGTAGACCATATGGTTAATTTGGAATAAGGGATGAAAAGCCTTGGTTCTTCCTTATTCTTCACTACTTTGATAGTTCTAACTATTAATTTCTGAAAATATTTTAATATTTTTTTTCATAGAGACAGTTGCTGATAATAAAAAATTTACCTTTAAATATTTCATCAAGAAAATTATTACAGCTAGTGTCATATGGGATTTTTTAAAACACTTTGATTTAAATTTTTAAAATTTGTATTAAATCTCAGCTAATTTTATCCTGTGTTTAATTTAGTTGCATGAGAATTATTTTTAAATACTTCACCTAATTAATTTACCAACCTACTTGCACCAGGTTCATCTCCATAAGACATGCACACTTTACAAGTCACTGTGTGCTCGAAATCAAACAAATGTAGAGGGGAAAAAAAGGTGCATTTTAGTCAGTAGCTAAGTTGCTGTCGTTTCACATCACATATATATAAGGTATTTTAGGTATCACATTGAAACATATTTTCTAGACAATTATTTCCAGTCTAAGTAACCATAGGGAAGCAGAAAACTATTTAAAACATGAAAATAAGATGGTTTATATCACCTGCATAACTTGTTTTGTTCTCTGCCTTCAGGCTTCAAAACCCGCTTCCCATATTTTTTCCTTTCTTTAAAAATAATGTACATCAGCTTAATTTATCCCAGGTCCCAACAGAAGGATCAGATTTTAAGCATTTAATGCTGTGGTTTCAAATCCAATTTTACAGTGTTCATCGTTTCAGAAGTGGCAGAATCCAAAGTGAGCTTTAAAAAAGAAAAAAAAGAAAAAGAAGCAAAAAAAAAAGGATCAAGCTGTTTAGGGCATGCACTTTTTTTTAAGGTAAAGTTTTACTATGAAGCTATAACCTGAAGAATCTTTCTAAAGGTATTAGTTAGGAACATTTCTAGTTTTAAGAACTGTTTCTTATTGAAAAGAAGCAAAATTTTGAAGGGCAGCCTTGTGTGTATGTGCAATTTTTTGTGTACTTCTTCTAATGTGCCCTGCTGAAACAAGTGCATAGGAGGACAGTACTTCAGATTTTAAGGAAAAAAAAAATCCAAATCTTCTTCAATACACAATTATTACTTGGCTGCTGAATGTAAGAATGCAGAAGCTGCTATAATATAATTCTTCCTCCCTAAGGGATTGTCTGAGGAGTTTTGGCTTGACACTACTGTAGGGTACAGGTTCATCCCTTTTATCTGCTGCCTTTATGACTTGTGCCTGGGAACAACCTCTGCCATCTGCACGAGTTTGCTTTCTTGCTGGTGAAGTCTCCCATCACTAGGGGATTGCTCTCTGCATTTCTACTGTCGGTAGGGTGCAAGCCCTACAGCAAAGGTCCTGAGCAGAGGAAAGAACACCTTGAAGGACTCATTAGGAAAAAATTTGCTATGCTGCTCTCGGCAGGCAACATTTGGTTTGTAAATTTTTCCATGCTCCTCAGTGAGTAGCAAGTGCTATTCACAGGTTCAAGTCTACTGATTTCAGAAGCGAGTCTCTTACTGAAAACCAGTGTTTGTCTACAGGACAAATAGAGAACTGGAGTGAGCAATAATTGGGTTCTGTGTCCACAAAGAGCTTACATTTGATGAAGGCCAAAAGGGAACTTGCTGAGAAAAACAAGTCCTGGTATAAGTCTTTCACAAGAGTAATAAATGACTCCCAAATACGAGACTGTGATCACCAAATATCTGCATGACTAACAGAAAATATACATTAGTGTTGGATACCATTTTTCCCTTCCCAGAAAATCCTGTTCTCCTTCCTTTGAGATATAGTCTTTCATGGAATTTTGTTGCTGATTATAACCTAAATATAAAGCTAATAAATGAGACGGGAATTATGGAGTTAAAAGATTTTCTTAAGGCACAAAGTTGTCTGTTGGAGGAATTTTGGGTGCAGTATCTTAGCTGGGTATAAATCAGCAGTGGTGGTACCACTGAGGCTTCAGGCATAACAGTGAAGCAGCACCTTCTTTGGAACCATTGTAAAATTGCATGAATTGACAGTCAGCTTCTCAGAGGCTGTGACGGAAGACTGCATCAATAACCTGATTTTGATCTTGGAAAGAAGACAAAGATTTAGTGGATACAGAAAGTGAAATACCTTCTTCCCCGTGAATAGACTCCTACAGGTCATAGTTCAGACACATTAGTGGGGTAATATGACAAAGCTTATACTGATACTACTTCTAGGGATGTTTGGACAAAGTTTGTCATCTGGATGTCATAGACAGCCCTAGACAGATTTTATTTTATTTTAAAGTGGGTGGAGAAACATTACATCATCCACTTTGACATAGCAATCCCTTCTAGAGAATTTTAAAACAAGAGGGAAAAAAAGGATCTGGTGTTTTTAACTGAATTGTAGCTTATTGTTTATATGCAGCTTCTCTTTATACGGTCTTCTATATTGCCTTTTCTTTGCAAGGTATGTGGAATGTTAAAATTCATTCCTTTTTTAATAAATTGTAGCCAAAAATAGCCTGGACACATGATACTGAAGCTGCTCTTGTGCTACCCATTTAAGTTATGTATCAAGTCTAAATTTAATCAAGGCCAGATTTTATTTATATATTTCATGCATTAAACTCATTTAAACTTTTAGTCAGATTTCATTAGGGGAAATACTACCGCACACATCATGCAGTAGTAAAGCTAATGTGCTTCAGGAATTTGAAAGGATTTAGAGATCAGAGGGTCTGATTTCAAAATTTCTTTTTCTTTTTCTGCTTAGTGCTTGGAGCAGGTCTGTATGCTGCACATAGTTTGTTTCCTAGGACACTAATACAGTCAGCATGGTCTGTACAAATGTGTAAACACAGACATTCTCTGTAATCAGTGGATTTGGTGTCTTAAGGCAAGATTATGTTTTTTTAGGAAATGCAATTTATGTTCAAGATTAAATTTCTCCTCCAGACTGATAACGTCTTGAAGCTGAATGAGATCATAAATTTTGTGTCTTGACTTCTTGCTCTCCATCTTAGATCTTCATTCCCTTTTCCAGTGTTTTAGAAAATGGGAACTGAAAGAAATGCATCTATAATGATTTACCTTCACAAAAACAGTCTGCAAGGATTGATAATGTGTAAATAAATTTTTTTAAAAAATCTAAAATTATGGACAACTGCAATAAATACCTCTCCTAATCAACTTCCAGGTTTCATTTTTATTCCATCCAAGATTAAAAAATATCCCAATTACAGAAAAGATCCCACACATAAGAAAAAATAACACAGCCTTAACTTAATTAATGCTGTGGTTTGTCAGGTCTCTTTTGGTCAGATTCCCTCTGATGCTTTTTCATCCCAATGTCTACAAAGCTGAGGAAACTTCATACTGTATCTTTTATTATAACTTAGATAGGTATATATACATTTTTCTGTATAAGTCTGATTTTTTCTGATTCATAAGACAATTTCATTTAACTTTGCTGGAAAAAAGAAACAAAATAGAAAATAAAGAAAAAAAAGGTAAATAATACATACACACATGCATTTTTTCAGCAAAGCAATTGGACTTTATTTTAGTGTGGGTTTTTCCCCTCCTGGTGCATTTTCACCATAGTCCTCAAGAATGGAAATCTGTCATTCATGTATGCATTGAATCTTACAGTGCTGAAAAGCCAGTACATGGCAAAGTTTTAGTGACCCAGGGCATATTTGAACTTGTGATCTAGAGATGAAAGGCTTCATATTCAATTCCCAGTCCCATGACTCATCCAGTTCCCCAGCATAATTTTGGTTTGGGAAAGAAGTTTTTGAATTACGAGTGTGCAAAGAGCTTTCTGACAGAATTGCAATTTAAAAACAGAATGGCCTGATTTACAGACATGCTGAACCCTCAGGGTCCCACTGAGTTAAGACTATGCAACAGTCAGAAAACAGACCTTACTTAGCACCTGACATCAAAATACTCCACAAAAGGTAAATATATTGCTGTAGGATCTAAGGATGGTGAGCCCAGAACCAGATACGAGGCCAGGCTTGGAAAGGAATGAGTTCTGTAGCATCTTTCTTTCTCTCCTCAGCCTGCAAGGAAACCACTACAAAGGAGCTTTTGAAGACTCTGGACATGTGGTGTGTCCTGAAGGACTAACGAGACTGGGAGCTCTGCTTTCTGACTGTAGAGACCACATCCTTGATCTCTAGTCGTATCCCTTTTCTCTTCCGTGTCTTTCAAGGGAAAACATATTTCTCTCCCCTTTAACATAATCTCTTATGGTGGAAATATATTTTCCCCAAGATCAAGTACTTAGTTTCTCTGACAGAAAGTTCCTTTGCAACATGGAATCAGACGAGAGGGTGCTAGTGCTGCACAAAAGAAATTAAGCCTACCCTCATGTATGTTGTACCTGTTCAGTTCTCAAGCCAAACATCTCAGCGTCCCCCCAAGCCATGCAAGTCAGCTCACCCTCAGAGCCAGCAGCTTCTCCAAGGGGATAGTTTCAGGCATTCATATTCATGTTTCCTATTATTTAATGTACTCAAATCCTGACTACCTTAGCAGTATGAAAACAGTTTGTGTGACCTACTATGTACCATAGTTAATGCAAAGCCCATGCTCATGCACAGCCAACAAAAGCAATATAATTGTTCTTGTAAGTCTTAGATAACCTCTTAGCAGTTGAATTCCCTTGTGACCACACAGTCATACCAACCATTATTCCCCACAGAAGAATTTTTGGAACGTGGTAGCTAAGTTAAAAATAATTTTCACAACAGTATTCAGGAGAGATATTGCCAAGACAAAGAAATCATGAGATCAGAGGAGCAGCAAAATAACTTGTTTGAGGGATCTCTTCTGACCAGAATCCTTATCAACTCCTCACCTTTTTGCATCCTAAGCACCTTAAGCACTGTTTATTGTGCTTTTATGTACCCTGCTAAAATTTAAAATAAATTACTCCTGGCTTAAGCTAAGTAAAATAAGCTTCATTATAACATAGATTAATGAGCAGAGGCATTGGAACTAGTGCAGCAAGCTGCAGTGGAAATTCATTGCTGGTACTACTGGGCTTGTTTTGTGAAAGTGGATATTTAGTTAAGCTTTAGTGTAGCCTAAGAAAGATGTATAATTTAGCAAATTAAAATTACAAACAGAAAATACAGTAGTTACTTGCACTTTATGCAGTGGTGTCTCTCCCTCACTGCCACTGAATGGCACAATATGATCATGTTGATTTCACACAATTTGTTGGTCTTGTTAGAAAAAAGACAGCACAATTTCCTGTAAAGAAGTGGAAAATTCTCATTATATGAATATTAAATTAGATACAATTTTTCAATAGAAGACTTACTAAAGCACCTTGAAAATAGACTTTGAAAATAAAAAGAAGCATTTGAAAATTCTCTGGCTAGTCTCATCTGAAGAGGGATTACATCTACAGGTCAAATTACCAGGGAAAGTAGAAAGCAGGACTTTTTTTTTTTTTTTTTTTTTTTTTTTTTTTTTTTTCGGGGGTTTTAATTTTTGTCAAGGGTTTTTTTTTTTTTGTGCAGGAGATTCAGATTTCTACAGAGGTTTAAGTTGCCAGCAATTCCAATTGTTGGAATTGAGTATGCTTCTTTTTCAGGTAGAATCCAAATATAATTGCTAAGTTTGCAACAGTTTTAGACAAAACTATTACTCTTTCCCCTGATCTTTGGAGGAGGAAGCAGTTGTTTTTCAGTTTGGTCTGTGCTCTAATTGCTACCAAAAGTGGAAACCATTAAATACCTTGGGCTGACACTAGTCATACTTTTGCTTTCAATCGAAATCCCAAAGAACATGAGTTTCTTGTGGATATGTATTTTATATAAAATAGTTCACGCAACTTCAATCCATTTTGCATTTCAAAAACTCAGATATATGCATAATAAATAACTTTTAAAGCTGGAGTGTTCCTTTCCTCCACTGGGTGTCACCATAAGGCAACAACACTGGACTTGGAAATCTCAGAAAAAGGTTTCTTGGATCAGAGATTCTGTATTTATTCCAGAAGGATGCAATGGAATGATCATATTTGCTAATCAACCACTGAAGAAAGCCCCACCTAGCCCTAAGGTCCTCAGATGGATGCCTGTATACCAGTGAATATCAGAACAGACCTGAAGGGGCTTATCAAAAAAATCCCTAACCAAAATGAACAAAAAGCCCAACAACTTGTTTCTAAGAAAGGATGTAAGTGTATTTTAAGATTCCTTTCTGGTGGTTGTGAAGGGCATTAAATGAAAGAAACTCTCTGAAAGACTGAAGTCTTCACTGAAGTATTTTATTTGGGAACAGATGATGGGTTTCAAACAGAGCAGTTGCTATAGGGCAGAGCATTTTACCTGACTTCAAAGTCATAATTAATCACAATTTCACCTACATATTATCAAACTTTCCATTAAAACATATACACTCAAGGTGAGAGCCATCTGTCATGGAGCAAAAACTTATGGGAGTCCTAGGAGACTCATAGACAGAATTTACAGTATTACTCCCTTCATCTGGAACAGTTACAGCTGGATCTGATTGTCACCTAAATGGCCTGTGGCTACATCTCAGATGAAAAAAAAAAATTTTAAAAGAAGGTAGCCAATAACCATCTATTTTATTTTTTAAAGAATGCATTTTTCACAAACTCTATACTTAAGAAAAAACTTAAATCCAATTCCTGCCTCCCCACTATTCCTGAAGTATTTGCTTAATTAGTTTTTATTCTTATTCCTTTCTTCTGTTTTTGTTAATTTTCCCCCACACAACAATGCCTAATGGCATAATCAGAAGTCTAGACACTAGTTGGTACTATTAGTTAATTTTTTTGTTATTCTGGATGCCTATCAATAACTTCTGCAGTGTATGATATGAAAAAAAACCCTGAGAATTTTGAAAAACATTCTCTACATTCAAATCCTGGCTAGACTGTAATTACAAAACACAAAGAAAATGTTTGTGGTTTGATTCTTTGCCGAGCAATTTTGGTTAAATTATAAAATACAGAAAGAGAAAAAAAAATTAATGAAAACATAAGCCTGGCCCTTCCATCCCACATTCTCCATCACTTTTTTTGGCTGTTTATATTGAAGGTGAATAAACTGTAAAAGATTAAGGCTACAAAACTGAAATGTATTTGAACACTCCAGATGTGTTCACATAGACTGATAGTAGAGTAGACAACATTTATTTGCTAGTTACCAACTTTTAAATGGAAATGTAACACTTTCAGTGCGACTTCCTATTTCCTTCAATCCATCAATCCTTTTTCTATGGGGCCCAGGTAGAATGTGCTATTTCTGGGCACAGGAGTAAATATTTTGTAAAAGCTGTTGGATTTTCACTTTGATGTGACCACAACAGACTTGGAAAAATGAGAAGAAAAAAAAAAAAGGAAAAAAAGAAAGAAAGAAAGAAAAAAAGGTTATGCTGGAAATGCTAGTAACACCCAGTGGGTCAGGATTACTACCTGGAATATCTGAGACTGAGTATCTGTTCTGAAATTGGCCTCCTTCCTCTCCAACCACCCCAAAAAAGACCATAGCATGATCTGTTGGGGTTTTATATGTACTCTGGGCCTACATTCTGAGGCTTTCAGAAGCTGTTGTTGGTATCTCTCTTAGGGGATGGCCAAGCAGAAGTTCTGGTGTTGAGCACCAGTAACACAGAGCAGAAAAGATGCCACCTTCCTGGTGAAATATTCAGCTTTTGGGCTGAGAATTTGTTCAATAGTTATTTGCTGGAATAAATATAATTTCTCTTATTCTAATTAAAATAAATTAGCTCTCATTTTTTTTCTCTCTCTACTTCTGAAGAGCAAGTGTTGCCAGCTTAAGGTGATCCTTATAATTTCTTTGAAAGGATCCTAACTCTCTGGATGTACTTAACTTGTAGAAGGGTATCAGATTACCCTGCTAAACAGACTTTATAGTTGGGGTTGACCAAGATCAATGGAAACACAATCAGCACAAACTGTACTTGAACAGTTCCTCTGAAAATAACCCAGCTTGATTTTGGTTGGATTTGAGATCCAAATACTTTGGATTAAATGCACTGTTAGAGGTACAACCAACTAGACTTTCAGTTTAGAATGCAGATCACTGCTGGAAATTTGTAAGCATTAGAACTTACAAAGCTATGAGTCTGGTGTTTCAGTTATTTGAAAATCCAGTGACCTTAAAAATACCATGCAATCCATACTAATGACAAGGAAATGGGAACACAAAGCTACAAATAACCCTAGACTAAAAAGGGGTTATGAGAATTTTCTTTAGGTTAACATGAAGCCTGAGCATAAATTTTATGTAAATTATGCTAGATGTCACAAAAAAAGGTAAAATTTAGGCTGCTACAGAGTAACACTGCCATTACCAGGCTACTTGTTCAAACAATAAAATAAACCATTTCATTTTTCATTTTTTAAGTTATTCTGATGCTTTTCCCTCCAACGAAAATATGTACACTGCTACTAGAAAATAAATAAATACAGGGTGCAAGTCATGTCTGAGTTTTTGTTAGACTTCAGTGAGAACTCACTCTTCAGAGTAAGGGAATAGAAGCAGTAAGGAAACTTCCCAGTCTGAGCATTCACAAGGCTCTCTGGCAGTCTCACAGCTGCAGTGAGCCCACGGGTGCCCCGCTTGGCTCCCCGCACACCCCACTCACAGTCAGACCAGGTTTCCTGACTGCTTTAACCCCAGGTTTCCCACAGCAAAGTCTGAGATGTCTCATTCCATAAAGCCATTTATTCACAGCACAGTAACACAAAACCAGCCTGGGCTGGTGCCTCTGAGGAGAAACCCCCAACAAAGGAACCCCTGGGCTTTTGTAGCCTCACAGTCTATCCAGGCAAAAGTCTTGCTCTTTTCCCTGAGTTCTTGGCTCCTGCTGTGTCTCCCAGTGTCCATCCACCTGGCTGGCACCATCCTATTCATGCCCTTTGTTAACCAAAGTGTGAGAATTCATGGCTTCTTGTCTAGGCTCCCACCCTGAGCTCATCTGCATCTCAGTCTGCAGCTTGCAAATAGGTGCGCCACTACCCACCAGATGTATTCCTCAATCATCCTCCCTTTGTTTTAATTGAGCATTCCTGCTAATATACCGAAAGGAAAGAAACAAACGTTCAAGGCATTTATCCCTTGCCCTTATATATAATTCTTTTTGCAAGTAACAAATGTATCAATTTAGGTTAACAAGTGTATTCTTCAAGAGAAATCTCCATCAGCCCTCAGCTTCATATAGACACCAATGCACGTGCTCTATGCAAACAGCTTAGCATCAGTCTGGCATATTTTAATCTTAATATCTCTGAGCAAAAGCTGATAACTGCTTTTTGTAAGACTATTTAAGGTTCTGCCTTGAAAGCTTCTGCCAGTTCGTAAGAACAAATGAGACTACCGAGCATTCTTGATGTAACTGAAAACTCTATCTTCAGTAGTCAGTTGTTGAAGAATTTAGGTTCTTTAATATACCATATATACATTTTTTTGAAAACACATATAGAAAGATTTACTGCTAGAGCAGAAACCTCTTAAGTTTTACACTAGACAAAGAAGCTTAAGGTTTATTATTTCCTACAAATTCCTTGATGCCAAAATCAGAAGGCAGCATCACACATCAGAGTAATATGTTCTTTTTGGTAGTAACCAGATGCACTTATCAGTAATTATGACAGATGCTGGGAGGTGGACAGAATTTATAGAATGATGAGACATTTTATATAAGTGTAGTCAATGGGAATGTTTCTTGGCATTTCTGTGCAGATATTTTGTGCGTTATCTGGCCTTTGTCCAAGTGCCAAACGGTTCCACAGGATTCTTGCCTTCGGCAAAGGCAGCAGCTGTGCTCCTTCTCTCAAGGATGCATTTCTGATCAGGAGCGAGGTGCAATTTCTCCTTCCTTGTCTAGTTAATGAGAAAGCATGAACTTCAGGTAAAGACTGCCCTAGGTAAAAGAAGTCTGTCTACACCTTACTTCTGGTTTCTCATCCTATGGCTGTCTGATGATAAGAGTCAAGGGAGTCCCCTGTTATGATGGAAGGTCAGTGTAGCTAAATTTTGTAACCCTAGCTCCCTGACTTTGGGTAGTGATCTTTGCTTGATCATGGCTGGATGGTAGGATGTAGTCACAGAAAGTTTTCTGCTTCCTGGTCATGTAACAGTGATAAGAGAAATGTCCAGCCACAGGTGAGCAAATGTGCCAACTGTTTCACTGCTGCTTTTCACTTCCCTTGCTCTTCCTTGTAAGCCATAGTTCCTTGTGGTCACATGGAGGCATATGTTATACAGTAATTTATTTTCTGAGCACCACTTGCAGCATTTTTTTTCTACCCTCAGAAGTTTTCTCCTCTGTCTCATGAAAGCAGTTGTTTCCACCTTGTCCTGAGCATATATGTCTTTTATCTTTTTCACCATAACCTTTCACTGCTCTCCAAGGCTAACCATATTGCACAGATAGTGAATATTCTGATCGATAATCCTTGAAGAAAGGTGGCTGTAATGCTTTGGAGCCAAGCAACCCCAAGGTTTTGTCTTCAGTGTAACAGCTGCCAAAATTTAGATGGTGTGGATAGCTAAGGAAATTAATATCAGGTGTTTGGGGCCTTTAAACAGAATAATGTAGATGCGGCCTTCATGGGCCTGCCAAACCACATATCTTGCCAGCGCGTTTCCTTCATGTGAACCATGTCAAAAATACTTTCAGATAAAATACAATGAAAACAATTGACCGTGATATAAAAGGCTCCAAGAGAAGTCATATCCCAAATATTTGTACCATGCTGTTAGGCTGAAAGCAAACTGGTCAAAGAGTTTTCAATCAGAAAATGAAAACTTTGTTTGGCTATAAATTTCTTAGTAGCTGTTTGCCACATGATTGGAAAGAGATAAAAGCACACTCAATGAGGGGTAACAGAACACCTTGTTCAGCTGTTCACTCACTCCTCTTTTTCTCTAATGCTTTTGATTTTGCAAGACATTTATGTCCATGGGTCAGTGTTTTGCTGAGCTGAAACCTATATTTATAATGACAACACATTTCCCAATGAAATGTCCTGCAAAACAAAGTAGTTTCATGTACTATCTGGACTCTGGCTCGGAGGGTTTTTCCACAGTTTCTCACGAAGATTATTACTTAGAAATACATTTACAATTACTGTCATCATGAGACCAAGAGGAAAATAATAATTTTGTATGCACATAAGTGTGCACTCAAAGTACTAGGAGTGTAGGCATCTTTTACAGCTAAATAAAAACTCAGAGCTGCTCCAATAAAACAAAAGGGCTCCTTTTGTTTTATCGGTGCAGCTTGGAAAACTATCCATATTACTTTGAATTACTGTCTGTAAAATGCATACTCCAATTTCAGGCCACTGTTTTTAAAACTGGCACATAAATTTTGACTCAAAGAGGACCTGATGCCCTCCTAAGAGCAGAGCCTGCTGCCACGGCCCTGGCAGGCCACGCCCACTGGTGTGACCAGGTCTGCCACTGCTGGGCTGGGCTCTGCTGGGCTGTGCTCGCCATCTAGCGAGCCACCAAGAGCGGGTTCACACAGACTGAGGCCTAAAAAAAGTGATAAACCTTTTAAACACATCTAAGGAATCCTCTCTTTTCTGCAGAAAAGGAAAGCTTATTTATGGAAAGTTAGCCCTTATTTTTATTTCTGCCAATAAAAAGCTCCTAATGTCTTAAAGTTACTGAGTATAGTGATCAATTGGCACAGTTCAATTTCAACAAAGGCTTGGCAGACTGCTATTATACATTTAGTCATGTACTACAAAAATGAAAAGTATTTTTTCAAAGAGTAATTATGTCTTCCTACGGAGTTATCTTTTGAAGAAGAGAGGATTTTATTTTTAGAAAAGCCACTACTGCTGTATCTGACCTGATCCAGTGATATATTTACATGAAAGTAACAAGGCAGATTAAAATAATGTCCTGTATGTTTAATGTGTTCACTGCTCTCTTTCACTATGGCAACATAAGCTCCAATATAATGTGCTTTGCTGTACTGGTGCTATCTGCAAGATGGGATCTAAATCCATCTCTCTGCTTTCTTCTCCCATTGTCTGTATTGCTCTTATGACATTTCCATTAGTAAGTTCTCTGAATCTTTCTCTTACTCTTGCATGTATGCCATCTTCCATGTCACCATTATCACTCCTTGAAAATCGATACCAGTTAAAACAATATCCCCTTGGGAACTCTCTCAATAAGGAATCAATTATTTGAAACAAAGCAATGCCAATCAACCTTGAGACTGCCCAACTGCAATTACTGGTACACTCAGTATTATCTCTCAAAAAGCATGTATTACTTTCAAAAGTAGGCGGTCTTCTAAATGTAAAAAGTCCCCCAAACCAAAATAAACCAACCAAATACAAACAAACAACAACAACAACAAAAAAGAAAGAGGGAAAAATATAGCCTCAGATTAATTTATATTTTTGTATATTTTGTTTTCATTTGGGGATTTGTTTGTTTGTTTCATTTTTAGTGAGGAAAATTATTTAGGACAACCCCAAATCTTTTTAAAACACACACCTGTGGTGAGCCTTGTTGTTGACAGTGCTTCATTTGAAGCATTACAAATGAGAAGTGTTTATAGACAACATTTCATTATCTGAATCTGGGAGTACCTGAAAAACAAACATAGCCTGATTGTCACAGATACAGTACGCACAGGTATCTAATTTACATGAAAGGATTTGGATGAATGCTCCCAGTATAATTTTCAAGTTCCTTTATTAGTGCAAAAGATAAAACACAATAGATTTTCTCACTAGAGGTTTTAATTTAAAACAAATGAACTTGAGGAATCACATTTGTAATGAAACATTAGTTTCAGAATTTCCTTAGCTTTGGAGGTACTCTTTCTGCTGAAAATAGAATTTGATCCTCTCAGTGATCTAACTGTACCTTGACACTCAGTTGGTCTGGGTGTCCTTTCACATGAAGGAACCAAGGATTAGGACAGCAGCTCAGCTCTTGACATTCATGTTTTTATTATAGGCAAACTCTCTACAATTTCTACACCTTTATAGGAAAGGAATCATCCTGATGTATGAGGTGTAACAAACAATGCAGCCTTTCACTAGGAAATTTTTCAAAGCCATGTTGTTGATGAAAAGACATTTCTAGCTTTTATCTATGCATGTTGACCGCCAAACAATAAATTCATGTTCACCATGGAATATAATCTGTATGTGGGTTATATAGAATTATTATAAACCTGAATTTTCTGTAAATATATTCTTATACACATGTAGAAAATGTTGTCTATTTTTCTCTGAATACCTGAAGACATTTTTAGACCCCTGGATGTATCAGATTTGCATCAGCTGTGCTGTTTAATGGATGTGTCTATACAGTTTTCAGGCAGCTTTTAGTCACAAAAATGGAAGCCATAACGCAAAAATTCTCAGTAAAATAGAAAATCTACTAATCTTGTAAGTTGCTAACAAAAAACCCTCAACTTTATTAATTTATATTAATTTATTAATTTTAACAATTTATTAATTTGAAGCATCTTGTTTTTGTCAGCATTTCTTTTGTGTCCTTGAAAGTGAACTAGTAAATGTAATGTTACCAGAGTTCTGTGAGGGTAATGGCTTTATAATACCAGGTCATATAGTTACAAGTAAAAGAAATTGAAGAATTTCTCTGTGAGACCTGGGCAAACAAAGCATGGTTTAGCTGCACTTTGATCCAATTTAGCAGCTCTAACTCTCAGAGAATCACACAGAGAGAGCTAAGAAAAAGTGTTGTTGGACTTTTAATGTACTTTCACCNAAATCAATCAATCCAAATCAATCAATACAAAACTAAAGACTGCAATGAACAGTCATTACAGTGTGTTGGGCAATTTTAGAGTGGCTTGACTAATTTTTTATTTTAGTTTCTCTTGTGCAGTCTCATTGGGTCAATAAAATGAGGTGAGATTACACTTTGCCCTTGATGAGATGTATGCCTGTTACCATTTGGTTCAACATGTGCCCTCTCATATAACATTATGTGGAAGTTGTGTGTACATAGGAAGGAATGCAGTGCAGTAGGAGTGAGTCTGAGATGTATTTCAGGGGTATATATTTCAGATTAGCCCTAAATTAGCCCTAAATTAGACCAATAGACTATAAGGTTATTAATAGTTGAAGCCCATTAGATGTGGTATTAAAGGGTATCTAATTTAATATGTAAGGAATACACTGATCACATTGAGAACTCTTCAGGATGTGAGCCAAAGGCACATCAGGCAGCAAAATCCAGGAGATTCCCTATTGCAAAACAGTGATCTTAACAAGAATGCTAATATCCTCAGAAACATCCCAAGACATTCCAGTTAGTTCATATTATGAGTGTATAAGGAATGTGTGCTGATTTCATAACTACTTGCAATGGCAAATACTGATACAGTTATGCAGTGTTAGCCTTTGCCTAACTTCTTAATAGATGATTCTTGATTTCCATGCTACAGTATGTAGATGACGAAAATAACATTCCCAAAAAGATTTTGTTGAGTGGGAGCTGAACAACAGAACTGTAATGCAAATTAGGGAAGAAATAAAATTCTGCAGCAAAGAGGGAATTCTGCAAGTGTTGCAACATTAGATTTTTTTAGGCGTATTGTCATTGTACACCTTCCAAAAATACGTGACTTGTGTTCTAACTGGAACAGATTCATTACAGTCCTTAATAAAATCTTCTATGTCAACCAGGTGCAGTAAATAAGACCTAAGAATCCTATTTGGAAAAATACTNTAAATGCATTCCCTCACACATTCTTTTAATGTGGCTAGACATTGATTCACTGGTGCATTATTGATACCCAGTCTCTTAAAACTATGTGTGCTTACAGGTCTTCTCTTTTTCTAACTACTTCTGGTCATATTTTACACTTACTAGGTCTCACACCTGTTGAAGGTTTAAGGGCTCTGGATATTAATACACCAATACAAAAATGACAGAGGATCCTCCTATTAAAGCCAGATACAAATCTAAGAGTGATAAAAAACCAGACAAGTTGATTAAAATATTTATTTAAATAATNATTAGCCCTAAATTAGACCAATAGACTATAAGGTTATTAATAGTTGAAGCCCATTAGATGTGGTATTAAAGGGAATCTAATTTAATATGTAAGGAATACACTGATCACATTGAGAACTCTTCAGGATGTGAGCCAAAGGCACATCAGGCAGCAAAATCCAGGAGATTCCCTATTGCAAAACAGTGATCTTAACAAGAATGCTAATATCCTCAGAAACATCCCAAGACATTCCAGTTAGTTCATATTATGAGTGTATAAGGAATGTGTGCTGATTTCATAACTACTTGCAATGGCAAATACTGATACAGTTATGCAGTGTTAGCCTTTGCCTAACTTCTTAATAGATGATTCTTGATTTCCATGCTACAGTATGTAGATGACGAAAATAACATTCCCAAAAAGATTTTGTTGAGTGGGAGCTGAACAACAGAACTGTAATGCAAATTAGGGAAGAAATAAAATTCTGCAGCAAAGAGGGAATTCTGCAAGTGTTGCAACATTAGATTTTTTTAGGCGTATTGTCATTGTACACCTTCCAAAAATACGTGACTTGTGTTCTAACTGGAACAGATTCATTACAGTCCTTAATAAAATCTTCTATGTCAACCAGGTGCAGTAAATAAGACCTAAGAATCCTATTTGGAAAAATACTTTTTGAATCTACTCAATAATTTTTGATAAAAAATATTTTTGATATTTTTTAATAAAACCTTTTTATTTTATTTAAATTTTTACCAAGTTTTAAACAAACAAAAGAACCCTAGACTTCAATAAGATTTACATCTTCATTTTTAAAATGTTCATTTCCAAGATTTCGTTTTTTATTTTTAAATCTGTGAATGGTGCTTTTCTTTTTCCCTTTTCAAAGGTGTTTTTGTATCTTTTCCTTCCAAAAAGGAAACCCACACATGACATCTCTACATTCTAAATTACAGCACACAAAACTCTGCAGTTTAGAGTATCTGTATCAGATCGGCAGCCTTTTTATCAGAGGATTAAATTCTTTAAAGGAAATGCAGAAACAATCTATGCATTTTCCATCTGTTATTCAATCAGCAAGATGTATGTTTCACCTGCTGCCTTGAAAACAGGCTGCTTTTCCTCTGGTACACCCAGCAATAAGTTGAGGAAATATCATGCTGACAGAGCTTGAGGGAAGAAGTAAATGAGGATTGCTCTCAAATTCATCTTTGGCAGCAGAGGAAGCAGCTATAATCTAATGGCATCTTGTGTAAGTGAGTTTACAAGATGTCATTTTTAGGGAACATTTTCCTGTTATAAAATACATATAATAAGTAAAAATCTTAGGGAAAAACCATAGTTTTATGCATAACTCCTATGCAGGTTTCTCTGACAAAATACTTTTTCCTTATTTTTTCTCCTTTTGGAAATGTATTTAAAACTCATACCTGTCATAAATGATCTTTGTAAAAGGCACAGGATGGGAATATCTTGCCCACAATTTCTTCGAGTATAGCCGCTTGCAAAACCTGTAAAATGGAAAAATAACTTATTTATTTATTTATTTATTTTAAATTTTGTCCTTAGACAAACAACACTCATTATAATTAGTGCTGAAAGTTATCAAATACCCTGATACCAGAAAGTGTGTTAGTTCCTAGTCATAGACAAAACAGTCGTTATCTGTGGTGATCTTTTTCATGGTAATTTGTATAGAATGCAGAGTGCTGCACAAATGTACTTGTTATAAGCTTTGTTAGTTTTTCAGTAGCAAAGTGGTGAAAATTAATTCAAAAACTATTTTCAGACATGAGAATTCTTATTTAAAATACTTTTAAAATATTGAAATTTGTACTGGTAACATTGATATGTAGCTTTTCAAGATACATGAGAGGATGTGGTAATGCATTTATTTGTGGATTCATGCCTTTACCTTCTCTTTGTCTAAGGCTGGGAATGGAAATTACATTGATTAGCAAAATAATTCTGAGAGCTTTTACCTTGTTTTTGTTGCTAAGGTAACCATTTCCTTGGCATCAACACATCCAGTAGGTCTGTCTTACTTTCCTGTGAGCCCAAACAGAGGCAGCATTGTGGAATAGCATGAGGGGGGAAAAAAAGCACAGAGATAAATAAGGAGGAAAAGATCAACAAAAGTAGCTGAAAGTTAATACAGGGGTATTGCCTAGTTGAATTGAATTAAAGCTTGTTCCTGTGTGGGTCGGTTACGGCGCTCTGTGTACAGGTAAGTATTTAAGGCTCCAACAAGGCTACAACTAAAAGCCAAAGAAGAACAGAAATCTCCACACGAGAAAGCCCCAGATCCTCACCCCTGCCTGGGCCACTGCCTCCATCCCCCTCCACAAAAAAAAAAAAAAAAAAGGGAAAGGTAAAACCATGTGGTGGTCTGCGTACAACATCTGAGGGTAGAGATGTTGTTGGGCTTCCACACTTCTATCAGTCTCAAAATGGTAGCCTTATTTTCAATAATTTCTTCTACTGCTCCCATCATATAATCTACCTGATACTATGTGAGATGGGATATTCCATGAGAATGTAGTAATTTTGTGCATTTATAATCATAAATCAACATTTTGTTGGCTTTTATGCAGATGTAATTTAATTCTTACTTCATTTCTGATATGTGTGCAGCCACATAGGGAGAATGAGACAGATAAGTAATTCTCCTATCCACTCTTCCTGGCTGACTGTACAATGCCTCAGCTGTTTCCTTTTCCAGCACTTTTCCTTGCAAATATCTTTAACTCAGCTACAAATGAAGTGAGCGACAAGCAGGATACACCAAACACCACATTTGGCAGAAAGCTGGGTGACACATGAAAACCTGTCAAATAGCTTATATTAGCAAACTGAAAGAAACCCCAAGTGGCAAAATGGCTGGCTCTGAAATACAGTAGTGGCATACAGTCTTAAAAAAAAAAAAAAAGGAAAAATCTCTAAGACAGTTGTGTGAATCTGGGCAAGAGAAATAGTAAAAGCGTCGTTGTCACCTTACACACTTACATTCAGCCAGTCATGTCTGAAGGTTGATAATAATCTCTGTACAGTTTCATGTTCGAAAGTCAGGCACAAAACCCTGCTATTATAGCTAAGAGTATTTAAAGTCTTAAACTGAATGTTTCAAAATGATTGTTGGTGTGGAAGTGTGAAGATGCTGAAGTGGGTGCCTTCAGAAAGTGAAGCACGGAGAGAGATTCCCAATTCACTGACAGTCTTTAATCTACTTCTGTACATAAAATATGCATATTTTTCTGTGAATTTCAAGGTTAGTACTCATGTTTATGAACACGTAGTGGTAGATATGGACTCACTTACCTGGGGACTGTCCATAGCTGGAAGAGGGAAGCTACTCCAGAGGGAAGCTGAGCTGGGAGCTAAGGGTGCCTCCAGAATAGCAGGGCAGTAATCCCCATAATCAGAGCACAGGGGAGCAGAGCAAGGCAGTGGAGGCAACCAGTCCCATTGATACCTCATCAGACAGAGGCAAGGTAGCCTCAGAGAAAGTTTCAAGATCAGTTCAAAGAAAGACAAATGGAAATTTAACAGCAGATGACAAGACTGGATCCAGTTACACTGGGAATGCACCTCAGGCCAGCCCAGGCCTGAGTGTTGATAGACCTCCTGGACCAAAGAAAATGTGGAATTCTGAGGTCTGGGCAGGGAGCTGAACAGCTGTGTGCTTTTAGGGCCCTGACAGGCGTTTACTGTAGAATGATTTGGAAAGCGTCTATTTATACTGCTAGAAGGTGTAGACAAAAAAAGAGTGTTTTGGGTATTATCGAAAAATACATCAGAGCTAACCATGATATATGACTTCATTAGAAGAGTTTAATTATACATAATCATCTTAGTGTAGGCTCACGAAAAACTTTGTGGTTTGCCGTCACTGATGGAGGATACAAAGGGACTTTGGGCTTTTCGGTTCCATATGCAAACCTAAGAGAAATAGCAAAGTCATCACTGTGACTTGAGGAGAGAAGAAGCCACAGCAACATTAAATATTCTCTCACAAACCTGTGTGCTCTGGAGTACCACACCATACAAGAATGAGGTCCATCCCACTGCAAAGCAAGGATGGATAAGTAAGGCTGGGGAAAATAGTAAAGCTCCTTTAAAAGTCATAGCAATACAACAATTTCTAGAAACAGAGTAATATGTTTTGAAATTTTATTATTGATTTATTTAGAACTTGGAGCACATAATAAATCAGCTTTTTAAAGAAATATTAAATTGACCAAAATTAGACACCTATTCAAGTTGACACCACCCATGGCACTTTCAATGGGACAGAGTACGTTTCAATTGATGATAATGACATCTTAAACACTTAGTTTGTCTTAAACACCCAGATATCTACACTGGAATGTTTAAACCAAAATTCCCAGTTCTCAACTCATGTAAAGTTAAAAGTGACTGCCATATCTGAGTCTTCACATTGGGACTTATTTCTCTATATATTTTGGCCCTTTTTTTGGATAAATTGTTTTTTTTGTTTGTTTTTCAGCAACAAAACACAAAATAGACAAAGAAAATAGTTTTAAACTTGTGCATTTGGCCAGATTTGGACTAAGGTTCTGTTTTGGCTCTTTATCTACAGCAATTTCCTATCTATAGTAAATTCCTGAAGGATGTGCATATTTCTCTTCTCTTTCACTTGTGGGCTTTGTCCAAGGCAAACTTATATCATCCCTTTATATTCTGGATTTTTGAGAGGAGATAATGTGAGGATTTTCTCACACCTTGCACAAATTCACACATAGAGCAAAATTCTGGAGCTGTAAGATTTCTGTTGTCTGACTCTGAAGTAAACAAAAAAAAACCTTAACCTGAGAAAAATCATTTATATGAAAGAAAGAAACTCCATAGTCACAGAGCAGATCTCTAATATTCATTTGTTGAGGATTATGAAAAAACTCAGATAATGTAATTAGAAATTAGAGGCTCCATTTACAAAGAAAATCTACTTTATTTCCTATTTCTGCAGTGCTATAGCAATTTAGATAAAAGTATTCCATTAAGTCTTCTGTTTATCAACAATCAGCTTATATTTCTGGTGTCAGGTGCCAGTGTGTTGTGCAGTTTTTAAGTGATAGATAGACAATGTAGCACTTATCTTCTGAACAGAAGTTTTTATATGAAAATTAAAAATGTGCAAGGCAGCGATTTCTTTACCTGTCACATGAGAATGGGAATAGGCTTAATGAGAAACAAAAGGCTTGCTGTTGGACACATTGTAGGCTGTTGCTTCCAACACAAAAAAGTCCTGGTATCTCTTTCATGCCACCAAAAATCAGTAATCCAAACAGGTTTCAAGAGGCTCAGAACAGAGATCTTCTTTCATATGGGTGGATTTACTCAGAAGATTTTGCTCTTTATTCCAAAGCACTTCTATTATCTTGGAAAGTCTGCAAGGTTTAGCTGAGGGACTTAGTTGAAGAGAATGAATTTTAAATCACAGAAATTTAAAAAAGACAACCTTCAGATAACAAAGCATTTGGTCTTTAATTCACAGTTCTGTTCAGCTGCTTAAAATGTCACTGGAGTCATATAGAACAGAATTGTGATGTTGTGAAAGAAAAAGCAAAAATATCATCATCACATGCCCATTCCCACACCTTTCACTTCAAAATGTAGGATAATCTGTCTTGGCAAATATATGGTGCCTATGAAAAGAAAAGATTTCTGTTGCATTCCTTTCATACATATGTTGAACATAGTAGTCTGCTTAGGTTAGAGTGATTAGTTAGGAATTTGTCCTAATTTTACAGAGAAAATCTCAGATACTGAACTAAATCATATGAAAATATTTTATGACCCCTGACGCATTTTCCAGTTTTTGAGTACTCTGATTTCTTCCTTTCCCTCATTCCTAATTTAAAGTGGTTGAACAGGAAAGGTCATAAGTAATGGTCATAAGAAGTTCACAGAGTTGTGAATAATAATTTAATTTATAAAATTTTGAGTCTTTTTGCAGATAGTTTGGATATAGGAAAAAGAGTTAAAAATGACCTTCATAAAGAATCCTGAGTTTTTGAAATCAAATAGAACATTTTTGCAGCTGACAGCAGGAAATCAGATAACTCAATTTTTGTAGCTGACGTATTGGAGGTATAAATATTTTTGAAGGTATGAAATCTTTTATGAAATCCTTTTGTATTTCTCAACATATAGAACCCAACCTTCCAGCTACTGCAAGGGAGTTTCAGATCAAAATGTGTACCAAAACAAATCTTATTAAAAAAACCACATGCAATCTCTAGGTAACTATCTTGCCATTCTTTCCTGCTGTTCATTGCTGCCCTGAAGTGAAACAGAATGGTAAACTACTACTGATGGCTGCAAACTGAAGGAGAAGAAATCTATTTATTTCTATTAGAATTACCTCCTGGATTCTGCTTGATGGAAATCAGAGACATCAGCCTCAGAGTAGAGCAGAGATGCTGCCATAGTTCACAGGATTACTCAGGGCATTTTCAAAACCTGCTGTTCTTAAAGCTGGACATTAGATAGAACTTCATCAATGGTTATGAAATGGCAGTTTGAGAATCTTACACTCTTTCTGAAGTGCCACTGCTGCAGAAGATGCTGAGCTACAGGGGCCTTAGCCTTGTGGTCTGTGACCCTCAGCTACAAACCCTTTGCTCATCAGAAGATGTGAAACATGTCTCAAAAACCAGCAAAAACTAAATCTGTATCGACACCTCTGTTTGGGAAAAAAAAATCTTTCTATAATCTTCCTTTGTTCATATGAGTATCTCCTTGGTAGGTTTCTTCCTCACATAAAGAGAAAAACAGAGAGAAAAACTCTACCACGTAACTGCATGAAGAATAATATGTCTTGAGTTGGCTATTAAATTCTTATTTGTCTGTGTTTTTACACATTGCATTGAAGTTGCACTTTTCAAGGACTCGTTATGGAGGCGGAAAGTTATTGCTCTCTTCTGACACGAATACATGTTGGGAAATTTTGCTTTCAGGGCAGGCGTGTTCATGGTGACATCTTGACCACAACTACAGGGAGCTCAAAACTGAAGAAAGAGGGTGGGAAAAACATAAAAAAAAGAGAAGAGAACAGCTAATTTAAAAATGGTTTGTGGTAACCACATCATTGAGTTATACAACAGAAAATATGATGGGGAAACAGGTTTGAACATACAGTGAGTTGCCCTTTTGGAAAAGGGTGATCCTAGTGGGATAGAATGATGGGATGGATGAGGAGCTTGTGATTCAGAATGAAATATTATGAAAATAACTTGAGGATATTCAGTTTATTCTTGTCATTCAAAAACCCTTCTCAAAAATTTTTTCCATTTGACCAAGTTTCATTTAATAGTTTTGGTTGAAGTAGTACAAGAACTGCATTTTTCCCTTTAAAAAAATATACTTAAAATATTCACCCAGCATCCAAGGAAAAATATCCTGTTCACTCTTTATTTTATGGAGTAAGTCTGCATATTTTTCTTGATCAAACTCCCTAGCTACCACAGTAAAAAGTGTTCTGGCCTCTACTGTTAACCATGTTCTATTTAGTTTAAATATAGATTAAGGGCTGGAATCTGTATGCTTCATCAAACTTGGTAAATGAAGAGTTTACTTTAAAATCTCCAGACATGAGAATTTTTACTACTTTTGTGCACAGTTATTTCTTGTCACTAAAGTGCAACCACTCTTGGGAAAGTTGGGATTGTCCTATTTCTGTAGTCAGTATCTCAGAATACATTCAAAGTCTTTATATGACAAAAGATACAGTTCAAAATTTCATCAAGCAGTAGAAGTGGCATTTCTCCAAAAGTTTTGTCTTTTTTCCTTCCTCCCCTTGCTCCTTTCCCTCTTCTCCTGTTATATCCAATTGTTAAGCAGAAAAATTGAGTTCAATGGTTGAAAAAAAATAAATCAGCTAATTGCAAGATCAGTTTACACATCTTTAGGCCTGTTTTTCAAATTACAAAATCAAGATCGGAAATCCATGTTGATAAACATTACACAAACTCAAAAATTCATATACTTTTCCCAAACCACGTTGTCAGTTGTCTGTCGAGCTGTGAAAGGAAGATTATATAAACAAGAGGAGATTTTCCCTATATATCTCTTTACTTGCATAAAATGGGAAATTAAAACATGGTTTTGGTTACTGTACACCAGCATTTTTCCCCCACAATGATTGGCTTATGAAAATCAGAAGGGAAAAAGTAAAACCAGTACAGTTTCCCCAAGATCCTCATCCTCAAAGCACAGGCTCTCTAAGAGTGAAAGGATGCAGGTCTCAGAATGTCTTTGATAATCCTGTGCCTTTGAAGGGAGTGCCTCCAGTGACCAGGAGGCCACTCCATATCAATGAGCAATGGCTTTGACCTGACTTGGACTCCAGATTGGCAACTTTCTCCTTTTTCACAGTTTTCTGAAAACTTACACTTTTCAATATTTAATGTATGATCTATACCTCGAGATGTTGGAAGTTGGCCAAAGAACATTTTTATTTCAGATCTGACTACTTCCTCTACTATAGATCTCTTATGTAATAAGATAATTTATTGTTTCTCTTTTAGTTTTATACCACGTGCTTTTATCACATTTTCTATTTTCTGTTTGTTCTCTGCACTGACAACCTGATTTTGTGTCTCCATTAATTTGGAATGCAATAAAGTCCATATGTCCAAAGTTGTGTCCGTGGATAAATATTTCACAAAGTTATAGTTTTAACTGATGTAAATACTGAGGACAACTCTTTTCCTTCTGCTTCCTAACACAAAACAACTGATAACTGATGGTGTCAGGTCTGAAACTACCTTTTTAGAGTTTTGCTTTGAGATTTTGGGGTTTTGTTTCATAATTTCTTTCTTTACTTCCTAATGCTTAGTCCAATAAAGAAACTTTGCCAGTAAATAAATGTAAGATTCTCTTTTATAAATGACAAATATTTTCACTTTTTTTCCCTAAAGTATAATTATGAATAAAGTATTGTTCAGATACTTAATTGAAAGCAAAAAATAAGATAGACAGTAGCTTCTGGAATTCTGTAAAAAGTATAAGCCCTTTAAATAGATGGTTTTGAATATTCTATCCTGTTTTAAAAATATTATTTGTAGACTTTTTTCTTAGAATCAGTTTTTCAAACATGAATTATCTTAGTGTACTTTAAAGTTAGTTCAATTTACCAGTAGAAAATTTCTATATAAAAATCTTGCAAAGTTGAAGGGACTGATTTTAAAAGCGATGTTTACTACAACAAATGCAATATGTAAAATACGTATATAGCATTTCAGAATTCCATGAAACTATTCAAGTACACTTTTCTTCTTAATTTCTTCCAATTATTATAAAAGTAATTTAAAAATTATGAAACTAGTTTTTCTCACTCTTCTGTAATGAAATAATTTAAAGCTGTTTACAAAATTAAGTTTTTTTTGAGACAGTAACATCCATGAGCAGTTTTCAGGTAGACAGGCAAAGACCTGTTCTTCTGAACATTCCTAAAAAAACTTTTTGACTGGCTCATGACCCAAAGAAGGAGAAGTAGATTTTTGCTTAGAAACTCCACAACTATATTGTTGGAACCCAGGACACAAGGAATGTTTTTCTGCCTGTTTTAGGAAGCCCTTATCCCCAGCTGAACACTGCTTTTAAGCTTTGTTCCTGGAAAAAATTGCCACGGCTCTGGGCAGAGTTGGAGCATAAATACAGAGTTGGAGCATACATGGAGTTGGTGTGAGCTAGGTAGAAGTAGTAGTAGTAGTAGTAGTAGTAGTTTATCACAGGATGAAGAATTTAGGGTTTTAGGATTTTAATATGAGAGTGAATAGGGGACAAGATGGAGGATTTTGGGCACTGTCTCATCTCCTTGTTCTTCTGCTCCATTTTCTGTCGTACTGGTGGCACAAAGTTATTGGTTAGAGAAAGTAGTGGCATAGATGTTATGTCAATAGATTAATAGAAGTTATTGGTACAAAAGTAGAAATAAAGTACGTGTTAGAAAATAATTGGATTAGACAGCTTTAAAAAGCCTCGGTTTTGGGTGTTTGGGGTCCATTTTGTGCCTTGTTTCTTTTACACTAAATCAGGTGTGCAGACGGCATACTGAACTCAAGATAAGAAAAGAATAAACAATAGACCGAAGCAGAGAAAATCCAGAGTCTTGTTTTTCATCCTTGGCAAAGAACTCTCAGGGGAACCTCCTGAAAGGGCCCAGGGGGTGGGTTCCCCTCTTGCCAGGACCCAAAACTGGCACTATATTACAAGTTTTGTAAATTTCCCCAGAAGAGAAAGAAACAACAGATGTTTTCAGACCCATTCCTAAGGACTGTGATGCAAAGGAAAACTTCCTTTCCCAAAGGAAATATGTTTTATTCACATAACACATATTGACTCCAGTGCTATTTCAATATTTTGTTTATTTTCAGTTTTTTCCACCATAAATATGGTGCAAGCAAAAATGTGCTTACATTTTTAATAGAGTATCAAAAACCAAGAAAGAAGCATTAAGATCTATTGCAGTGATTTGATGTTAAGTGACATCAAAACTAAGTGAAAACAAAAGGGAAGGCAAACCTTACAGAGATAAGGGACTGATAAGATCAGTCAATGTATTTAAATATATTTATTTCATCAAAGATAGTAGACATCTGAGCCGATTGCATTGGATAATATGGTCATCAGAGGAAAATATGGAAAATACATTAATCTATATAAGAAAAATATCCTAGTATTATTGTCTTGGACCTAAGAGTAGGGAAATTAAATTCAGAAATGCATATATGTATGTATGAACATCCATCAAGAATTTTGTTACCACTCAATATGTTAAGGAAAGGTACAAGTGAATTCTATATTTCTTGGCAGTTCAACTTTAAATCATAGTTCTCTGGAATGAAGATACACACTACACTTTCACTCTGGTTGAAATTCTACCATTACAAAACCAGCAATCAACATACATGGTTTAAAGCTCTTGACCGGCTGGTGAGTGCTTCTGGTACACATTCCCAGATTTCTGTCTGGTCTTCCCTTAGAAAGGAGAAGTCATTCCTTTAGACATCTTTCACTGCAGGTTTTGAAATACTTATTTTCTTCCTCTAGGTGAACAAAATTTGTTGCTATATTTTTGTAGCTTTTGTCTACTACATGCCAGTAAACTAATCAAGTATAGAAATATCATTGTCTACCTAATTAAAACCTAAGACATAGAACCATTTAGGCAGAAAAAATCCCTAACAGTACTGAATCCAGCCATGAAGCTAGCCAAATTAACCACTAAACAATGTACCTAAACACTATACTTACACATCTTTTAAACACCTCCAAGGGCGGTGACTCCATCATTTCCCTGGAGAGCATGTTCCAGAGCTTGATAACCCATTTTGGTGTAGAGATTTTTCCTAATAAGCAATATAAAATCTCCCCAGGCACAACTTCAGGCTATTTCCTCTTGTCCTGTCACTTGTTACCAGGGAGAAAACACTAATGCCCATCTCATTAAGATCTCCTTTCAGGTAGTTGTAGAGAGTGATGAGGTGATGTATATATGTAAATTTATATGTATAATATGTGCACTTAAAATCTACCCATATGAATATGAGCATGAATATGAAAATAATGAATATTTTAAAAATATTTAATCAATAGTCTTTCCACAAAAGTCAGTTACCAGTCATTCTTATTCTTTACTAGTTTTTAAACTCTATTGCATGAAAATTTTTAATAAGTGGAAAAAATATGCCATGTTTTTTGGCATGGATGTAATTTTGTAATTTATGCATTAAATGAGAAAGGCATATATCTAAAAAAAGTTAATATAATGAAGATACGGTTATGATCTGGTAGGAATAATTTATTATTTCAATACATAAACCTGTTGGTTGGTGGAATGGGTTTTGAAAACAACCAAGAGTCTGACTTATGTTGAGGGCAATGGACAGATATATGCAGGTATTTGAGGAAATACTCCAGGACTGAATATTCTATTTTGCTGCCAAGATTTCTCCAATTAAGAAACGAACTATCAACATTGATAAATACTGTAGTATTTTTATAATTTTTAAAGGTTTTCTGGATATTTATTCTTTCTAGACTAAAATGCCATTAGTAAATTTTTCATTAAAATTTTTAGGCTAATTTTCATGGAAACTTATAATTTTGGCTATATAATGCCTTACTTGCAAACTTCTTAAAGAATATCACACAAATAATTTCTGGAACAAATAACTTACAAATAAAGTCTGAGTTGAAAGAAAATTAAAATTCTGATTTATAGCATTCTTCCAAAGCTGTGAAAAGCTTACTGATTGCAATCTAAGAAATTAGTTGGAGAAAAATGTTAATTTTCAATATGCTATTTTTTCATGTGTTTTGTTCAATGACATTTGAAGGTCTCTGAAAATCTGATGTTGCCCTTACTGAGGAGGGTCAAATCTTACATACTCTAAAATTAGTGTGACATCCAATATCATGACAGGTTTGGAGAAGATAATAAGTCCATTTCTCATGACTTGGTACTTTCTTTCAATGCAATTTCTTGCACTGTATATATTCAAAGTCCTCAAACATTCCTAAACAAAATAGAACATGATGGTTGAGAGAATTGATGATGAATGTTTTCCTCCAGCAGATTATTCCACACAATTGTTCATAGTAAGAGCATTAGAAATCAGAAAATCCTAGAATTAAAGGCAGACCAAAAAAACTATGATGCAAATTCAGCTTCTTCAAGGAAAATGTATACTTAAAATTGCTTTTGTATAATTTCTAAGATGACACATTCACCTATTTGCTAAAAATTTTATTTTTTCAGAAGGAGACAATAAGTAGTAATTATTTTGGCAGTGAAATTTGTTTAGTTCTACTTTGTACAAGAAAGATGTAGAATGGTGTCTGACTGTGGCACTAGGTGGAGCTATCTCTTTGAAATGAGTCAACTCTTGGTTATTCAATTTCTCTTCCATGTGTATTGTACTGCAAATTAACATATAAGGGAGAAAGGCAAAAAAGAGGCAAAAAGAATAAAGAGAAAAAAAAATCAAGAGATGAAGCTAAAGAAGTAACATAATTATTTAAATAATTATGAAAATGAGTCCAGAATAATTTCAAATTAAAATATTCTTTTAACACACTGAAAGCTTTTCCCACAGTGGTAATTTTTATTAAATACTACTGAGATCTTAAGGTCTGAAGAAGATTTGGTAGTCTAAGTAAAATGAGATTAGTTAACAGCTAATTTTGTTACATCTACTGCAGTAGCAATAGATAATGCTGCTATCATTCCTTTTCTCACCGTAGGGGTAAAGCAACTAGATTTTTTTAGTTCGTATTTTGACATATATGCTTCTATCCTGAAGCTACTGCTCCTTGGCAGCTAACAACTCAGTATCTAACCTCTTCTCCGTGGACTCAGTTGAAGGTATTTGGTTTTCGGAACATTTGATGTGTAAACACATAATCAAAATCTGGTTCCAATTAGAACCAAAATCTGTGAGCACTTTTGGATGGGACTTTTCTTGCAAGAAGTTACTAAAGTGTGTTAATCAAAAATAATTAAGAAGAATTCTTTGTAATAAGGTTCAAAACAGGTTCTGTGGATTAGGGAGCCTCAGAAGGAATGACTTTTAGTGAGACTCAAGCAAAATTTCAAAATTTTCCGTGGGATGTTTCAGTTTTACAACATATTGTCAGAGGCATAAGAACAGAAATAAGAAAGCTGGCTAAGAAACAAAAAGTAAGTACTCATAGTAAGATTAGCTTTCCCATGGATTACACAACTCCTTTGCTTTTTCTTTTTTGAGCTTCCAAAATAGGCTTTCCACAAGCTGTGCCAGATGTCTTTCTCCAGTACCACATCACCGCTTTTTGAATCCACTAAATAGGAAGACTATTCTTGGCTAACGTAATGCTATGGTCTTTTTCAAAACAAAGAGAAAAGATAAGGGAAAAGATAAGGAAATCTGCACCTCATTTCTTTACATTCTAGCAGATTTCCAAAGTTCCCAGTGTGTGGCTAGACTGTCAAACACTTAGGTGTACCATGTAGTGAAACGGCCGGATTTTCATGCAGAATCTTTTTTCCTTTTTGAAATGTCTAAATACATGTCCTGTGCATCTTCCCCATACTGTGCTATTTTCAAATTGACACAAATGCCCCGTCTCATTAATCCATTTTGCACTGGAAAGCATTTTGTTATGACTCTGTATTTCATTTTCCGTCTTTGTGGTTACTGCGTAAGTAAAATGAAGTACTTGAAAGGACTTTTTCATCCACCAGTAACCAGAAAAATTGCACATGGGCCAGCAATATACAGTTGCAGCCCAAAAAGGCTGTCATTCCCCAGGCTGCATAAAAGGCAGTGTGGCCAGCAGGTCAAGGGAGATGATTCTTGTCTTCTATGCTCTTATGAGATGTCACCTGGACTACTGCATCCAGAGACAGTACAAGAAAACATGGACCTATTGGAGCTGGTCCAGGAGAGTGGCACATAGATAATCAGAAAGATTGAGCATCTCTGCTGTGAAGAAAGACTGAGAGAGCACGGCCTAGAGAAGAGAAGTTTCTGACAACTTATCTGGCTTTTTAATATGTAAAAGGGGGTTTATGTAAGTAAGATGGGAAAAAAACTTTTTACCAGGTTCTGTTGCAACAGGGCAAGGGGCAAACAGTTCTAAACTAAAAGAGTATAAATTTAGGTTTGATATAAGGAAGAGATTCTTTACTGTGATGGTGATGAGGCAGTGAAACAGGTTGCCCAGAGAAGCTGGGGATGCCCCGTTATTGGTATATGTTCCATGTCAGGCTGGGTGACAGGGATGTCAGGGTTGAACTGGATGATCTTTAAAGGTCTCTTCCAACCCAAACCATTCTATGATTCATTATTCTAAGTACCTAAGTTTGTAATTTAGTTATGAAGGCAATCCATCATGGCCATATGATGCATCCTGGTCCATGGAACAGGATTATTACCCATTTAAACCAGTGCTGCTTGGGAAAGATGAGAGGTGAATCTGAATTAGTGGGTTTGGTGAACATGCCTCAAAAGTCTATTTAATCCATATTAATATACTTGCACAGTGTGTAAACTTCTAAAAGCAGAACAAAACAAAGCTTAATTTATCTGAGCAGCATAAATTTTAGCTGAAAATTGTAGTAAAAAACAGACTGAGATGTTTCTATTTTCTATTCACTATATTAAAAAATACATTTCTTCAATACAAATATATACAATTCTGACTTCTATAGACAGAAGAAAGTAAGCATTAATAGTAATAACAATAGCAATGTCAACAACAGCAGAAATTTGTGTCCTGCCTAACCAATATCTAACAATTGTATATATGGTCTAGGCTTTTGAAAAAGCTTGGAGGCAATAGATTGTAAAATATTCAATGCTGCCCTTCATAATGCAATGTTATAGACAATGATTAGGGGTTCTAATTTCCTATGCTTCAGAGTAAAACAAAATATGCTAAAATATTTATAAAAGAAAAAACGCCGCACAGTTTGATGGAGCCTTTTTTGAACATCCAAAACCTTCTTTGCTATGGAAATAATGAGATTATTTCTAGAATACGCTATTGCCTTCTCTGGCATATGCTAGTATGAGACAGAGGAAGGCTCTCCATTTTGCTTCCAAATATATTATGGCTAGTCATGTTACTTGGAAAAATCAGAACAAATTTTAAGTAAATGCTGAAATTCATTAATAATGCTCAGGGAGAGGGAATTTTAATAACCCAAAGAACAAATTTTAATTTCACAAAAAATTACCACCTGAGTTCTGTGTTTCATATACAGTCTGTTTTATTTGAATACTCATGAATAGAAGTTATTAAACAACTTTGTAAACTTAACATCAAAAACTGTTCACATCCCTGACAGTTCTATTGAAAGCATAATGCATGCTACTGACACAGTACTGCATATATAAATTGATTGCATTTATTTGCATTTGTCTGGGTGGTTAAAGATGATTTGAAACTACAATACTTATCAATTTTAGGGACTATTCTATGTGCTTCAGTTTCAGGAGGGATCTTGATTTTTGTTAGCACTTGTTAGCAGATTCTTGGAAAGTAGCCTATTGCAAGTTGAAAGGGAAAAAAAAGAAAAGTGGTTAGGGAAAGCTCAACTTTACTGGAAACACACAGATGAAAGCAGTCTTCTGTTTTGCAAATACACAGTATTTTCTGAGAGCAATGAATAGCTCTCTGAGAAAACATTTTTGAGAGTGCAAAAAGGTTTATCTTTTTTTTTTTTATTATTGCTATGACATTAACATAACAAGATTTAAACACTGGAAGAAGGTTAACAGGATTAACATTTAGTTTTAGGTGATTAACAGCCTATTTGCAGAACGGTCTTATTTCTGGTATGTGAGAAAAAAATGAAAGTATAATGAAGTCATGCATGAAACTGTTTCTCCTTGAGGAACTGATTTTTCATTAACCATTTAAATAGTAAGTGATGATTAAAATACAGCGCAATTCACTCAAAATTCCCATTTATTTGATTCCATTATATTTAAACTCAGAAATTAAATTGGTTGCAGAGATCAGCATGGTTATCCCAGTGTCTGGCACCAGATAAAAATCTGAGTACTGGTGAGATTTCTTTGGTTCAAATTCAAAACTGAAATGAATGAGTGCTGCTTGCCAAAACTTTGTTACAAGAACGATAAATCAGTCTTGCAGTTAAAGTCTGTTCAGAGTATTTGCTAGGATTTTTGTGTAATCGATACAGATTTACATATGTAAGATATAACACCTTATGTGTAAGTAAAATACAAAATGGGAACACTAGATGAAGTAATGTGTTATTAACTTTAATTGGGATAGAGAGGTACAGCATATATTGAAGGTAACGAAGAAGAAACAGCATGAAAATAATTAGCACGATTTTAAAATAGGTGATTTTTTTCCCTTGCACATTTCTGTGAATTTCCTTCCCTGCAGTGCTTATGCCACTTATTTCCTTACAGATCTCTTACAATGCATACCATAGCATTATGAAAGAATTCCCAGTGGTGCACTAAAACTTTTATTTTTGTACTTTCCTTACCATTATGAATGAAACAGAATTTTAATTTTTTTCTGCATCCACTTCTTAAAAATGTACATTTTAAAATGTCACCATAATAGTTTCTAGGTTATCTGCATCTTCTTTGATTTTTTAAATAAACTTTTTCTCCACTGTTTTTTACAATTTAGTGTGAGATACTATCCCCTTTATAAAAAAGAATTAGTCTGCTAAGTAGGTCCCAAAAAATTATATCACATTTTTTTTCAACAACTGCATTTTAATTGTCTTGAATATCTTTGAATGTCTAGAACTATAAATGAACAAAAGCCAGATAGAACTGTCAGATACTCACTGTTCCAGCACTTTTTTAAAGCTTGTTTATGCTTTGCTTCCCAGATATTTTTTAAAAGAGCTATACCAGTACAAAGAGCAGCAATTAGTGGTCTTTTCATTCAGGAACTGAGGATATTGCTTAGTTTCCAGACACAGAACTAGCTTTACAAATAAGAAAATAGAAGATTGAAGCCAATTTAAATGGTTGAAATATGTGATTTGTGACTGAAGCTTGTCAAACTTTTATTACATCCTTAAAATTTATGTAAATCCATGGTGGAGCAGGCAAAGTGCAGGTAAGGGACCTCCATAACTAGCATGTTTTCAAATAATGATCCTGATGGGTTCAGGCTAGTTAGGCAGTACCTGGAGCAAGTTTCACAGCTGCCATTAGTTATTTCTGTCAATTAACAGAAAGTTTAAAGTCCAGGAGAATAAAAAAGGAAAGAAAGGATGGGATGGATGTGCCAAATTTTGGCAGCTCTCCTAAGTAGATAAACATCATGCAAGAGATGTCTTCACTGAGTGTGAGAACAGTTGATGTCATTTGTGTTTAAACAGTTGTGTTTATCTCCAATCACAAAAAGAAAAATTTTTAGACAGTAGGAAATACTTAGAAAGTCTAACCTAGTATTTCTTGTATCAGTATAATGCACAATTTTTAAATTTTATCTTCTGGTTATGCCCAAGATATCCTTCTTTTTCAGTATGACATTTATGTACAAACATGGAACATCCTGTATCTATCTTTTCTGTCCCTTCACATGTGCAAGGACATATACCCTCAGCTGCCTAGTGAGTAAATACAAGAACCCATCTATTTTCAATTTTCATCATATTTTCTTGACTTTAAATCATTCTTTGATCACACCATTATTCCTTGGTGTCTTGTCTGAACTTAGGGTATTGAAGCATAAACTGTTGTATCCATAACTTTCTGTACTGCTCCAGAGGAGGCCTTTCCAAGAAAAGGATTATGCCATATGTCATAGTGACACGAATCTAGTTTAAGGGACCTACTGTGAGATTTGCCTGTTCACCGTGATATGGTATGTACAATTTCAAAACAGTTATCAGACAATCCCTGCTCCAAGACACAGCCATTAACAGGACAACTCAGTAACTATGTTTTGAACACTATCTAAGTGTGTTTTGAACAGTATTTTCCAGTGATTTCCCATTTTGCAGGCTCCTTTTAGTAAGTTCACATTTTTATGATAGCTTCTGAATATTTGACATAGGGCAGACTCTAAATATTTACTGGAGTCTGAATATTGAAAGCAATCCTAAGGCAAATTAGCTTGTCAAAGAAGGAAATCAGATTGGTTTGATATGATTTGCTCTTTAAAATCCATTTTGACTATTTTGTATATGATTACACTCTAGATATTTGTCTATAATATGTTTATTATTTGTCCTTATACTGTCAGAAAATACAGGTTTTCAACTCCAATGCTATTCACTATCTTTCAAAGGTAGACATATTAGGATAGATTGCAGTCTAAGTTGTACATAAATAAAACACTGAATTTTGTTGTGTACCTTGAGAGGTACCCAACTTTCCTATTATTTGGCTTTCCTTATTTGGCTTGGAAGTTTCCAGTATATAAATTTAGGCACATTTACCTGCTCATAAATGCCTTCCTTGAGTCACATGTAATCCACATATCTTGTCAAAACCACCTGAATGTTGCTGGAAGTCTGTTGCCTTTGTTGCTGGAAAGCATTTCACTTCCCTTTGAATTTTCACCACTGTCATTAAATTTGTCCTAGAGCTTGCACTCAGATGTTATGAGAGTATGGCAACACCTTCCACGTCTAGTTCTCTTTCATTTCCTGTCTTTTTTTGACTTAGTTCTTCATTTAAAAATGCTGCTCAGGCAGATCTTTTCCACCACACATGAATATATTATCATCCAATTTGTCAGACATCTAAAACTGGTCAGGTGAAGAGCCCCTGAAAATCTTTCTTTTTTTAGTATCCATAAGAGTTTCCTATAATGACTCATTCATATGTAAATATCCACACTGGACATGCTCTAGGTCAAACGTGATCAATATCCCTCTTACTTACTGGACAAAAATGCAGAGATGGGTATGAAAAAGTAGATTGCTAAATACAAACACTCCAGTTCCCCACATTTGGAATGGCACTTGCTTTGTCTGCACAATTTTTTCATCCAACCTTTTCTGGTTTTGTTTGTTTTTAAATTTTATGTGTGAAAATATATATGACATGGTCATATGATAGGAAATCACAAGCAAAAAAGAGCAAGTACCTGCTTCAGGAAAAGTATATATTCTGTTTTATATGTTATGAATATTTTATAAAATTCAAACAACTGCTTAAGTGGTCTGTGACCTTCATGGGACTTGCAAGAGCTTTATAGCTCCTCGCTGTCTTAAGGGTCTTGAACTCCAACATTTAATGGTTCCATGGGACCTTATGAGATACATCTTCAGGTCCTGAGGGAACTGATGGACGGAGCGGCTAAGCCACCATACATCATATTTGGGAAGCCATGTCAGCCTTGTAAAGATCTTATTGACTGGAAAAGGGGAAACATAACACCCATTTTTACAAAGAATAAAAGAAAGACCCAGGGAACTCCAGGCTAATCAGTCTCACCTCTTTACCCAGCAAGATCATGGATCAGATACTCCTGGAACCAGGGCTAAGGCACATAGAAAATAAAGAGGTTGTTGGTGACAGCCCACATGACTCCATTAAGGGGGAATTGTCCCTGGCAAAACAGGTGACCTTTTACGACAGGGTTACAGCATTGGTAGATAAGGGAAAAGCAACAGATGTCATTTACCTGGACTTGTGCCAAGCACCTGACATTGTCTCACACAAAATCCTTGTCTCTAAGCTGGAGAGGCAATGATTTTGATGGTGAATCCCTTTGTGGATAAAAAATTTGCTGGGTGGTCACACTCATAGCTTCTGGCTAGGTGTTGAAGCACTAATCAAGGGACATTTACAACAAAAAGTAAATTATGCTTATTATTTTGAAGAGAAAAATGAGAATTTACCCCCAGGAAATAGTCCTGCAGGGTTACTGTGGCTTTGCAAATGTTAGAGATGTGTAAAACCCAATACCTCCAAAGAGGGGCAAAATAAATTCATGGAAGAAAAACTCAGTGAGGACTACTGAATTCATAGAGAGCTGCAGATGACCAGAAGCTCTGAACTGGAAATGGTCACAGATCACAGACAGAAGTATCACTTACCCATGCTCTGTGCTGATTCTTTTTCTGAGCCATCTCCTTTGTTTGCCTTTGTTAAAGACAAAGAACTTTGGCTAGCAGGGTGGCTGTTCACCTCAATGGGACTTTCCTATTTCTCTTGGCTTTAATACCCCTTTGTGTTCAGCACTTAATTTTGGTAGCTGTAGAAACTCTGTTAAACATGTTAGATTTCAATCTAAATCAGATCTAAGCCCAGGACTAGAATTAGATTTTCATTTTGGGAGCCAGTTAGCAATTTTTTTCTCCATTGCATTTGAATTCTATCTTAATATATCTGACATATAACTGAATAGTATAATTTCAATAAAGATCTAAAAACAGGATGGGAGAAATAAGGTCATAATTAAAAAAATAACGTCATTAAAGAAAAGGTTTAATTAATTTTCCAAATATCCTTACCTTTTAAACATTCACTGTTTCAAATCTGAAGAAAGTAAAAACAATCTTGTTTATCTTAAAATCTAAACTAATTCTTAGAGAAATACTTTTTTGGGGAGCATAATTTTTCTAATAACTCTTCTTTTTTAGAATTGAAGAGGCAGATATTCAGTATTTCATTCAGCTCTTTACTCTTTCCAGTTTAACTGACTTTACCTAATGTACTACATGTAACAGCAGAAAAAATATGAGAAGTATTAGGAGTATTCTTAAAGCTACTCATCATTATCTATAATTTAGAGGCATTATCAGTTGATAGTTGAAAACTCACATGTTTGTTGTAATGTGTCACTGCTTATAGCCCAGATTTACAGCTGTGTCTAGCATGCTATAGAAGTCAGAACAAAATACAGTCATTGATTTCTCAGAGGTCACAGGATGTGTCCATCAATTAATATTTTCAGGATGTAAGCTGAAGTAGAAAATAAAAGAAGAAAATAAGAAAATAAAGTATATCCTTGCCTTAAGACAAAGCTTTGCTTTTACAATGAGCTCTGGATACAGCCCAAGCACTGTGTAAGTTGGTACATATGTCTCTGTAACATTGTTTTGGACAGACTGCAGTTTGTGCCTACCCCTGTGCTTGTGTTGAACTCCAAGCACGTCCATGTGGCTTTGCATCTACATACAAACCTCTTCTAGCACTCTACTCTTTTCTGCTTGTCACAGATCAAATCCAGATTTTTATTCCTTATAATGAACGTGCAAAACTACTTATTTTAACATGTAGCATATTGATTAAAAGCTCAAAAAGAAAATAATGTTAAATTTTCTTCAATTCAAACCACATAACAAGTAGGTTCATTCAATGCTGAAATGGTCATTGAGAGTCCTGGCTTAAAGGAGATATTGCATCTCAGTAATGTCCTGAGCCACTTGTAGCTACTGTAATACGCAATCTACTCCTTTTCTACTAGATTGAAGATTGACTATAACTAGCATTATAGCACTTGTTAGAAAAGTCTGTCAGATATGTACTGCAGTTTAACATGAGAAACAAGCATAGCAGGATTTAAGGAAAAGTTTGTATCTGTCACTCTCAGTTTGTGCATTAATTTAAAAGCCATGTTTATAGTGTACTGAGAATCTTTCTTGAGCAAAGTCCACAGGTTGCTAGTCATGTTAAAAATCAAAAATGATTGAAATAAATAAGATCAAAAATACTTGATTGTATAACTTTATATTTGCTTTTGTGATTACATTCTTCATATGCAAGCCATGCACACAGAGAATGTTTGGCAAATTCATACTTTCTTTGAGTGCATTTAATTTTCATTGAATCGTAGTATCATAAGAGAGTTTAGGTTCGAAGGAACTTCCCAAGATCAGCTAGTCCAACCCCCCTGTAATGCACAGGGACATCTTCAGCTACATCAGGATACTTAGAGTCACATCCAACCTTAACTTGGATGTTTTCTACCACCTCTCTGAGTAACCTGTTCAAGTGCCTCATCATCACCATTGTAAAAAATTTCTTCTTCATATCTTGTCTGAATTTACCCTCTTTCCATTTAAAATCACGATTGCTCTTGTCCTGTTATTATATGCCCTTACAAAAGTCTCTGTTTATGTTTCTGGTAGGCTCCCTTCATGTAGAAAGCCACAATGAGATCACTACAAAGTCTCTACTTCAGGCTCAACAATCCTGATTCTCCCAGCCTTTCCTCAAAGGAGGGGTGCTCCATCCCTCTGAACGTTTTTGCTGCCTCCTCTGGACTCTCTCCAATAGGTGAATGTCCTTCCTGTGCTGGGGACCCCAGAGCTGGATGCAGCACTGCAGGTGGGGTCTCACAAGACAGAGGGCTAGAATCCCCGCCCTTGTCCTGCTGCCTACACTGCTTTCGATGGAGCCGAGGATACAACTGGTTTTTGGGCTGCAAGTTCACACTGTTGGGTCATGTCTCCCTCTCCTCCACCAGCATCCCCAAGGCCTTCATTGCAGGGCTGATCTTAACCCATTCATTCCCCAGCCTGTAGTGATACTGAGGGTTGCTCTGGCCCAGGTGCAGCACATTGTACTTGGCCTCATTAAATCTCATGAGGTTCCCACAGACCGACTTCTCGAGCTTGTTCAGGTTCATCAGGATGTCATTCTGTTCCTCAGATGTGGCAGCTGCAGGACGCAGCTTGGTGCCATGTACAAACATGCTGAAGGTGCAATCGATCCCACTAGATGGGATTAATGCAGATATTGAACTACTGGTCCCCATGCTGGCTTTTGAAGAGCATCACTTGTCACTAATCTCCAGCTGGACCCTGAGGTGTCCCTTTGGATGTGACCATTCAAGCAATGGAACCACAAAATCTGACACAATTTCAAACTTTGACTGTTAAGAGGATGGTAATAATTCCCTCCTTAAATAACTCATGCAAGCCTGATCTCCTGCAAAAAGTATTAATTTGTATACTTAATAATTCTGACCTTTTCCTAAGTCTTTTTTATGCCCTCTTCCCTTGGTTAGCTGTAATAGTACTATTGAAATGTGTAACTAATATTCAGATATCTGATACTAAGAACACTCTTGAAAAGCAAAAATACTAATACTTTTCTATCATGCATCATAAATCCTACTTCATCTCTATCTTCTTTGGAAGCTGCATGAGAAGTTTTGAAAAGAAAATAAGTGGCAAAATAAAATCTTGATTATGACACAGAAAGTTTCATTGAGTTAAAATTCAGTATGGGTACAGTATATATTGCTTGATAGTTTCTTCCAGGTACACCTGAGATTTATAACATGTTTTATTAGAAGAGCAGAAGTAGGGTGTGATTCCCTCCTCAGGAACTGCCTCTTAATATTTCTGTTACATTTGTCACAGTTCAAGTCTTTTGATGCAACAGGAATATAAAGAGGAGATAGGCGTAAACTCGGTCTTAAATTATTGAGTCTTGAACACTAATGAATACTTGACTCATGCAGGAGACATACAGCAGTGTAAACATTTTCTAAATAGCAACCCAGCTCAATTTTACTGCTTATTGGAGATGATAGGCAAATATTGAAGCTGTCAAAGTTCATAATTCCTAAAACAAAACAAAAAAAGCAGAAGTAAAGCGGTTTACATACACATTGACTGACACCCGTCACCCCCCTTCCAAATTTAATATTTTGGAGGCATTTTGTGGTTGCTAAGTCCAATATATGTACTTCTTATTGACATTGATGGTTTTATTGCAACATTATAATTTTGTCCTCTATTTTATTTCTCAGTAGCTTGTTTCAGACAAGGATTATTTTTTATTTGAAGTCACTCATGACTATCTCTTCTATTTAACCTTTTTCTCTCTGTGCTAACAGCAGAAGTGAGAGAAAAACTGAATATATCAAAGAAAGTAAGCACAGTAATTTGAAAGAAGGGTCTGGGATGAAGTGAGATGGTTCAAGAAGCTCACTCAATAATTTTCTGCTGGTCAAGCAGGTGATCTTGGTTTGTGCTTAAATGTAGTACAGGAGCAGTAGCAACAAAAATATGACAATCATGCTAGCAGTACTTGCCAGGGTGTTGTATTTGCTAGTGTACATGATTTAAGAAGCACATCTGGAAGAAAAGGAATTCATCTAATGTTATTCCTTTAACACCAGCTGATAACCTATAGGCAAATTCAGTTCTGATTAGATTTTGTTGGAGACAAAATTCATAGAATGCAAATAAAGATGTGTGCACAGTGAGAATTTAGCCTGATCTCCTACACAATATAGGCTATGGGGTTTTTTCATCAGTTCTTGTTTTGAGTTAGAGCATACCTTCTGAAGAACACACTATTTCAAGTAAAATATTTATAACATTGGAAAATCTATCACAGTCCCTATAAAATTTTTTTAAAGATAATTATTCTCATATTCATGACTTGGCTCATGTTTAAAATTATTTGGCTTCAGTTTTCTGTCATTAGATGCCATAAAATTGTTTGCTGTTGAAGAATGTAAAATTTCTAAAAGAGGGATTAGTAGGGAAAAATACAGTTTTATGAGTTCACTTGCAGGTCTACCCATGTAACATCACAGTATCATTTTTTTCTTCAGCATTTTCTTACTCCATAAAACACGAGACAAATGTGAAAAAAAAAATTATAGTTCTTCTTACAGATAATATACCAACTTCAGAAGCAAAAATTCTTTTGTATACTTTTTTTATTTTCTTCAAAGTAAAATAAGTTTTCAGCTAATCCTTAGGGTAACCTACCACAAAACAATAAATCTTCCACAAATTGATTAGAATATAATATCATTCCATAAGCATCTTAATTTGAGGCTTTATGTCAAGAGTAGAAACTACTGCATCAAAAATATTTCAAGAACTCTTCTGTGAAGCTTCCGTATGCTGAATTTCCCTAAAGTAATCCCAAATGAAATCCCCATTCCTAACAACAGTGGATTTTAGATAAAGCATGATGTGGTGGCTTTGAGAATAGTGTTGACGTATTTCATAACTACTTTTGTTTTTGTTAAGTGTTCTAACAGATGCAGTATCTGTCATGAGTATTTAATTTAAAATTTATTATGCTGAATATATGCAGTTGTACCAATGTGGTCATATTTAGGCACAGACTATTTGATTTAATACTATTTACTTGATAAAATTAAGCACTCTTTTAGTTTATTAAAATTATTGAATTTATACTATTTCCTTTCAGTATTAAGTATTTTATGTCAGTTATTGAACCAAAAAAGGAATTAAAAAAAATCAGATAAGAAAATGTTAGGTTTCAGGCTAGAATTCACATGAGTTTAATAGTAATTATCAATAATGAATCACTACTCAAAACTTTCATAAAAGCTGTATAACAAATTTTAAAAAGATAGTTCTGAGTATTAAGATCTCAGGAATTCAAGTATTAACTCAAATTCTTCAATGACATCCTGAATGCTTTTTCAGGTCTCAGAACACCAAAGTTATTAAGCGTTTTGACAGCAGTTTTAAGAAGAAAGTAGTAAGAGAAAACTCTGTCAATTTATGACTCATCTCAAACAATATTAGCTCTGTATTTTAAACTTAAAAATATTAGTTGAATAAGAGAAACCACAAAGCTTTAGGAAGAGAAAAGATTAAAGTCCTTGTACTAACAGAATGCACATGAACTCATATTACCCAAGAAGTAGATACTGGTACGTGCTTCCAAAGCCAGTAAAAGCAAAACAATCACCTCCAAAATGGATGAAAAATAGAAAGATGAGATGGAGGAAATATTATGTCGTAACTCAAAATCTAGTGATTGAACTGTGTGAGGAAAACTCACTAGCCATGCGGCTGAGAGATTTCTCAATGTCACCAAAAGCACCAGCTCCCCTAATCCAGAATGTCTTCCTGAGCAATACACAGTCTCCAATGGCTGGGAGGATGGTGGGAGCAGGAGTGAACAGTGGGCCCTGAGGTATGGAATTAATTACCAACAGAATAAACAAACCAAATTAAACAGTGAGTAAATTACCTTCTCGACCATCTGCTGCCATCATTCTTTAACAGCAAATGAATTCAAGAATAAAACACTTGGCAAAGAAACCAGACTTTAGATGCAACAGATGAATGCTGCTAGTACACCTATGTAATTGCTACAGGACAGGATTTGTCAGCTACTGGTTTGTGTCTTGTTTTGTTTATGGCTTTTCCTTTTACTTAAGAAGCAATAAAGAAAAAAAATCAACTGTAATTGTACAGATATTAGGTGTCAACTTAAAAAATGTAGCAACAAAACATTCCAGCTGCTTCGCCTATTGTAAGATTAGCAATGCACATGCTCATGACTGATGTTTAAGGTTGGAGGCTTCTAGATATTTGTATAATGAAAACCTGCAGTTATAGGCAATAAATTATTTCAATGATTTTGTTTTCCCATTATTTTTGAAGCATTGTAACTGATACAGAAAGCTGAACACAGTGAAGTTCAAATTAATGGAGATACAAAAGCTGAAAAAACAGTCAGCACCCAACAGAAACTTATTGTTATATATAGGCCTTTCTTATGGTTTGATAATTAAAGATCTTCTTGGTTTGCACAGGTTTTGTCTTCTCTTGGTTTTGGATCCTCTTCCAGCTCTCACGGTCAAGGTTGTGTTCAACTCCTGTCCTGTTCTGAATTTTTTCAAAGATTTTTGTATCTACTCTCCTGGTTTCTATGGAAACTCTAAAATATTACACAAAGTTGCTGCAGAAGTCATTCTTCAAAGTACAATTAGAAGCAAAGTAAAAATGCCTCAAATTTGCTTATTCTTAGCAAGAAAAAGGAAAAAAAAAAGAGTTGAAGCTGAATATTATTCAAAAAACCCCCACTGAATATTACAGACCATTCTTTTAGATAACTGGTTTTACAAAACTTTATATAACTCTCCTACCCAACAATCACTCCTCCCCCTCTTATTTCTGCAATTTGAAAAGGAAAATATCTAATTCATCACCATTACCTTAGATTCATCATCACATTTTCTATTAAATATTCACCTTTTTTTGCTACATTGCACAGATAATGGTAAAGTTACTACTGTATCGGCAACACCTAAATGTAGAGTAAAATTGTTGAAATAATGCAGCTGTACATCCATAACATGATGGTAGAGTTCAGAGATGGTCAGTTCTAACAAACATTTAAGAATGATCACAGAATCCTCCTAGTGGACCCCACTGTAAACATAAGAAATATTTTGTCTAAACTGGAAAGAAACATCCTGTTTACCACTGTTCTCTTCCTGAAGGATTAAATTTTCAGATCCTTCAGAACCCATGCTGGCTCACATCTTCATTACAAGGCTATGATTTATCACATTTTCATTCATTTTTACTATTATTTAGAGAACAATCTTGGTGTGATGGTTATTCTATTTTGAAGAAATGTTAGCACCAATTCAATCTGTGATAAATATTAAAATTTATTTTTTAAGGAAGAACAATTAAGGGAAAAGTTTGCATTTCCAGCCTCATTGCCCAAATTTTAGTTTTGTTACAGTGGAGAACTAGATCCAAGGAAAACAAGATGGAATCAAAAGGCATGATATGAAAATACTATAATACTAATAGCTATAGCAAGTTACAAATAGGTATTGGAAAGTGAAGAATTTAATATTGATCTTCTTTTGAATTCTATAACAGTGAATTGGTCATGTTGTAATTTCTGTCACTGTAATGAGTTATCTCTCCACGGCTTCTTATGTTCCAAGTGTTGCTACTTTCTAAAATGTTCTTGCAAAGACCTGAGAAAATACAAAGAGACATGCTCTAAAAGAAAGAAAATCTTGGGAAAAGGAAAAGCAAACTACTCTAGAGACTTTCTTCCCTTTTTTAGAAATACGTATAAGGTGCACAGTAACACTGTGCATATAGGCCATAATAATAAATACATGATCATATATTGTCTCTATTACTTGGAAATGTTTGCTATACCATGTGGGAGAGTTTTGAGCCATCAAAGTGGAACATTCTAGTTAGATTTTTGTCAAAATGCTTCAGCACCATAGTTTCTCCACTGAGACTGAGTATTTTAGGAAGGTGGGGAAAGACAAAATAAATTGACTTTTTATGGGGACAGTAAACTGATATTTCAGAGGGGGAGTTTAGGACACCATTTTCCCCCCTTACCTTTTCCTCATTGTGACATATAACCATTCTGACATTTAACGCAGTGCTTGTCCAAAACAATTCAACATCAACAGTGTTGCAGAAAAATACCTGCAACGAACTGGAAATCACCTACCGTGAATAACTGGCAACAAGTTGGCACTTACTTGTTAAAAAATATAATTTCTCATATTTCCATTGACACTATTGTTTTCACTCCCATGAGGTTTTATTGAAAATATGAAAAGGCATTGAAAATATGAAAATAGCTTTCTAGCGTTCATGATATTTTCCTCCCCATTGTTGACCTGATGAACTAGCCTCATCTCATGGCCTGCTTTTTTATCAATAGTTAAATTTCTTTTACAAATATTGATCAAATATATGTGTGTTAACATAAACCTGGATTTGCTTGTGCTTCCAGTGGGAGTAGGCCCTAACAGACAAATGAGATTTTGACTCTTAAGTACTAATACTCTGTTTTTTAAGTAGCAGATGTTTTCTCCAGTGTGTCAGACAGTGAACTGTCCCTTGATATAAACTTGCTTGCAGTTTGCCAGGTCAGAGCCAAGAATTTTGAGTGGAGAGAATTTTATTGCAAAGGTAGCTACTGAAGTGAGATTCCATTTGACCAAGTTAGTCATTCTGGTTACACTTCTGAATTTTAGGTAGACATTTGTCATTTTGGGGTAAATAAAACTCTATAAGAAACGATTACTCAGTTGCTTTGCAAAAAAAAAAAAAAAAGAAATTGAAATTAGACAGCAGAATTCATATTGCGGTGTTAAGTAGTATTTTATACATTAGTTTTAAAAGCATTTTAGCCTGTTAGTGGCATGTATTTTATCCCTTTTACCAGATTTTATCCATCTGATGTTTCTCCAAAGTATCTTGCAAATGAAACACAAGGAAGTTCTGGGGATAAGAAAACTAATCCATAATATTTTTTTATTTTTCTCCCCTGCAAATCCCAAAATATTGAATTTATTAAGGATTAATTCTCTGAAAAGGGAATTCTGTGCTTTTGCATCAGCTTCTCTTGCTGTCTATAATCTTGCGTTTGACCTCATCCCCCTGATCTTTACATTGTGTGAATTTTTCTTTTTCTCTGGAGGAAACCGAAAAGCAGATAACGTTTCAGATTGTATTGCAAGTTTGTAGAGCAAACTTGTAGAGCAAGTTTGTGTGGCAAGGTTGGGGCAGGGGAGGGAGCAGGCCTTCTGTGAGAAGCCACCCCTGTGTCTGACGGAGACAATGCCAGCTGACTCCAAGACAGAACCAACACTGGTCAAGGCCAAGCACATCAGTGATACCAGTAATGTCTCTGGGATAACATGTTTAAGAAGGGAATCAAAATTCCTGGACAATAGCTGCTGGAAAGAGGAGTGAGGATATGAAGGAAACAGCTCTGCAGACACCAAGGTCAGGGAAGAAGGAGGGGGAGGAGATGCTCCTGGTACCAGGGCAGAGATTCCTCTGGCAGCCCACGGTGAAGGCCATGGTGAGGCAGCCACGACCCTGCAGCCCATGGAGGTCAATGATGCAGCAGAGGTGCACCTGCAGTCTTCAGAGGACCCCACACTGGAGCAAGAGGATGCATCCAAAAACGGCTGTGACCCTGTGGGAAAGCCCACACCAGAGCACGTTCCTACCAGGCCCTGCAGACCCATGGAGAGTATAGCCCATGCTGGAGCAGGCTGGCTGGTAGGACTTGTGAACCCGTGGGGGACATGTGGTGGAGCAGCGAGTTTCTGAAGGACTGCAGCCCATGGGAAAGACCTGTGCTGGAGCAGCTTGTGAAAAACTGTCTCCCAGAGGAGGGACTCCATGCTGGAACAGGGAAAGAGTATGAAGAGAAAGGTGTGGAACATGACGTGTGATGAGCTGATCTCAACTCCCATTCTCCATCCCCCTGCACCATGGAGGGAAGGAGGTAGACAAATTGAGAGTGAAGTTGAGCTTGGAAACAAGGGAGGGATGAGAAGGAGGTGTTGGAAGGTTTGGTTTTATTTCTTATTACCCTGCTCAGATTTGATTGGTGATAAATAACATTTATTTCCCTGAGCTGCGTCTGTTTTACATGTGGTCATATCTTGGCCCAGGAGCTTTTGGTTGTATTTTCTCTTCTATTCCCTCCTTGGGAAGTGAGGGATAGAACAGCTTTGGTGGGCACCTGACATCCATATGGAGTCAAGCCACCACATAGATCAAGTGCAGAAGGGGTTGGAAGAACACATACCAACCTAAGAGATGTTGAATGTTACTTCTTTGCTGAAATGAGTAAATGAACAAGAAAAATTTCTAATACTATTATGTTACTGCTGTCAGAGTAGACTGCTATTTTATAGCCATTATTTTAGAACATTTTCTTCTGAGAAGCATATAAATTCCATTTTAATCATGACCATAAATGCATACTTATATCTTTATAAACAATTATAATTCTATATTTACATATATGCAAAAAGGAAAAAGACAATTTAAAATCTCAATCTCTTGGCCCCTCTGAGTTATAGTTCCTTCATTTATATATGCATACATCTGTAGCAAATGTATTTAATTTTCATTACTATTGATTATTCAAATCTTTGTTATGGGCAAAATGTTTGTAAAACCTGCATTGCTTTCAGGTATTTTAAGAGACAAAAGTTTTCTTATTTCAGTTGAGTCTGTAATATTATTAATGAGAAAAACTTAAATTGCAAAATACATTGCATACAAATATTGGATGAGCCTGTGATGCTTCTTAGAATTGATATGTTCTGTTAAGAAACTATTGAATTTGAACTTGATGATTCCTCCAGATAAATCGAGATAAACAATACAACTGAAAAGCATTCAAGTTTTTAATAAATCTAAAATAATGCTTTTGTGTCAAAGCAGTCTTTGTTTCAAATATCAGTGTACTGGTCCTGCTGTACTATGTAGGGCTCAACAATTGTTATTTCACTCACATACATTTCTAAAGAACTAGAAAAATCTATTCGTGTTTATACCACAATTGCCTTCTCGTTATTGAACAGCTTTACCTCATTATGTGAACATTACATAAGCACAAAATCTTTGCTCATAATATACAGAGAATGTTTAGATAAAAGAGAGCAATTTAGCATTAACTAAAGAAAATCGGCAGATATGCGTTTCTTTCCATGCACCTTTATGTTTGCTGAGGGTGGGTGGCACACGGATTTACTTCCTAAGTTTAATCTTTCAGATGTTATGCCTTATGACTTGTATTTTATCTTTGTTGAATTTGTTATTTTTATTTTTCAAAGATTATTTTATATATGTTTTACCATCCAGGTAATTAAATATATTTAGAATATTTTATATTTTA
>VXAX01005457.1:162336-214972 GCA_013399835.1 Leptocoma aspasia | reverse complement strand
GCTCGGCCGGCTTTGCTCCTGGGTAGCTTCAGCGTTGCTCTTGACTGGGATTTAATCGACAAGATCAGTTCGGCTTTTTGTGCAATTTTTATGGCTCAGTCCATTTTCTAGATCATGCACAGAAACTTTCGGAAGTGGATTTTCTACGTGTTTCTATGCTTTGGAGTCATCTATGTCAAATTAGGGTAAGTTCTTCTGCACGACAAATCGCCTTGGCTTTTGGGTCACGTTAGTGCAGAGTTGGGAGCAAAATACTGCAGAGGAGGGGAAAAAAAGGAAAGGAAAAGATGTGATTATTTCTCTCTCCGCCCCCGGGTGTCCAAGCGTCGGCAGCCCCCCGAAGCACAGCCGTGGGTCTCCCCCGGTCCCGGGCCATGCCTGGCGGCGGGGCGCTCCGCCCGCCCCGAGCCTGCAGGGAGCCGGTCGCGGGTGATGACGGATCCTTTTATTTTCTACTGCTTAAGAGAACTTAAATATTATGTCTGGCTTACAGTATCCTCAGAGGAAAAAAAAGAAAAGAAAAGGCAGCCTGACAGAGTTAACTCAGGCACTGCTACTGGGACAATAGAGCAGAGCTGAGGTATTAGGCGAAAGGGGCGGGAGGAGGGGGAATCCCTGCTCTGAACCTGCGCTCAGGGATTTGGTTTATGCAGGCCTAGACACAATTTGCCTTTCTGTCTATCACACGGACGTGTTGAAATTAACTTGACAACTGGTCCGGCTACCTCTGCTCTGGTGCTCCCGGGAAGCCAAGCGGGCTCAGGCGAAGGGACCGGCCCGGGGCCCTGGAGGGTGCGGCGGGGGCTCCCGGGGAGCCTGCTCTTTGCTCCTCGGTGTTTGATCACCGCAATCGAGAGCACGCGGTTATTTTGGTTGCCAGGTTTCGCCCTCTTTCTCTCTGCCTCTCCCCCCAGTGCCTGTATGCCCTTATTAATATTGCTCGTCGCAGTAGGCTGACTTGAGTTGAATTTCCACATTCCTGAGCCCCAGCCGAGTCCTTACCTGTCTAACTACAAACTCTTTAAAGATCCTGTCTTTGCGGGATTTTTATGGGGTTTGTTTTGTTTTGTTTTGTTTTGTTTTGTTTTTAAATCAAGAATACATAAGGTGAGTTGCAATCCAAAAACGTTCGCTTCTCACCTTGAAATCAATACGTGGAAGAGGACGGGGAAGCCAAAGGGCAGCTCCCAAAGGCAGGAGAAGGGGCACAGTTCCCTAGAGCAACGGGAAGCTGGAGCCCGGCCGGAGCAGCGGAGCGGGAGGGTGACGGGGAGCGGGGAGCGAGGAGCGGCCCGGCTCTGCCCGCCGAAGCCGCGGGCGCTGGCCCGCGCACGATGCGCGGTGGGAACAACCCCGTCCCCGCTGTCAGCAGCCCAGGCAGCGGCGGGAGGAGGGGGCGAGGAGAGGGAGGGAATCTCCAAGAGGGAGCGCGCCAGAGCCGAGGATTAGGGTTAAACAGCAGGGGGAAGGAATTAAACTGGGCTCTTAGGGGATGAGAAAGGGAGCGGCAGGCTCTGTATACCCCACTGGGAGCTCCCGCAGCTGCGGGCAGCAAGGGCAGAACTGTCCCATTTACAAGGTGCCAGGGAGACCCGCGGGCTGCTTCCTGAAAGGTTTCCCAGCGTGTTGCTCAGTGGACACCAGCCGCATCGCATCCCTTTGTGTTTGCTTATTTAGGTATTTTTGACACAGCTCTCGGCCCGCCCCTGCAGCCGCAGGTGCCGCTGCGGTGGCCGGCGGAGCAGAGCGCTGCCCCGCAGGCGACCCGCGGAGGATGTGCGGATGCGGAAGGGGCACGGAAGGGAAGAGGCCCTCCGCGCTGCCCTCTGCCCTCTTCCAGTGGGCAGCCCGGGTCCTCCCCTGCCCCGGCTGAGCCACATGCCCGGGGGTAGCTCCAAATCCTGCCTGCTGGAGACAGGTCCTGTCAGTGCTCTAACCTTTGCGGGGCCGAGAACCTGCGCCGCCCTTTGTCGTAGCCGGGGTCGGCAGCGATGGGCTCTATCCCCCTATAGGCTCGGATTGCCGGGAGTTTAGATATGTAGTGAATTTGTTGAGGCTGTGTATCCATAAATGAAGCGATGACAGGGTACCCAATGTACTTCAATAATGTGAGGACTTTGTACAGCACACCCCTCACAGAGAGGCAGGCGAGCTCAAGGAAAACGCTTTGCAAAATAAGGGCAATGGTACAGCTATTGCTTTCGCTGCGGCGGAAGGGAACAGAGAACTGGGTACATGTTGCAGTCTGGAAGGCAGATCTCTTTTAAAAATTGATTTTGGCTATTTTAGAAGGGGATTCAGAGCAAAAATCACAAGAATGCTGTCGGACTGAGTCTGGAAGTGAAACTGAGCAGACATCAGGAACAGTAAAAGCCTTTGCGGAAACTCTATCAGATCGATCACCATGCCTGTTAGGCGATGAGGATACTTCACTTTCTCTGAACAATAGGAGAGAAATTTGCTTTGAGATCCAGGGCTACTTCTAGGCTAGGCATGTGGGATGCAATTATTTCCTCTTTCATCAGCCACTGGAACTACCATTTTGTTGAAACTATATCCTTTGGGTGTAATGATGCCTTTTCTGGTGAGCTCTTTGTTTAGAAAAGGGGGAGGTGAAGGTGGATAAAATGTCTTCCAAGGCATTCGGTTGATTTTCATGGGGAAGGAGAGACCCGTCGTGTCAGCCACGGCAAGGAAGGGAGTCTTGGCAGGCTGAGGTTTTGGTGGTGGGGTTTTCTGGCTTTTTTTTTTTTTTCTTGTTTGGGTTTTTTTTGTTCTTGCTGCTGAGCACGTCTTCGTGTCTTAACAAAATGTGCTAAAAACTCCACTTTCGGTGGCAAACATGACACCAAGGGGAGAGAAAATAACGTAATACATAAGCTGTTGGACGGGCCGGCGTGTTGCATGGGGTAACATGGGAGGATTCCACAAAGAAGCTACTATCTTCTCCAGCTAGGAGAAGAGAGCAGGTCCCGCTCAGGTAGTCCTTCCTCTCGGGGATCTTCCGTCGTTCCCGTTTCTATGTCCAGTCCCACAATTTGCTGGAGAAACAGGGGTGAGGTGAAGCATCCCTTAATATTTCTGTCGATGACATTTCCAGGCACTGAAGCATAAAGCATCTGCAGCCCTGCTGACTTCATGTAATCCCCTGCGATAACAGGTGACATCAAATATTGACCTCAGGCAGGACTGAAACAGAAATATTTCCTGCCAAGGTCACAGAGCATTCGAATACCGTTTAATTATTAAATACTTCAGAAATTAAAAATTACAGCAATACCACAGATGCAAATCACAGCTGAAGCTCCGGGTATGAGTAGTGTGTCTTTTGGAAAGATGAAATCGTGGACAATAACCAGATCAGAGATCTGGGGGCAGCCCCCACCCTTTTCTTCATTATTCTGGAGGAAAAGAGAGGTAACAGCCGGGCAGCTCCGGGGAAGACCCCCCTTTCCCGGGGGGAAGAAGGTCACTATGACGTTAGAGGGATGCGGGCGGCGGCAGCTGGCGCTGCCCAACGGAGCAACGAAAGGTGTCGGCACCCCTTTGAGGGGCGGCAGGGACGCTTCTTTCGTGCCCATCCGAGCTGAGGGCGCAAAGAGCTACGGACGTCGGGGACCCCGGCCCATTCTGGGAAGGCCGGAGCACTCCGCGCCTTCTCGGGACTCCCAGGGATGCTGCGGCGGGGAATGTGGGAGCCGGTCCCATTCGCCTGCCCTACGGCGAAATTCCCCTTGGCTTTGTGGCGTTAGCAGTAAAGGCCAACGAAATCCTGCTGCCCTCGCCATCCTTGGGGCTGTCTGGCCGCGGGGAGCCCTCCCGAGTCGGCCCTGTTCCCCCGGCCCTCGGCAGGCAGCCGGAGCTCAGCCTCGACGGCGGGCAGCACGTGGAGAGCCGGGAGCCGCGGCGAGGCCCCGAGAGGAGATCCACGCGATTTACGCCCGGAGCGCCGGGAGGTGCGGCCGCGGCCCGGGGCTGCCTGGCGCCGTCCCGCCGGCGGAACCAGTGGCTCCTCGGCCCCTCCACGGGCACCTGCCGTTGTGCTACCGCCACCCCCTTCCCTGCTCTCCCGTCGGCCAGATACCGCTCATTCTGAGACTCATTGTTGCTTTCTTTCCCCCGGCACTGGACTTGCAGCTCGATGAGATAAAACAAACCCACGGTTCCGCCCAGAAAGGACCCGGTGTGTTGCCCGCCTGGCGCATCTTCCCGGCTTCCGATGTGCCCTTCTGCGGGAGTTTCCCCAGGCTTGAGGTAACAGAGGAACCGCGGCTGGGAATAGATAGATAATAGGAGGGGGAAAAAAAAAAAAAGCAAATAGTGTGTTAGTGCCTGCCCGACTACAGTGTCGGCAACTATTTCAGTGTAATTCTGCCCCATTTTGTCCAAAACACAGCTGTTTGTGGAAAAAGGAGCGACAGATGCTGAAGTGACCATATAAGACGTCACCGACAATACCTCTCTTCAAGTGTGACATTTTATTGAGGGGAAAATTTTCGTCTTCAATCAACAAAATGAGTGTGGTTCTCACTGCCCCGGCTGACATATGTAAAGAAACCATTTAGATGGAATTTACAAGGTTTATCTCATCATGATCGTCATAATCGTCATCCTCCTCCTCATCATCATCATTCATCATCAGTAATTTTCCTCCATAATAACCGGCCCGTGGTTTTAGAATAGAAATTAACTCCCCGAAAAGAAACTGCACCCTTTGGTTTCTTTATACAACTTTTCTTCCCCTACACAACACATCTGTGGATAAAGTCAGTTTCGACCTGAAAATTGTGGAAATTGGCAAACCGTCTTCGTTTCAGGTGGAGTGGGTCAAACTTTGCCAGCACAAGTCCGAAGTTTTCCAGTGCCAAATTTATTTGCATTTTTACAGTTCGCTCTCCCCCCCGCCTCCCCCCAGGCACATCTTTAAAAGCAGACGCACTTTTAAAATACCTGTCCGAAGCGGAACAAATGCTAGAAATGAAACATTCGAAGTGGCTACTCGTTCTCCTGGTTTCAAGTTCAGCAGAGTTGCCCCAGCCACATGTCTAGCAGGAGAAAGAGCACTGCAGGAGATATACATCTCTAACTCTTTCCCTATATATAGACTTACATGCACACTTACCGAAGTATAAATACGTACATTTTAGAATCTTAAATAATTATAAATGAGACGGTTCTGGGATGTAAATAATCGTTGAAAGGCTTAAGCTTCCGTCTCTTGTTAATCGAGATCAGGGTTTCTCGAAAGGACATTGACTGCCTCAACGGCTGTGCTGAATCTGCAGATGAAAGTGTCTGGAGCCACTAAACCCCGAAAAGATTTTTATCGCATATTGAGCGGCATACAACGTTTTTGCACCAGTTCTGCAATTCCCATTCCATCTGAGGGAATATTTTGTTGTGTCGCTGAGACAGCTGCACCCGTGTTCTGGGACTGGTTAACTGGAGGAGGTGTTACGAGGGTGTTTAGTAGAGTTCTTAGCCAAGACATCTGCTTCAGTCATTAGGCAATTAACCTGAGACGAACATTTACAGACCGAGGGCACTTCGCAGCCCGGTTCTTGTTCGTTTCAGCTGCATTTCGGTTTAAGTGTCTTCGGTGGCCGTTTCTTTTTTGGGGTTCGTTTTCAACCCCCAGCCCCAGTATCCGCAGCGCACGTATTTCAACACGGCTCTCAGCACTTCCGAAATAGAGGACAGACGCCCAACAATGCAGAAGAACGACGACTGTCTCCTGCACGCCTGGGGCTGCTCGGGGCGAAGGGCTCCCGCCCGCCGGAGCGCCGCGGGGCGCGGCGGTGCCAAGGGGCAGGAGTCCCTCGGCTCAGGGGGAAGGCGGGGGACAGGCGACAAACCTGCCGGGAAACGTCTCTTCGGACTTGCATCTTCTCGGAAACGAGAGAAGGAGAGGGAAGAGCGGAGACGAAAGCTCTTCCTGCGGGTGTGGCGAGAGGTGTGAGGAGCCGGGAGCCGCCGACAGCCGCCCCCCGCTCGCTCCCTGTAGCTGCTGTTCCACACTAGTCCTTTCCCTTTGCTGCTCTCACGCGAAACCCAATCTCGCCAGGAAGCTACGAGTGTGCATGTCTTTATTTCTCACTCAGTAAGGCTATGACTACATATACGTTCCTTTTTTCTTGACGTTGCTCCTGTCGAAATCGAAGCCTAATTTTTAACATCGGAGGGACAACAACAGCCAAACCCCCGCTGAGGCTGGAGAGAAGTGGAACCGGGTGATGGAACTGGGACAGCCGGCCACAATAAAGTAATTAATCGAGAGTGGAGTTGGAAGCTGCCAGGTCGTTCAGCCTCTCCTAGGGCGCGCTAAGGGTGCCACGGCCGACGCAGGGAGCTCTCAGCCCACCGAGCGCTGGGGGGGAGTTAAAAAAAAAAAATGGAGAGGGAGAGAAAAAAAGTAGGCGGATTGCAGTGACTGACTGCCCAATGGCAGCCCCGGGCCTCAGGAGAGTTACAGAGAGAGAGAGAGAGAGAGAGAGGGAGAGAGAGAGAGGCACTTTCTGCCATCCAAATCCCTTAAACCATCCTCATTCCAACACGAGAACCCACTGTAACAACTTCCAACCACTGAGACATGACAGGCAGGAGCCCAGAGGCAGCAGCAGCAGCGAGAGCAGCAACAGCAGCAGCACACACTCTGCACAGGGAGCAGCATTAGCACCAGGGGAATACTACATACAACAATACAAACAAACAAACAAACAAACAAACAAAGCCCCCCCAAGCCCAAGGGATTGGATTCCAACTCAGATTCAAGCCACAGCTGACACCAAAAAGGGTGGGGAATTACGACCGGGGGGGGCCAGAAAGGAATCACCAAGGAAGCGAACTCAAGAGTGTAAACGGGATTCAGCCATGATCCTTTTTTCATCTCGCAGTGTGTTACTCTCAGTGTATTACCCTCAGATTTTCCTCATCCTTACCAGTGGGAGTTACCTGTAAGTGATCCAGATTTTTTTTTTCCAAATACTGTTTGCAATGCCCCCGCTAGCAGCTACCTAGGGGCAATGGGCAGAGCGAGCAGAGGGAGCCGGGAGAAGCCAGCACGGGCGGCAGCTCCGTGCGGTGCGTGGTGGTGAGGATGGTGGTGGTGGTGGCGGCGGAGGAGGAGGAGATGCTGTGCTGGTGGCGGTGCTGGCGCTGCTGGTCGGACCCCGCCGGGGGAAGGGACGCACCGCCAGGTAACTCCTGGGGCTGCCCCGCCGGGCGAGGCCGGGGCCCGTGGTGCCCGCAGCGGGGGCGGCGCACCTGGGAGGGTGGCGGGGCAACGGGGCGCGGAGCGGCCGGCGTCTCTCCTGGGGACTCCGACCCCGACTCCTCCTCCTGCCAAACCGGAGATGGGCATCGTTTCGCGCCCGTCGGGGGAAGGCTTTTTGTGTGTGGAGATCCTGGGGAGCGCGGGGCTGCCGCAGCCGGCGGCGAGCGCCCAGCCCGAGCCGCCCGCGGAGAGTCCCCACCGCCGAGGCGCTCGCCGGCCGGCTACTTTCGCTCCGCAGGGATCTCCAGTGCCACAGTTAGAGCTGCCTCCAGGACTTTTTCCTTCTGAGGAAGGGGGTGGAGGTAGGGGTGGGGGAAATGAGAGTCGGTGGGTGGGACTGCAAGGAATTTCTATCTCTTTTTTTAATATCTATATCTGTATCTATCGTTGGGGTGGATAAGAAGCGGCTGGGCTAGTCCGTGAAGGCTGCGGAGACGGTGTCCGCCGTCGTTGACCTGCAGGTCCCCTGGCAGGTCTCTGTGCCCGCCGACCGCCGCGTTAGGGTGGCGGGGCTGGTGGGCCGGGGTCCCTGCGCCGGCCGGAGGGGAGCCGGGCCCGTCTGGGACTGCAGCCGGAGTCCGGAGGGGCTACCGGAGACCTGTCAAGGGATTCTGTTCTCCTGCACTCCGGAGGAGACCTGACCGCGCCGCGGGGCAGCCGCGGGGAGAGGAGGGCGCTGGGGCGGCAGGTACTCGGCGGAGGGAGCCGCTTTAAAATCGGGGAGCCTTCTCCCTCCCTTGAGCATCCCCCCAGCCCCGGGGCAAGAATCTCCGTGTCGGAACGCGGGTATCGGGCCAGGGGAGCTCTGGGTCGGTTCGGAGCCTGCCCAGGCTGCCGGGGCTGCGGCAGAGGGGTTCACCCCTATCGGTGATGGGGACCCCCGTCTCGGCTTCCCTGGACCCGCATTTATCTCGGCTGCCGGGGCCGGACGGATTTCCCTACTCTCCCACCCCCAAGCCGACCTCAGTTTTCTGTGCCACGACGGATGCGAGTTTGAGGTCCTATCCCTGAACTGTACGTGGATTTATATATATTTGGGTTTTTTTTCTGTGTATGCGCGCACAGGAGCACATGGATATGAACAAGCACGTGTGTGTGTGTTCCTCTGTGTGTGTGTCCGTCTATTTTCTGTGGGCTATGGAAAAAACATCCCACTGCTATGAGAGAAAAGTAGGAATAAACACGCCTATAAAAAGAAACTAAAAGCCTATTTCTACATTCTTAATTCTAAATGAAATGCACATGTCTTGGCCACCGATTTTTAAAAGCGCTTAGATTTATGGAAGCGCGTTAGATTAATTCAGCCAGAGCTGCCTGTTTCTGTTCACAGGAGAGATATGTCTGCTGCGTAGGTGACCGACAGCTTGTAAAAAAGCTTGCCGTGCTATCTTTGGTTGGTTGGGGTTTTTTTGCGGTTATTATTTTTTTATACAGGAGGAAGGAGTCGTAATAAATAAATAAATGCACCCTTTTAATATAAGCGTAGCCATATTTTTCTCAAAACCGTAGGAAATTACTANTGCCGCAGCCGGCGGCGAGCGCCCAGCCCGAGCCGCCCGCGGAGAGTCCCCACCGCCGAGGCGCTCGCCGGCCGGCTACTTTCGCTCCGCAGGGATCTCCAGTGCCACAGTTAGAGCTGCCTCCAGGACTTTTTCCTTCTGAGGAAGGGGGTGGAGGTAGGGGTGNGAACTGTACGTGGATTTATATATATTTGGGTTTTTTTTCTGTGTATGCGCGCACAGGAGCACATGGATATGAACAAGCACGTGTGTGTGTGTTCCTCTGTGTGTGTGTCCGTCTATTTTCTGTGGGCTATGGAAAAAACATCCCACTGCTATGAGAGAAAAGTAGGAATAAACACGCCTATAAAAAGAAACTAAAAGCCTATTTCTACATTCTTAATTCTAAATGAAATGCACATGTCTTGGCCACCGATTTTTAAAAGCGCTTAGATTTATGGAAGCGCGTTAGATTAATTCAGCCAGAGCTGCCTGTTTCTGTTCACAGGAGAGATATGTCTGCTGCGTAGGTGACCGACAGCTTGTAAAAAAGCTTGCCGTGCTATCTTTGGTTGGTTGGGGTTTTTTTGCGGTTATTATTTTTTTATACAGGAGGAAGGAGTCGTAATAAATAAATAAATGCACCCTTTTAATATAAGCGTAGCCATATTTTTCTCAAAACCGTAGGAAATTACTATCCTACAAAGTTTTCCTTCTATAAATAGTTCAAATCTTAAAACAAAAGTTTGCAACCGCACACCAGATGCTGGGATGCTGGCGGTTTCCCTTGCTGTGTGACATAATTATAAGGTCCGAAAGCAAAAGCTATAGAAGCATAATAATAATACTAAGGCGACTGCTGAGGGGAAATACAAGGGAAGCAATGCCTGCTTTATTTAAAGCCAACTGCTTGGGGATCTTTTGAGCACTGCCCCGCGACAATGAGAAGTTGTGGTGGATGAATAATACTCTCTCGCCTTTCCCTGGGCCGTCCCCAGTTTATCCCCTCCGCGGCAGGTCACTTGGAGATGGACCCGCGGAGCTGGAGCAGAGGTGGCTATTGTAGCCCAGCAGAGCAGAAGCGAAAGGGATCAGGAGGTGAAACCCAATAAAGCGGAGCCCCAAAGCGACGCGCACCTCCCTCCATCCATCACTCCGGAGGGACGGAGCCGGAGCCGGCTGCTTTCCCAGGGTGCCCGGGACCCGAACCCCCCCGCTTCTCCTCTGTGCCACCCCCGGCCCCAGTCCCCAGCCACACTTGCTCCATCTCCGCTGTGCCCCCGCATCTCTCCCAAAGAGCGGGAGCAGCGGCGGGAGAGCCGGGCGGGCTGCGATGCTTCGACTCACTCTCTGTAGGAAGTGAAAAGAAAGAGGAGTTATTTCAGTGCTTAATGGAGAGTAGCCTTCTGAACTTGTGGTGTTTGTCTGGTGGGTAAATATACTTCTCTGGCTTACTAATGGTAGCTTTTGAAGATTAAAACATAGTAGAGCCTGTTGGAACATTATCTGCTGGTATCTGTTCCTGCTATCCTCGATCTCCGGAGGCGAGGTTGCTTCCCAAGCTGCTATTTAGTGACCTCTCAGGGACTGTCAATGGTTATGTTAATTTTCCCCGAGATCTCTATCATCTTTTGGCTATGGGAACCACTCCTTGGCTTCTGCATTGCTGCTCCTTCAGGGACAGAGGGGTGAGTTTCAGGGGATGAACAAATCGAGTGTGGGGTGTCTGTGCTCAGTCTCTCTTGGTGCAGGAAATGCAGGCCAGGAGAGATGGGATGCTGCCCTGTTATTCTGCGAGAAAACCTGTCAAGCAAAAATTTCATCAGACTTTTCAGAATGGAAAATGCAATGGTGAAATGAAATGTAATGAAGTGAAATGAAATGGGCACCACACTTCAGTGTTTTTTGTGCAATAGCTGGGAGGAAAGTTAAATTATAGTCAACTACATCCAAAATTAATTTAAAAACAGACTCCTTTATAAAACTGATTTCTATATTGTGAATGTGCTATCTGATAAAGTCATCTTCTTCAGTGTGCTTGCCTGGTAATCTTTGGGCTGCTGAGGCTCTGTGAACATTTTTACAACCAAAAGAAATTAGTGTCTGACTCACTGAAAAAGAAAACTGACTGTGGCTCCAATAGCTGATGCATTTTAATGCTGGACATATTTTGGTAATCCAATTAAATATTTAAAGTGTAAATCTGTCATTAAATAATATCAGTGTAATTAGTATAAATGTCTAAATGCCAGGATTATGCAGAACACTGGCACTGTTTCTTGCAGTGCATGTGGGAGTGTGCATATGCCTGTATACATACACATATTTAGCTGCTTCTAAAGAAGATGATGCTCATCAGTTTTCCATTGGTGCACCCTTTTCACTGTTCATCTTATTTAGCTCAGGATGCATTCACCAGCAACATGAGAGCTGGTTCTGAAGAAGCTTATTTGGGGAACTATCTGCTGGCACAGAGATACAGTTAATTCAGTTATTTGCTATAAAGTGATTTGGAATAACTCTTAAGAGTGTGTGTATGTATGTAGTAATAGCAGCACAAATCTTCGAAGCAGATACATTTTCTAACACTGTAACAGAGCAAATAATTTATATTGGTGAGTAGATATCACTGCTTGGTTAGGAAATGTAGAGGAAGAAAACTCCTCTACATGTTTTGCATTTGTTCTGCTGGTGCTTCCACATCCTTACAAGTCCGTATGCTTAACAACAGGGCTCCTCAACACTTGTGGGAAGCAGATTAGAAGGAATGCAGATTGTTCATATGCCTACAGGAAAGTGGTCATGCCTGATCCCTAAATATTAGGACTGCTGGAGAGAGTCCCTGGAGTTTGCCTCTCAATCTGTCAGTGTTGGAGGGAGCTACACAGGCAGAGAACAGCCCAGCTGCTCTATGAGGCAGAGCCTTCAAGGGGATAGCGGGCACAGCTTCACTAGCAGTGCCAACCAGCCTGACTGATGCTCCCACTTTAGCTGGCGCAGTCAGAGTTACACAGGCTAGCCCACTCTTCCCATCCTGGTTAGATCAGGGCAGGATCAATCTTTGTGATTAAACTGGCTGTTATGGGAATGGGATTGTCTCTGGCTCAGTCACCAAGCTGCAGTGTAAATCCATTATTTCTCTGTTTTTTCACCTTTTTAATTTTATAACTGAGACTTTAGGGCAAACTTGCTCTCTCAGCCTCTAGTTATGCAGTGTACAATGCCCAAGGAGACCTCTGTTGAGATCCTTAGATTCTCCTTTTATGTGGTACTGCAATAATGATACTCTGTAGGAGGATTTGTAATAGGACTTCCTTACACTTTACCATCCCTTGAAGACGTGTTCTCTTATAGACAGCACTGGTGAATCTTCAAAGAGTATCAAGTATTTTCAGGCTCATCTAAAGCTAATGCTTTTGCTCAGCAGAAAAGAAGAAGAAAAAGGATATTTTTATGCTGGGCTGCCATAAACTTGACTTACCTGCCTGACACAAGAAATTTCCATATGTTGAAGCAGCTACACACAGAGATGGGAGAATGATTGTGACAGATTTTCTTGGTAGCTCTAGAAGGTGAAGTCCAGCATTTCACTGTGAGACACAGAATAAAATTCCCTGTCTAAAACCAGAGAGCTCTGGAAAATCTGTGACTGGCCACTCCTGTCCCTGTCAAGGTCTAGATCAAGCACTCAAGTCCAGAATATCCTTGAATCCAAATGCATTTGGATGAAGGCAACTCTCTCAATCCTTTGCAACAATCAGGTTCCAGGAATTAGATGTTTAGCACACCTTGAAATTGAAAAAAAAAAAAATTATAAGGAAAGGTGGCAGCATCCAGAATGTGCAGGATGACAGCATGGAATTACTACATATGTTGTATTACTAACATAAATTAAAAAGCTAGTAAAAAGCAATATGAAATGTTCAGATGAATAGGTAAGGATTAATACAGATATGTTTGCATATTAAACACTTAACAAGGCTAATTCCTCAGAAGAGAGTCTTTCAAAGAAGGTGTTAAAGAGCTAAACAAAATGACCAGCAGTTATACAGTTAGACTGACAAACACCTTATTTTGCAATTTTGCAAAAACACCATGTGTACCTGGCAGTGTGGCATGCTGAGGGTAGAATGGTGTCATAGGCTTTGTCAGTGCATGAGACTGTGTAATTGGGGCTGAAATGCAGTCAGAGAGCCTCCTGACCCCAAAATACAGTTTAACCCCCTAGTCCTCCCAAGTTACCCCATGCAACAAAAACATAGGACTAGCTGTAGATCAAAGGAGTTCTAAAGATATGCTGACACTATAAATTACAGAACTGGTTAATGTTGCAAGCCCAATTTCTTCAGCCCAGAACTTTTGCATGTTGTTCTACCTGCAGTGGACTCTCATCAGTGCCTTTCATGGCTGCTGGAAAAGCATGTCTACCTGTTTATTACCTGACAGATGAATTTTTGCAATACAGGCTCACCTGTCTGTTTGGTTCTTCTCATGATTTTTGCTCTTTCCCCCTTGATGCTCCACTGCCCTTCTGTAGAGCATCTCTCCAACCTACCCCAGGTATGTAACTTGCATAGTGGTACAGTAAAACTTTATGTGGAAGAGTTCTGTGGGAACCAGATAGGCCTCTCTCTGTGAGAACCGCGACTGAAAAGCAAAATCTCTATGACTTTTTTTTCTGGAATTGTGCCATGCACATGTGAACACCCTGCCAATGAGCTGAAGAAACTTGTCACCAAAAGCTTCAGGTTTACAAGCCCAGAATTATGTAGGAGGATAAGAAAGTCCAGGAGTGTAGGCACAGGGATACTCTGGAAGAAAAGCCGAGGAAGGCATGTTTCTGGAGAATGTCTTTCAGTCTATTAAGGGTTGTTAGAACCCTCTCATCTTTTGCTGTTCCTTCAATCCTCCCCCAAAATATAGAAAGATATATTTTCTCTCCATTGTGGGTAGCTGGATAGGACTTGCTGTTAATTTCTTGCCAAGACAATTCCTATGTATTTGCTTTTGCTACAACACATGCCTAAGGAACTTTGCAAATTCTGCATTAGCAAAAATGGAAAGAAATTCTAGATACAGAGACTTAAATATTTGCATCTGTCCATATGCATTTCTATGACTTCTCCCTTCTGTTACTGCCAAAATGTTTTTAGGACAAACCTTTAGATAACATGCTGAGTTGTTTTTTCTATGCTTTCCTCTTGGGCTTTCTTTCTAAAAGTCAGTTTTCTGGATGGAGCTGAAAGTTTGCTGCCTTGTTCAGTTCTAATAGAGTATGGGCAGTTTTTCTGAAGTTAAGACAGTTAAGGCCAAATAGTTGCTCTCATCATAAAAACACCTTTTTCCACTAGGATCTGATAATAAGATGATTATCACCTACTAATTATTTTTCAGCAAATCATATCTTCTTTAGAAAATCTCAAGACAGAGTAAATCAGAGAGTTATTGTATCTTTCTTTTCGGGAAATAATTTTAATAGCGCCGACAGTTTGTACCTGTATCATTGTTACAGTTTTGAACATTTATTTTTGTTTCAGCCCATGCTTGTGAATCAGATTTCCCTTAAAAAAGGATAAATGTCATATTTATGCAAAAATCCCACTTAATCATCATGGTGACGGTCTTTGTTCCAGCTCTTTGTCCAAGGTCAGATTTCACCCTGAGTTTCTAATAAGGAGAAAAAAGACATCCAGTGGTATAGCAAGTGTGCAAGTGAGGGCAGAAGTGAGGGTTACGTGTTTGATAGGTGGCAGAAGAATTTCCCCTGTGTAGTGGCACCAAGTCTGCTGGTCCCTGTACATCCCAAATATTTAATCTGAAGTAGAGCCACACTGTTACTAGGCAGCGGCACCACTTTCAAAGCTGATGGAACTCTGTGGACTTTACTGGGAGGTTTGTGATGCAAAAAGTAATGCTGGTGAGTTGGGTCTCTACCAGCATGTACTTGGAGTGCATAACAAAGGCATTCAAAATAATTTCCTTCTGGATGGCCATCGCTATGTCGAATTTTGGGAAACTCTTACATTTTGTCTTTTAAGCACTAAGGGCCTAAGGCTTCTTTCCTCTGAGGCCATATCCACAGCTCAGCAAGCTAATAAAGCAGGAGTAACTCTACTGGAGTCAATGTAGTGACTCCAGTGCAATCAAAAAGAGTACCAAACAGAAAGTCAGTACCAGCCTTGTTCTTACAGTATCCATTTGAATGCAGCCTTGACACAGCCTGCTATTTTATGCAATTTACAGGGAATCTGACCATAGTTAGCAAGAATATACAGTGAAGACAATATTAATAGGAGGCCATGCCAGACAAACCCCAAAATCAGTTCCATGGGCCACTGAAAGAATTATGGCCTTTGGAATCAGCAAGACCAGATATAAATCCAAAGCCTTATTTAATTTTTTAAGGGGAGAAATGTATCAAAAGCCTTGAAGCATTTGCTGTTGCATGTGAAGTATTGCAGAGAAGCTCAAAGTTGGAAGTAAGCATAAGCCAGAAAGATATAAATCACTGTCTGCATGCAAGCAGGACCTGGGAAATGTTCTGAGTTGTATCTAATTTAAAATTTTAAAGTGCTGCAATACTGGGACCGGATATAATATGCACCTTTCTAATCTGGTTTAAATGAGACATAATTATCAAATGTGACTACTATTAAATAATCATTTATTTCATTTAGGGATTGTAAGTGAATTAATCCTGCCAGTATTGAAGCGAATTGGGCAAGGATCATTTCCCTCACTGCTGGGGTGGAATGCCGCAGCTGCTGTGCAGCACCTGGCAGAGCTGTATGGGCATGCAGGACCAGCACCAGTCCTGACATTCCTGGCAGCAAGGCAGGAAAGCATCTGAAAAAGCCCAAGCACATCTCTGATTGATCTGGACCCTGGCGAGAGCCAGTCCCTCTAAACACTGCACTTTCCCATGGTGAGTTTCACTCTGTGGTGAAGATAGGAACAGTCCGAGACTGGGACGATGTCTGAGATGCTGAATAGCAGTATCATGACTTTTGCCTGCCTCAGTTTCCCACAGCTTTCATAGGGCAATAACAGCACTGGCAAGGCTTGAAGGTAGGGGAGGGGCAGGAGAGCAAGAGCTGCCACAGCACTTTGGAAAGAGAAAACGCAGTATAAGTGCTGCGTCATTACTTTCAGTGACTCTCTTTCTGACCACAAGCACAAAGACAGCATGCCCATCACCCTCTTCGCCACCATAACCAGCATGGCCTTGGGGAGAAGTTGGGGGAAAGGGCTGCTCACCAAAGTCCTGGGCATCATTTCTGACAGTGCCTTCTCATTCTGTGGGAGCCAGACAGCCACTGTGGGCAGCGCGGAGCAAGCCTTGGCCTCGGAGAGTTGCTGGCCTCGGGGTACAAGGCGGCTGCTGGCACACTGGGCAGCAGGCAGGACATGGTTAAGGGAGTGCTGAGGGGAATGGCCGCATCTCTTATGACTCCTTTGGCTGCTCGCCAGGGAGCCATGTGACTCCTTGGTCAAAAGAGTCCTCTCAACCATGAGACACTTTTTTCCCCCTCTGGTTGTACCTTTTCTTTTCTGAAGTTAAAAGAAAACAAAACGTACCCACAAAACTTTCCACATTAAAGTTATGTTGAAGTCCGATGACTCAGGGTGAGAAATTCAAGGGGAATGAAGAGGAAGGGAAATATTCCTGAATCAGATCTGTTGTGCTGGGCCTTAAAGAAGAAGATGATTTTGCTGGATGGAGAACAGTTCTGCTGCAGCACTGTGAGCAAGAAGGAAAAGATGGGACTTAAATCCGTTCCCTGCTGCTGTGGACTACTGCTAAATCTCTCAGGGTAGCTTCAAACCCATTGGACTTTGATGCTATCAAGAGGGCTGAGGGTAGAAGCACAAGAAAATATGCATCTGATTCACAGTAAATTCCTTTTTCTCCACTCCCATGGCCTAAAGGGTATATCAACTAGCTTTACAGTTTTTGGTTAGCTTTTTTTCATTGGCACTGCCCACAATAATTAGATTGGGACATCCCTGGTAGACTCCCTGGAGTCCTTTGTTCCTCTGCCTACTCTGTCTCTGGGGAGCTCTGCCCAGGATAGGTGCTTCTGAGGGGAGGGATGGGGTCAGATTATTGTTGTTAATGTCACTCTGGTTATGTTGTAAAAGATGTATCAAAGAGGAACTTCTTGCACTATGACCTAAAGGTCATCAGACTCTGGATTAGGCTAATCTCTAAAATTTTGTTCCCTAGATAGATCCTTTTGACCAAGAGTAATTTACCTCTAGGCACAGAGCTTTGTTATGTGTTTTATGATCTCCATTGCTCCAGAGAAGCTCCACAGCCGAGGCAGAGGTTTGTTCTGTCTTCTCTTGCTGGGCCATGATCCACTAATTGTTGTGTTGAGCTTAGGTTTCACACCTTGAACTAAGGATGAAAGAGAGGAGGGGAGATGAGAAGGCCTTGCATGCAGAGGTGATGTGTGTGGCATAGCCTCACCTGGACACATGCTGTCGACTTTGAAGTCAGTATGCTTGTATTCATGGTCAGAGCACTTTGGAAGTCATAAAGTCTGCATCTCACTGTGGCTTTGTCCTCTCTTTGGAGAAAAAGGGCAAAACATTTTAAAAATTGCCAGCCAAAAAGTCTTCCAGGCTTGTCTGTCTCTTTGGGACTCCTGTAGGCTGCAATGAGTGATTGGAAAAGCTGTGGATGGAGAGTTGCAAGGCCAGGGATGTCCATTAACCAGTAACAAAAAATGCAAGCTGTGCCAAGGGTGTGGAGGTGTGGGACAGGATTCAGAAACATCTTGCTCCTTTGTTTGTAACCCCCAAATGCAGACATGCCTCTGAGCAGAGCCAGGTCTCCTCTTGGTGTAAATACTCACATTTAAGGAATGCACTTAAAACAAGCATGTGTGCCTGGCCCTGTATGCTCCTCTCCTTTCCCCACCCCAGTTATGCAGTGTACCAAAGCCAGTTCCTCAGCAACAAGACTTGGCAGGTGACACATGATGAGATAATTGTGCCCCTGGGACATTAGGAGTCATGACGTGCAGCCAGGTGCTCCTGATCTGTCCATGGGTGTGATTTTCTGTTGTGACCACACCCTCAAATGTTGTCCTGCAATTAGGGAATTTGTTCAGTTTGGGTCAAGTACTCCTATTAGGGTGCTCTTCACACCTAACTTGTTGGCATGGGAGAAATGTGTGGACATCCAAGGCCAGGAGATGCACTAGGCTGAGGGGTGTTCCTCCAACGAACAGGGAAGAGATCCTACTTCTCACCACTTTGATCTCCGCTTATGCCCAAATCTGGACCTTCCCTTCATGAAGGCTCACTAATCTGAGCATTGATTGAGGCGCAAATAATGAAATGGCTCCCTTGGATAAGATGCTGCTCCATTTTGTGTGTAACAGATGAGGAACCTTTTAAGAGTTTGCCACTTTTGCTTCCTGGGATTTCCATTTTGCAAGAAGGTCTTTTGAATCTTAGACACAGGAGGGCCACGGAGCAGGAAAGATCAAATAACAGTTCCTTTTTGTAATTTGAAAATGCCTTGCTCTCCCAGGCTGGTTTGCCTTGCTGTCTTACTCCTGGTGTGGAAGCTAGAGGTTGAATCAGTCACACCTTCTTATTAAAGACTTGGTGTAGCAAAGTCTAACAGAAAATGAAGCGCTCTGGCTATCATGGAGGTGAATAGGAAAGGGAGGCCTCCAGTGAATTGCAGTGTTCATTCTCTGTGTCTTTCCTTGGGCAGAGCTATCACTGCTTGCCATATTTGCTGCAGTGCTGTAGGAGGCAAGAAATGAGACAGTCAAGAAGTAGCTTGAAGTGCTGCCAAGTCTTGCTGCAACTTTGGGGAAGCCTTTCCTGACAGTGCACAGGAAAGTTCTTCCAGCATTGCCTTCTTGATCTGCAAGCAGGGGAGGATGGCTCTGTGCCTCCACGCAGGGAAGCACTGCAAGGCTTATGCTATTTGCCCTTCTCAGAGCCATCTGGGTACTGCCTAAAGTTGAAGTTTAAACTTTTGTTCCACCCAAACATCACCTGAATTATCATCATCCCGAATAACTTCAGGATTTAGGTCACAGTATTTTGTTAGGAGAGTGCTGTTTTTTGGAAAGAGACACTGGTGCATTTTACCTCTCTAAAATTGAAAACCTCTTTCAGCACTAATCAAAGTCCTGTTTTTCTTTGTTTTGCCCAGATAGGATTTTCTGAGGTGTATAAAATCTTTTTTTTTACATGATAGTTGCCATTTTATACCTAATTAGAAATTAGCTTTAGCTTTCTGACAATAGCTGGCACAGATTATGTACACTCCAAGACATCTTGTGAGATAATTAAAGCATTGACTGAAAACATAGCACAGCAAAAGGAATGTTTCTTGAAGCAGAGCCACTTTACAGGTTGGTTGTGTGCATTTTGTTAAATGCGGCCCAGGCATAACTACCCTGACTTGGATGAATTCCCCAGAAACCGGTGCCTTGTTTTTTGAGAAAAAAATCCTGAAATTTTTGAGAAAAAAATCCTGAAATTCTTTCAGTTTCATTCAGATGTATATGAATATACTGCTTGTGAAGGGTGCCTGAATCACAGCCCTGGAAAATGAATTCCTCTTCTTACCCACAAAACCAGGACAGCACAAGCAGAGGGTGTGTGAGCTTCTCCACTCCACCCCATCCTCATGTCTCATCCATGACCTAGAGGGGCAACCTCCAGCTAGGCATAAGCGGGTGGCTCAGTCTCTGTACTTATTTAATCCTTGGCCAACCTGCCAAGGCTGCCAAAGAGGGTGCCAATTGTGATGGTGGTTTCTATGATGTGGATAGTCATCCACTGGGAACTGGATTAAGACCATCAACTCATTTCAAATACTCTAGGCCACAAAGCTACTGCCAACCAGTAACCATTTTTTTGGTCACTACCAACTTGGGTCATGTTTGGATCAGCGATGAAAGGCTCCATATCCCAATACCAAGCCCCTGAGCCATACAGTTTCCAAAAATAATTTTTAAAGGAGGAAAACATTATTTTTTGTCCTAGATTCTGCTTTGATCTGCTGATTTTTAATGTGCATATTGGCACTTTAAGATACATAATTTTCATTACTTGATCGTAGAGGGCTCAGATGATGGGAAGTATTTTGGAAGATGGCAGGTGGCAGACCCATGTGGTGTGATATAAGCTCTCATAGGTAGTAATAATAATAAGCTCTCAGAGGTAGTGGTTACACTCTGGCATCCCAGCTTATATTATATTTTGACCTAAAATTGATTTTACACCTTGTAATTTATCTCACAATCCCTCAGGAGAAAAACTGCCATTAAAATTGCAGACCAGATTCTCCGTTGCTCTTGCTCTTTCAGAGATATCTAGCTGTGTGTCAGATCTGGTAGCATTTCCAGCAGCTGTTTAGATTGTCAGTGGCCCCTGACCCACTGACAAATCTGTGTCCATGCCCTCTAGCACTCTGAGTTGTTGGGAGGTGATTTATTTCTCAGAGATAGAGATTAAATCTTTTTGCTCAAATCACACGGCCCAGCAGGGCACATTCATGGAGTGAAGTTCCAGCTTAACCTCCAAACCATAAGTTCTTATCTTTGGCACACCTGAGAGTGGAGTTAGGGGCAGCTGAAGTAGTTTTGTTGGCAATAAATGATGTTGCTTCCTGGGGCTCTTGCCCAGAACAGACCCAGCCCCAGAGAACACCGAAGGTGAGCAGCACATTTTCAGCATGCCAAATGAAAGATTATGGCCTTTCTCAGGTAATATATAACCATATAGTGTTGTCACCATCTCTCCCTTGATTTGAAGCAATTCCTGAAGGGTAACTGGTTTTGTTTTTCTGGGGGTAATTTACATTGAAGCTAGAATGAGGGCACTACTTTGATTGCTTTAGTTCCTTGGAACAGTGAGTCACCTCTCTCCTCCCTATTACACATGGAAGTGACACAGGCTGGGATAACAAAGGATTGACTGTTAAGATGATAGAGAATTCTGAGCAAATCCATTGCAGCTATGGATATTCAGAAGCAACAAATAGAGGAAAAAATGGTGGTATTTATTGATGGTATTGTGAGGCTGTGGTAGAATCTGCTTTCTCACACACAGGTGAAGTGTCAGAGGCATCTTACCAGTGGTTTATTAGTCTTGGATTGTGAAACATATATTTCCTTTTATTTTTTTAAAAAGATTTTATTCTATGCATCCATCTGCTGTGAAAAGTTATCCCTGTTAAGAGAAATAGAGGAAGATAAAGAGTAGGGAAGAAATTGTGCTTGAAAGATTATATGTAGCCATATAGATGTGCATTGGAAAAATAATTCTTTAATTACTTTATTTAAATAAATGTGTCTCCTCTCTTTTAAAAGTTTCTCTGCTTATTTGGAGCCCTTTATATATAGTTTCTCTTTCCAGAGTAGAAGCTTCCCTTTCAGTAACAGCTGAGGCTTAAGTTCATGGAGAGCTGGAAACATATAGGGTTTGGAGAGTTTGTAGTTACATCACATTTTTAAACAGACCATGTCACACATGTAGAAAACAGGATATACACAGTGCCCAGCACCCTTGTATGTTCCCTGAGTACAAAGGGATTCCAAGACATGCTTAACTCTTTCCTGAGTCAAGCTCTAAATTTAAATGGCATCTCTCAATTTTACTTTTTCCCTTCCAAACCCATGAAAAGAGAACTGAAAATGTACCTTGTCAGAGTAAACCTCAGCTTGGGACACACAAGTTTATGTAAATAAGTCAGATTTTTTCCTTTCATCCTGTTGGTTGTGTGTGAAGACCAAGCTTACCATCCTAGGAGAGGTGATGAGGAGTGATGGTGGCATGGGAGGGACAGCCAGGGAAGGGCCTGCATGATCCCCAGGGAGAAGGGAATAGAGAGAAGGGTGGGGTGGAAAAACCCATCTGGAAGGAGACTAACAACTGAAAGGAAGAAAGTAAGAAGTCCACGAAGCCTGGAAAAGATGGATCTGGATGACGAAAGAGGCTTTAGGATAGCTGCCAGGGAGGGAGCCAGTTCTTGGGAGGTTCAGCATCTAGCCAAATCATTGCTCAACCTGTCCTGTTGGTCCAAGCCATGACCCCATCAGCTGGTCTGAAATTTAATCACCTGAAAGCAGCTTTTTTTTACTCCTCAGCATGAGTATCATACCCTGGAACCAGAATGCAAGTGGGGTGTTAGGAAGTATGATCAGGAGGTGTAAGCAGAGTGGCTTGGGAAGCCAAGTTCAGCCCAGAGACACCCACTGTGCTGCTGTGGCTTGTTTGTCCCCAGACAGGATGTGACTGACCATTGCTGGCCAGGGAGAGACACAGCACAGGACAAAGTGCAGGTCACAGCTGGCTAGTTTCAGCTAGCAGAGCATGATCCCTTTTTTGAGGGGAGAAGTACAGGAGAGGGAATGTAAAAGAGATAAGAGACAAAGCACAGTTTACGTCAATAAAAGAATTTGGTATTTGAAGATTTTCTGCCTGGCTGCTCCACATAAATTGTGCTCAGCTCTATGGCTGCAGGATTTTGGGGTCTCTGATAAGGCTCTTGAATTGTCCTAAGGACAGTTTTAGCATCTGAGGAACATAAGGCCTTTACACGAGTCCACTTTTAAACTTAGAGATTCAGAAATGCTCTAATACTGATGGTCAAAAGAGACATGGAATACGGGCTGTCTTTACAGGTTTTAATTTGTGGGCATGGGGTAAAAATACTGTTTGGCCTGAGAGTCTACAACTGCAGTGTGTACTGGGAATACATAGTATTGCAGAGCATGAATTAATTGCAAAAGCCAGCTTTCAGGGAGTATAGCATTGTTTGTGTGCAGCCAAATCGTAAGGGATTTTTTTCCCAAATTAAATTCAGCTCTTTCCTTGCCATCTTTAAAACTATTTTCAATATTTCAGCTGACTGGGATCCAGTTTTTAAAATATATATAGAATAAATATTCTGTGCCGTTGCTTGGCACAGAATAGACACCTTGGATTTTATAGCATTCATACACTACAGGGGTCTAGCTTATTATTTTGTAAAGTGTTTTTGGGATATATTTTTTTTATATAAAACTAAGTTCAGTACAATTCATATTTCACATCTCTCTTCTCTGTTGTTTTCTTCATGGATACAAAGATCTATAAAATATTTATAAGGTATAGAAGGACTCCAGAGAAGGTCTGATTGAGTGGTTTTGGGATAGTCTTTTTAGCTTTTCTTAGAGTCCTCTTTTCAAAGGTACACACCATTTTAGTTGAAATTGCTGCCTCATCCATACATATATGATTTTGGCGTGTGTTCAAGCTTGATCTTCACGGTTTTATGCAGCAGTTTTCACCAAGGACATATATAGATATATATATATGATATATATAGTGTAGACCTGAGACCAGGCAAATGTTAACATAAGGTGGCTGTTGTATCTCATCCTTCTTGGTAACTCAAATTAAACTCCTTGAGATGAAGACTGGTATCTGAAGTAAGCTATCTTTTCAAGGCTTATCTCAGCGTAGCTATGCCATTTCAGTCTTGTCATATAGTCGGAGAGCTGTATTTTCTTTTTCTCCCCTGTGGTAATTTCCTACTGGGTTTCTGGATTTCCTAGCTGCAAGGTTTGCTTGCTAAGGTTTTTTCTTCCCAAGGGAAAGCTCACTTTCTCAAAGAGAGATTTTATAAACATATCTCTGAGCTGTGTCCTGCTCAAGGCCACAGGTGTTGTTTTTCTGTTCTGCTCCCACAAACATAGAAAAAGAGTTTTCTCTCTCTTAACCAATAGTAAGAGGGAGCTGGTCTGGGTTACCAGCCAATCAATTTAGTATTGTAAGAGGTGTTCCACTGGTATAGCTGTAAGCCTTCTGAAATAATCTTAAGCCTTTGTAACAATCTATGAAACAAGCAATAGCTTCAGCCTTCTGATATCATAGAGCCTTCATAATAAAGCCTTCTAAAACCTTCTGAGATGGAGTCCTTGGAATCACTGCTCTGGCTCGAACTGTGATACTCCCCATCCTCTCTTCCCTCTATTGTTGTCTCTAAAATAAAATTATTAAAGAAGGAGATAACTGATAGAGAAACACATGAAACTCAAAGGAGGCTCAGAAACCACCTACGATTCCCATTGGTGTATTCTTCTATTTGGAATAAAGCTCAAGTCACCTTACTGAAGATGTGAACTCCAAAATACACTTCCCAGGGACCAGGAAGCACCTGGCAAATACCTGGAGAGACACTTACTCCCATGTTCAGCAACACATGCAGGCACACACATGCAGTTGCCAGCCAGGAGAGTAAATGCTGGCTCCAGTACTTCCAAGTTGAGAACACATATCTGGGCAAGCATAGGTTATTATAACTCTGGACAGCAAACCACAAAGGCATTCAAAGAATCACCACCACAACATTTTACAGAATATTATTACAACTGTCACTAGGAGTTCTCTCAGAAATCTGGAAATTGCAAAGGACAAAAATTTAACCACTGAGGAGCAGGAAATTCTCAAAAATTGTCTGGCAGTATGCTGGCACATTTGACCAGACAGAAAAGTGCTGGCCTTTGCTACTAATGATCCTGGACCGCAAAGAGAGAAAGTAATGTCAGAATGATACATGGGTACCTGTCACCAATGATATAGGGGACAGGAAAGAAGCTGACATGTTGACCCCATGATTTCAGAAGGCAAAGAACCCTTTAGTAACAGAAAATCACACTTCTTATAGACAGCATGGTGGAGCTAAGACCTGATTGGTCTTCAGCAGCACTTCTCACACCATTGGTCAAAGGAACACCACCTACTTTAAAACATCTCTCTATAAATAGCAGGTGCAGAGGATGAGATAATTGTTTTAATCCTTTCTCTGAGCTTTCCCAGGATGAGCCTGGAAGAATATCTGTTTCTCTATTACCAGAGACTGAGAATATCCATAGGTACCCCTGAATGATACTCATGTGCCCCTCTTCCATCAAGATCCTAACGTATTCTTATTAGTGTTTTCATGTCTGCTTGCTCTCCTCCTATATATTGCACCACCTCTGAAGCTGGACTACCTCCAAGGACTAACTTGAATACTGTTCAAAATCTCAGATCTCATTAGGGCTTAGACTTTGGAAACAAGTTTGAGTTTTAAGAGAGAGAAAGTAAATGGAGCTGTTCTCATACAACCTGTGTGGTATTGATAATTTCTGAATTTCCTACTGGGTTTCTGGATTTCCTAGCTGCAAGGTTTGCTTGCTAAGGTTTTTTCTTCCCAAGGGAAAGCTCACTTTCTCAAAGAGAGATTTTATAAACATATCTCTGAGCTGTGTCCTGCTCAAGGCCACAGGTGTTGTTTTTCTGTTCTGCTCCCACAAACATAGAAAAAGAGTTTTCTCTCTCTTAACCAATAGTAAGAGGGAGCTGGTCTGGGTTACCAGCCAATCAATTTAGTATTGTAAGAGGTGTTCCACTGGTATAGCTGTAAACCTTCTGAAATAATCCTAAGCCTTTGTAACAATCTATGAAACAAGCAATAGCTTCAGCCTTCTGATATCATAGAGCCTTCATAATAAAGCCTTCTAAAACCTTCTGAGATGGAGTCCTTGGAATCACTGCTCTGGCTCGAACTGTGATACAACCAGCACCAGCAAAATAGGTCACATCAAGATTGCATTTAAATTATATCTGGTTGGGCATGGCCTCTTGTCTGTTAAAAGCCTTATTTTGTGCTTTTGTATATTCTGATAAGGAGCATGGCATTTTGTGTTGCTCCAAATTTTAATTTTACAATATGAATCCTTTCCCCTTGTTTCCTTGATGCAAGAGGCTGTCAGAAGGGAAGCAGGGATTTGGACACAAGGATCTGAAAGCTGGCACCTTTGACACTTGGGAAGTTTCCGCAGGAAGGGGTTTTGGTAGTTTGAGTGCTTGGGATATCTTTTAGACAGGAGGTGGAGCAGGGCTGTATGCAAAGATGCAGAGCTTGAATTCCTTCATTAAGTCCCACATCAGCTATGACTGAGGAATCTTCTTCATGCTGCATCCTTTTTAGATGCTACTTCAACCCAAAGTGATCCATGAGCACATTGCCTAAAAGCTTTCGGTTGCGTTACTAGGAGTGAAATGATTAAGCATACTAATTACCATTTCTGCCAGATTTCAGGAAAAGCAGATTTGTGGCATGAAACAGCCAGCTCATGTTTCTCTTGGACTTAAGGTTTCAGGCTCCTTGCAGACTGAGGGGAGCAGTCAGCTGCAGTAGTTGGTGTGTTGAAGGGCTAATGAACTCATTACAGAGCACTCGCGATCAAAACAGGGCTGCAGCTCCAGCAGTGAGTGAGGACATGTTCATGTAGTTGGCCCTGGTTCCTGTCTGTGGGAGAGCCTGCTGTCACGTGTGCAAAGTGCTGCTGGAGGGGTGTAGCTGCTGGCAGCAAAGCCTTGTTGCCTCTGTCATGTGTTCCGGGGATGGCTTGCTTGGAGCCCCACACATGGCACAAGGAAACCCGGTGGGTGCTCCTGTTTGCTGGGATGGGATTGCTGCACCCCAAGTAATTCTGTACCTGCCTTCTGTGTTCTTCTGTGATGCTCTGTACAGAAAAAAGGTTTATCCTGGAAATACCTGAGAGAGTTATGAAACATTATTTTTACTGCTGGTCATGCTCGCTCCAAAGCTAGGTGTCTCTAATACTGACAGTTCAGGTTCTTGTCTGTAACACAGTACTGGCACTGTGGAGGTGTGAAAGTGCCCAGTTGTGCAAAATCCTTTTGGCTGGCACTGCTCCCATGACTTGGCATTTGGTGAAGATCTGGAAACTGAAGTTCAACTTCAGTTTGACAGGACAATAGGGCACCAGCTTAAGCTGTGGCAGGGGAGGTTCATGTTTGAAGTCAGGAAGAATTTCTTCATGGCAAGGGTTGTGGACATTTGCTGCCTAGAGAGGTGGTGGAATCCCCATCCCTGGAGGTGTCCAAGGAACAGTTTGGTTGATATGGTAGGAATTGGTCACAGGCTGGACTTGATGACCTGGGCAGCCTTTTACAGCCTTAATGGTTCTACGATCATATCCTCTCACTTCGCCCCATCCAGCTCTGGGACCATTTTGTTGTCTAGTGTAGTTATTTGCAACCGGGAGAAAACGCAATTATATTTTTGGAAGTATAAAAAGCCTCATAAGCTATAGACCACAGGGTGAATGAGAATGTGTCAGACCAGGGGTGCTTTCTAGGCAACCTGAGGCCATAGGCTACGTAAAATTGTGGATTGCCGTAGAGTCACATGATCCTGTAAGGCCTAGAAATGGACAGAAGACAATTCCTAGCCCCTCAGGGGTGCAGCATGCTCTTTTCCAGCCGAAGTGACTTATGAGATACTATGCATAAAGGCTGTCGGTCATCTAAGGCTGACTGTTGTGTCTGATGTAGGAAATACTGATTCTGAGGGGAAATACGTTTATGTATGTGCTGGTGGTTTTATAACTGTTGCTTAGGTTTGGGGCTTCTGTAGTGGCTCCAGGGAGCCTGGATTAATGGGTACAAGAGGTGCAGGGTAAGTACCGTAGGAGGATTTCCACAGTTTAGCAGCTGATATCATCACAATGTAAGTGATATCAGTGTCTTGCTGAACAAAGCAGTCTGCTGTTCTGGGTTCCTGTCTAGGGACAGTTCTGGCATTTTGTCACCTAATTTCACCAAAATGCTTAAGTCGGGGAGTATCCTGCTAGCTCTGACTTTAACTCAGTGGGAGCATATGCATGTTTAAAGCTTTCCACACGCACTTCAGAGCGTGTCAAAACCCCACGCCTGGTGTGTTCCATGGGGCCAGCACCAAGAGGCTGAGTGTCATCAGCAACTGCCAGTGACGTGTGTGCTTCAGTCACAGCCTAGTCCCTTGGGTGGGTGGTTGCTTTACCAGAATATTTTCAGATACATTTTTTTTCCTGACCAGGGATTTGTTTTGTTTTGTTTGTCCCTTTCCTCTTTGCTTGCACAGTTGTGTTGCTCTTTCTAAGAGCTGCCTTTAGCACAGGAGCTCAGACCTCCAGGGAATCTGCCTGCAATCAGCAAAATCGGAAGCGACAAATCTGCATACGGAATGTGCTGAACATGTAACGTCATGTACTGTCCAAAGGAGATATGGGATCTTCAGGAAATCAGACTGTGCTGGATATATGGCTTTCAACTGTTTGGAAAATCTGGCTGCTAGACAGATTTCCTTTCAATTATCTGTCTCTGAAGCCAATCCTAGCACTGCTAAAAGCTTAGTGAAGGTAGTCACCTTCTGTGAAGGCCTGAAGAACATTCATTCCCTTGCATGCCTGTGCTATGCCAGTACACTCAGCCAAAGATGCACACGTTCCCTGGCTATGGCTATAGCCTGGATCCCATCCCAGTGCCTCTTTTCACAGAGGTGCCCCCAGGGGTGCCTCACCACCCCATCCATACACAAAGATGCGGTATGACCCTTTGTTCCTGGTCTTCTTCATCTCTGCTCTAGGGGTGGTCACCCCAGCATTGTCCTTTCCCATTCATTGCCATTCTAACATTTGCTATTTATTTTTTTTTAGCTGGACTCTACAGCTGCCCAAACTTCTATCTTCTAGCAGACTTAATCATCAGCACCCATGGGGTCATCATCCACCACACATTCCCTGGTCTAGCAGGGAAGGAAAGGGGAAAACATGAACTGGCAAGGTCCTGCACAAGACAGGAACACTAAGGCAACAATCATGAGCATGGATACTAATCCTGGCTTCCTAGTATACTCATTGCCAGTGAGAACAGTAATTTATTTGAAGTCCCCAGAGACTCGTAGATTTAAATGGACTTTGGCTCAGGTTGCCTTTTTTTGATACAATAATTTGTTTTAACGATATGAGTCAAATTACTCCAGTTGCCTTCCAGTTTGAGATGCAGCTGATTGAAGGGGAGGGTGTGGAGTTGTGTAAGAGGGAGGAAGAGGGAATAGTCTCCTTTGAAAGCAGATAAATGTTACCAATTCTTCTAATTGCATAAAAATGAAAAGCTAAGCCATAAACTAGAGTGCAAGTCTGAGATTACTTGACACTCCGTTATTCAAATGCAGAATGCTGGATGAAGCAGATAGAGAGGAGCTTAGTGTTGGAAAAGGCACTTATCTTCACTTGTGAAACCCCTGTGTGTATGAGAAGTCATCCCCAGCCGGCAAAGGAAGATTAGTGCACAGCCATCAGGATTAAAAGGCATGGACACAAGAGACTGTGACACCAGACCCACATGGCCCCTGATCTGTGGGGAACTGACACCCCAATCTGGCCATAGCTCAGGCCCCTTTATCATGAAACATTTGAAGCCCACCTGTCTGTCATGTACTGATGAACATGTAAAGGAACCATTCTGCTGTGAGAACTGACTTCCCAGGCCAATTAACCCAGGAGAGCAGACTCCTGCTGTTTTCCATGAGCTTTAGATCAAGCCCAGGAGTGGCTGATAACATACAGTGCATGGTCCGGCGTGGCCCAGAAGGACGGCAGATATGCTGCTAATATTTGGCTCCTGTTAAAGCCAAAGCATACCAGAGTGGCTCCTCAGAGATGACTTGCTATGGAGTGACAGAAAATTGACCTCGGTATTAAAATCCAGAGCTGTTTTCACAGTCAACTGAAATACATATTTGTGTGTCAGATTTTTACTTTGAAAAATTCAATATGCGGAAACCATAATTGCTCTATGATAAGAGAGAGGTAAACAAAGAGAAGAACAAAAGAAGCTGTGAAAGGCAGTGGTGTGTTGCAATCTATTTGAATGTTTATCTGCAGCAACATGCAGAGGTGGATTCATACAGCCAAATTTATGCAATCAGGAGAGGTTCTCAAGTTAGGAGTCCAGTCTCCCTCGGTGCCTTTTGTAGTTAATGGAGAGACAGGCAGGTCCATGGGGTAATTCAATCCACCTCTGCTCTGAATCATCCTGGGAGGTGTCTGGCTCTTTCCTTGGTGGTAGAGGGAAACTGGTGCATCTGGTTGCTTCCCTCAGGTGCATCTGGTGGTGCTGTGAATGGACAGAAAACAGGACCCAGTGAAGAAGTCTACCAAAACTCAGGATGTTCTATGATTCTGTGAAAAATCCATTTTTAATTCCTGTTAAAATTAATTAGACCTAGCCTGGTTGCCTGAATGCTGAGCTGAAAGAGAATTAGAAGGGAGCAAATAGAATGCTAAAGAGGCAGAGGACCAAACTTTGTTCTGTGGCTGTGATCCACACAAGATCCACATCCACAGGAACCCAAGAAGTGTTGGAGGAAATACAGCAATGGCAGTCTTTGTGCTGCATGGATTTTTGGGTTGCTAAACTGGAGTTGTAACAGCCCCTCACAAATTGAAATAGTCCTGAGGTGCTGCACTAGTGGCATCCTTCTTTAGGCTGCTGGACTGAGGGGGGTGACAACACTGACAGATAGCTACAGTTCTTTGAAAGTGGGATAGTGTGTCATCCTGCGTTGGAAGGAACAGACAAGGATCATCGAGTCCAACCTCTGGCCCTGCACAGACACCCCAACAATCCCACCCTGTGCCTGAAAGCATTGGCCAAATGCTCTTGGAGCTCTGGCAGCCTTGGGACCTGACTATTCCCTGGGGAGGCTGTTCAGTGCCCCACCACCCTCTGGGGGAAGAACCTTTTCCTGATATCCAGCTTAAACCTCCCCTGACACAGCTTCCACTTATCCAATCCACTCTTGTTCCTGAGGCAAAACAGCTTCTTCAGCTTTGTTTTGGTTTATCAATGTACAAGTGAGAAGGAAGCAGAGCAAAGGTTTCTCAAACAGGTTAGGGGCTCGGCAGCACTTTGGGCAGAGGGAACATAATCTCTAGAGTTGCCAGCATGTGCTTGGGACTTTCAGGCAGTGAGGGTGAGTCACAGGGAGGGACAGAGAGAGAGAAAGAGAAGGGAGCTCAGATCTGGGAAGGTAGAGTGTGGGTGGAAGGCAATTACCATGAAAGAGCAAAGGGCTGCTGTGTGAGTCAATTGAACCCTACAGATACTAATAGTTATCATAAATACCAAAGAGGTTTTAGCAACCACAATTTTCAGAAAGTAATAAAAGAAAACTGTTTCCTGTGGTTAGAAGGACCAGAGAAGACAATGTGAGTGGAGGAAGAGGAGATATCAGGACTGTGAATGCAAGGAAAGGAGTATTGTGGAGGATGACATAATGGAATATGGATTAGGAGCAATTATGTGGCATGGGCACAAGATTGGATGATTAGCTTTTCCAGAAAGATGTTGTGCTGTTTTTCCCAGTAATCTCTTATTAAATGGGTGCTAGAATACATGAACAATACAAGAAAACCCCTTCTTATTCTAGTGGCTTTTCTTTCCATAACTCAGTAAGTTTTGCCCATAAAGCATTGCAGGGCACTATTTTTTTTCCTAGTGCTGCTTCATTTCAGTGTTTCAGTGTGTCTTGGTTCCTTTGGTTTTCAGGTGGCACTAAATGTGAGGCAGTCTGCAGAAACATTTTTAACTCTTGAAGTTTCTTTTTGGAAGTTCTGTCAATGCAGAGATCACTGTTTACTGCTTTTACTTGCAACATTATCCCTTACAAAGGCCTGCACTGTGGGATGCAAATAGCCTGTCATTGATCCATTTATCTTCTTTCTTTAGAAAATGCATTGAGAGGTGAATAGGCATTATAACAATCTTTTTACTCAGCTTTTAGATTTTAATAACAAAACAGACATTGTGAAATAAAAAAGATAAAAGTGCATCTTTGAAGCTAAGACAGCAAAACAATGTCTAAGGCAATGCAGAGTTTTCTCTAAAACTTTTACAATTTTATAAAGCCTATATTTTGGGCATTCCCAAAATTCAGAAGTGGGTTTTTTTTCCCATTTCCTGAAGGACAGAATGCAGTGATTTTCAAATGCAATTGTCAATAATGCACCTAAGCCATTTCAAGTGATTCAATTTACAGGTGAAGTGTACCACTACTCAGAATGGATATAAGCGTGGGAAACTGGGCCACGGATGTAAGTGAGGGCTATGCATACAAACCAGAGCAGGGAGAGAAATTTTTTATCTGAAATTATAGGAGGGATTGTTATGCATTTGATATGGTGTCAAGACTTTTCCTGTTCTGTGACATGAAATTTCTGCCTCAGTAATTTCAGGCAAGACAGTTCAGGAGACGCTTAGAAAAGAGGCTACATAAAGCGAGGCTACCCTGACTTTCATGTTTCTGTCATGATGTGCTTTTGAACAGAGAGTTGCTGTTGGTATCCAAGTTGTGTCCAGGTTTGGTACTTGAATGTTCCCATTTGGGTTAAAATTTCAGTCTAACAGTTACTCCTCTTTTTCCGAGAACTGCCAATGGATCCTGAATGTGGTTCCCACCCAAGTGTGCATTAATGTCTGATCTCTAGTTCAGTCACTTATTTCTGCCACATATTTCAGTCACAGTATTTCTGCCTCGGGGCATTTACTTCATGTGACTTTGGGCTGTAAGCTTTCCTCCAGGGGTTGTATCTGGGCATGGGCTGTGCAGAGGGAGCAGAAGGCTCCTCTGAGTCAAATATTTGAGTGTTGCTATATGAAAGTCTTTTGTTTTTTAAGTGAATAGTAGCTATTCCCTGTATTTGGTTGCTTGATTCGGGTTCCCAGAATGTGACTTGCTGAAACAGGGAATGATCCCAGCTGCAGAAGTAGTCAGAAGGGTCAGACAAAAAAAAAGTTTTGAAGGCTGAAGTCCTAAGAGTTGTCAAACTCAACTCCTTGGACCAGTGAATACTTCACAGCCAAATCTTGCTGAATTTCTAAGGTGGGAGCAATCATGTTTCCTGTCCTCAAAGGGTATTATGGGATAATTTTTCTATTATTGTCTCACACATTGTATTGATCATCACTATACAAAAGGCAAAGTCAAGCTCAGAATCTTTCAATAAATTTGAAATGCTTATAAAGCCTTGGTGTGCACAGTGAACAAGGAGGAAGCAAGACAACGCAATCCCTCATCAAGAGAGTGCATCCACCCTGTGCACCAAGTCGATGAGAGGGTCCTGTGGAAAAAAAAGTTGTGTTGCTGTAGAACTGCAGGCTGCATTCCTGTGCATGCACAGGAGACAGGTGAACTCAAGTTTCACTGTCATTCCTTGTCCTAGCATTTTCTGACTTGCAAGTGCTTGACCTCCTGACCTCAATATGTCAGTGTAAAGTTGCTTTCTATCACTTAATATTATATATGTTTAGAGGGGTTTGAATGGAAAGACTGGCAGAATGAACTAGGACATAAAACCCTGATGTAAACTTTTTTTTCATTTTAAGGAACAGTTCTGTTCATACTTAATTTTGTGAGGCTTTATCTGTGATACATTGTAGTATATTGGCTCACTTTTAAATTACCAAGTTAATTGAAGCCTGCTAAATCCTAGAATTCAACATGGCATTTTAGAGGCATTGCTCAAATTCATCCATCATATTGCTCTAATGACTTTGGTATTTGGCTTATTGCACCCCTTTCATTTTGGAAGGCTAATCCTGCTAGTCCTACTCACAGTGAAGGGATGCTTCGACTTGGCCTGTTACACTGGACTCCTTTGTGTCAACAACTCAGTAAACAAAGAGGCATATCTGGATGCTTTTGCAGGAAACAAAAGAAAAAAAAAAGAACTACTTTGTGTATTGCCAAAGAAACAGAAGCATTCACAGGGCAAATGAAAAGTTCACTACATGGGTGATGGAAAACTGCAAAGTGATAATTTCAGTAAGTTTGCTAAAGGTTGCACCCTGCTTACGAACTCTTGATTAAATCCATCCTAGCTCCTAAACTCTTGGTCTAATTAAAACAAGGTGTATTTTTAGATAAAGGCATTAGAACACTCTGTAATTTCTATGGCTGATTGCACTCCGCAAGAGCAGGGGAGGAAGGTGAATGGCTGGGTGTGTATGAGCATAGGTACGTGTGTACGTGTGTGCCAGTATCTGAAACAAGGTGGAGCTGAGTCTTAGTTGAAAGTAGAAAATCAACCTCAGCAATTTCTGGATTTGCTTTGGATTTTTTTAAAGAAAAAATAAAACAACCAACCCTTGTAAAAGGTACAGCCTGCAAAGCAGCTTGGCTGTGTTTCCCAGGGTAAGTGAAGAAAGGTGGTAGGTAGTAGAAGCAGGATATTGAGGCACATATCTGGATAGAAGAGTGGTTGACCAAAGTCCATTGAACAGAGATCTCCCAGCTTCACAATGAGCTGCCCAAATTCTGTCTAGAGCAGTATTAGTTGGGAGACAACACCACACCACAGCTGCTGGGTGGCTGAGGAGAAAATAGATGTTGTGGCTTCACAGCAGCTCCCCCACGGGGGCCCACCAGGCTACTTCTGTAACCAGTAGCAATTAACACCCCTATTTCCAGTGTTAGCTCCATGGCCATGAGGCAGGCCTGGAAAGGTGAGAGCTTTCCCTCTGAGAGGCCCCTGGGTTGTGGCTAAGCTTGTAGAGTGAGCCCTGTAGTATTCTTTGAACACACAGAGAGAGCGGGCATATGGGAAGAACCTAAGATAGGGAAAGAGATGGGTTAAACTTGCTCTTTTGCTATTTAACTAACCTGGGGAAAGGCAGTGAGATCAGTTAGTGAAGAAAGAGAAAGCATCTATATCTTAGATTGCCATTGTCAGAGTCATAGAGCAGAACTGAATTTTGTATTGCAGATGTTTCAGTTTTGTTTGGCTGTCATTTGCTCCTCTGTGACAAATATGTGTGTCTGAATCAATGACTGGAGGCAGAAAACATAAAAATTCATATTTTTAGTTAGTTAGTGTGTGTCTGTTTAACATGGCTGAATTTGAAAATTGTCCTTTAGATGGTACTCCTGAGCAGCCTGAAGGAGATATTTAAGATTTGCTGTGCCTACACTCATGTAAGGTACCTTCTCTGGAGCTGGAAAGCACTGACATATGTTTGGCAGGAGTGAGGAGGATGGTTTGTTTTAGAATTACTACGTTGGCAACAACACCAGCTCAGCTAGGAAAAATCCATGGGCAGCTGGAGAGGTAAGACCAGTGCCAACCCAACATCTTTCTTCTGTGCAAATGAATAACAGCAGCTACAGCAAAAATGATCATTTAAACAGGTTTGAAAACAATAGTTTGGTTGGCAGAGAGCAGCACTAAAACTGACGTTACTCTAATTTTTTAATGCCTCTCCTTTTTGCTGTCAGCCTGCTTGTTACTGGTGGTACCTATGTAAGAGTCAGTTGATATGTATCTTCTAATTAATTTTTTCAAATAAATTAATGCCTAGCACTCAGTCTGTAGCATGGAAGAGATTGCAAGTATGGGCAAGTCACTGTCCTGGCTCACACTCTGTCTAGGAAGGTAAGACTACAAAGAAGCAGGAAAGCAGCACAATACAAGGAGGTGGCTTAGTCAAACCAACACAGCAAATCAGAGCCAAGAGTAGGACCAGATCTTGTTACTTTGATCCAGTATTGGAGCCACTGGAGAAGTGGCTCTCCTCTTCTCATCTGTGGATCTTCTGGAAAAATAGGTGAACAGGGAGAGCAAGTTTAGGCAGCTCTTCAGGACCAGGAGACTCTCAATAGCTACTGGATGCATCCTTCCCACAACCTCCCTTAGCTTACAAACATGGGAAGTGCACTGATGTTCTAGGTATGAACAGAGCAGTGGAAGAACTGAGTCAGGTTGCCTGATTTTCTATGAGTCTGTGACTCCAGAGGACAATCTCAGATTTTCATTTCTAACATATGGGATGAACTGGCCTACCATTCCCATGATTTCACATTATAGTCCTAAGGTCTTTAATTTAGAAAGACAACAGGAAAATATTGTGAAATACTGCCCTCAGTGTGTGCCATGGAGACTTCTCTTGCCATTTAACAGCTGCAAGCCTCTGAAATGTGGGAAATACTGGTGCAGACAACTAAAACCAGCAAAACAGAATCCCATGTCCAGCAACAGCTTGGGTTTGATCCTGTAAAGATATACATCTGCTGGAAACTCTAACAAACAATTTTCTACAAGCTCCTGTGTGGGTTTTCAATCCCTTCCTTTTATATTGTGCTATAATGGTTGGAATTGTCTCCAAAAAGGAATGGGTGAATCTTTAAGTTTCAGTAATCAACAAGGAGATGAGTAAGAGGTTGGTTGACAAAGATATTGCATGTGGAAGATGTCACGAAGTTAAGATGGTAGGGAGCCAATTAAGATACTTTTTGCCAGCTTTTTTATTAAAATTCATCAAAAGCTTTGTGAACCAAAAGATGTTTTGGATTAACTGCCACATTCAAATTCAAAACAAACAGCTTTTTGCATAGTTCTGTGCTTCAGTATTCACATCTTAAGAGTGCCACTTCTCATTTGTTGCTATTGCTAGGAATTTCAATCTCTGATTTTTTAAGACTATAGGCTTTTCTTTATCTCACACAGGATAGGTTTGAAGATTATTTTGTTTGCCTATACAGTGTCTCATTATGCTTAAAGGAAGGTTTGGAATGTTTTGGATCCCACCATTAATTGGCATCATCACCATGACAATTAAGAAGAAATGATGGAAACGAACACATTGTGGCCAGAATAGGAGTAGAGTTCCTGCAGCACCATTTAATTCCTTGATAAAGTTGCCATATAAAAATTGCTGGAGTCTGGCTTTGATTCCTGGCTTCAGTAACTCACAAGATCTCCTCAGGGACTTATTTATTCATGTTTTCTTTTTGGTGCGTGTCAGGTTACAATTTGGTGGCTTTCTACAAAGCTTTCCTTATAACTATATCCAGGCCAGGACAGCTGTAAGCTTGCAAGTCAACAGCTTGCAATCAAACCCAAGGATCTCAGCCACCAGGAGCACAGTTTGTCAATAAGACAAAAATCAAAGCTACCCACCAGTTTACCATGCTTCAGTGTCAGGGATATTTAATTCCATCCCCTCTAGCTTGGAGTAAGAGCAGTTTGAAAGTATTAGTTTACTTCTGTGTGAGTTCACCAAATTTAGTGAAGTGTGTGGAATGTGGGTGGAATTTTGGTATTTTGTGCAGAATTTTAAACCCACGAAGATGCAAAGAATTGGTGGCCAGTGAGATAAGTTATTATAGGAAAATATAATGCAGCTTTTTATTTTCACATTTTTGATTCAGATCACGATGAAACTAGTAGTTTGGAATGATGTGAGTTTGGCCAGCCTTGGGATAATTTCCAGAACCCAGAACACCACAGTTCTTGTCTGTCATTTCCTCATTGATGGTCTCTACACAGAATTCAAGGATTTACTGGTTGTAGAACAGGAACTCTCTTTTCATCCTCAGAGAAGGTTTTTCCAGTTCAGCAGTGAATACAGCAGTCATTGCGTGCAGGGAGGGAAATAGGAGAGGGAGAATATCAGTCTCTAGAAACTTAGCAAAAGAAGCACGCCAGAATTTTTTTCTCTCCTTTAATTCTTGCATAAAAAAGAATACACCAGCTATATCTTGTAAAAGCTGAACAAGAAGCTTTATATAACTGGAAAAATAGCCATCAGGCAAACATTGAATTATCACTTTTTTCTTAATGTTGGCTATGCAGAGTTTTATTTTTCTCCGCAAGCCATGTATTTGTCACACTCGGTCATCTGAGGTCAAGTAGCTCAGTCCTCTCTTCCATAGTGCCCATCTTTTCTGGGATCAGTCTTGGCATGCTGGCACAGTGCAGCTGTTGGCATTCCCAGGCCCAATTTGGCTTGGGTGCCCCTGGCAGTGCAGTCAGTGGTGCCTGGCATGGACCAGCAGCTCCTTCAGGCCACACCACGTTCCCTTCTTTTGTGGAGCTTCTCCTGGTGCTGTCACAGCTGGGACCACATCATGGACAAAGTGACACTGACAGTGGGGAGCAGAAGGTTCACTCTATGAGACTTCTTTTCCCCAATATTTCCAGTTTTCTCTGGTCTGTCCTGTTTCATTCCTGGAATTTGTTATCATTTCAGCCTTGCTGCAGACTTAAAAAACGTAAAAACTTTGTCAGTAAAAGTGACTTTAGTTGGCTGCAGTGTGTTAGGACCTTATACTACAAGCTATTTGATCTCTCTTTTGGGTTTACATTTTCCTACTGAGTGAGTGATTTTTTGGCATGGGAAATATTTTTATTCATGATGAACCTTTCTGTGTTAGAGTTTCATGCAGTGATGTTGTTTGGACATACATGATGATACACTGCTGAATATTTGGCAGAACTGAGATCTCTTCACCCAGAAACCGGCTGTTAATGTTTGTCTTTCACTGAAATAGCACAATGGTGGTTTTGAGCTAAATAACCAAACTGGATAGGGAACTTACCATGACAGTTATGATTCAAAAATAGTCCATAGTATAAAAATCATTATAAGGTCAAGTTTCCCATTTGAAGTCTCTAGATCTGTGAATCACATTTTCCTCTATTAGTGAAACAAGGAGGATCATCTCTTCTGTGCAGTGTGGATTCATTCATTACCATTTCTAGAAAGCTCTGAGCGAGCCTATTTCATAGGTCTGGCTCTTTTGCCACCCAAAATTCTTCTTTGGTAGGTTATGGTCAAAATCTATCCTGGCATCACTTGACTTCTGCAGCCAGAGAGAGCCCTAAGAAACACATAAAATGTTATGCCTTTTCTTTTTGAGTTAAACCCACATTCACCTATACTTTGTATGCATTTTATACAGATAAGTCATAAATATACAATATTTATGTCCCTGTATGAGTCCCAAAACAGTTGCAGGCCTCTGACACATGTACTCAATTTTACATTCATAGGATTGTCCTTTTGGGCCATGGAGTTAAATATCATGTCTAAACTTCTAGGTTGAATCATTTTAATCTGAACTGGAAAATACCAGGTCTTTACTTAAATCCTTTTACTTAAGTAATCAGCAGGTCTCTTGTCCCCAAAATAAAAAAGCTAGGATGGTTTTTATACAGAAAAAAATGCAGAAAAAACTGTTTAAACAGAAAGAGCAGAAGAATACAACATATAATTAATACTTACAGGGATTCTACACAGGCAAGTTTAATTATCTGATTTTCCATCAGTTCTTTGATTCTAAAAAATGCCAAAGGATTTTTAACACCACAAGAGATCAAGCCCTCTGTTTCATCTGTGGGAGGCAACAACAAACTGTAGGACATGCATAATTGTCTATCACCATCTATTTTCATTGTGAATTAGGCATTTGGTATCTCCAGAGGAACTGGATTTTGGGTTAGCATGAAATCTCATTGTTTTGTTCTACAACAAAGACACTGATTCTTGTTAACTTTTGGGAGTTGGTTTGTGATGTTTGGATTGTATTATCAGGATCATGCATCATATGGGTTAGTTATCAGATCCTTCATGAAGTTATAGTTTTCCCTACACCAAACAAAAAACCCCAAAGAGGCAATTTTCTTACTCTCATCTTTCTGTAAGACAGAAGGAATGCTGTTGATTTTTTTTCCTTTCTGGTGACAGAAAGTTTTGAAGCATAACAAACAAGATGCTTAGGAGAGTTCTAAAGACTACTTTAAGACATGGCATTAAGGTATTATTTATAATTTTTTTTCCTGAAAGCATGCAAAACATTCTCTTCATTAAAGTAACTGAACAAATACATGTGTTGTTCAATTTGTGCAACTAGTTTTTCATTTAAAATAAAGATTGTTAGCATTCTGTAAGTATTTTTTTGAACACACCAGAAGACCAAATAAAAGCACTCAGCTTGGAAAACACTGGCCAGCCCAGGAAGAGCCTTAGGGAAGATGGATTTTGAACAACATTAACTCTGATTTTTTCCCCTATGTGTGGGGTGGGATTCCCCACACAGAAAAGCAGTTTGTGTCTCATGGTCAAATTTTCAAAATAAGTGAGAATTCTGTTGACCCTCCAAATGGGTGGTCAACTCATCACAAAGAATTGTCTGTCAACTGAGTAGATTTGTGAGAGGGGTGAGTGGTCCTACTTACAGACTGAACCCATGACCTCCTAATCCTATCTCATGTGTAGTGCCTGCCAGACTGTTCAATGGTCATTAGACCTGGGTGAACAATTTGGACAAAAAAATTGAGCCATTCTGGGGATTAAAGATCCAAAGAAACCAAAACCTATCTCTCAAAATTACTCTGGGCTTTCAGCTTCTGCTCAGTTTTATTTTACAGTAATGTCTTTCCCATGCTGCATGTTTGTTCTGCCATGGCAGTAAACTTTCATCCTAGATCATATAGGCTGTGCTAGGAAAACTTCAGGATATGGCACAAATGCTTTATGTGTGAGGTAGAGAAACCTCTACCTCATTACTCTGGAGAGTAATGATTCACACTAAGGGCATAATGCAATGGTAATCCAATAAAATCAGGCACTTTGATTTCTACTAGGGAAGAAATGCTCAGAATTTGGATGAAAAAATGTAAACACTGGCTTAATTCTAGAAGTGTTACTGGATAGAAACTTTTATGTCATCCATACTCTAAAGAAAATCCATGAATTACAGAAAATTCAGAAGCACTGAATGATTTGAACTTTAAATCTTAACTTCTAGGGTCCCTTGAATGTACAGACTGGCCTAGAAGTTAAACAAAGGGTGAAAGTATTTAAGCCTGCAACTGAAAGAGACTTTTTCATCAACACATGTAGTTCCTTACAAGAAAAACTTCTCTGGTTTTTTTTGGAGACACGAGAGAATGACTTAGTAAGGCTGGAAGTAAGGCTCATCTTCTTAGTTGATAGATCTCCAGTTGGAGCAATTCTCATTCTCCGGAGCAGTTGCTCCGACTCTCAGAAGTGCAATGAAACCAAAACATGTCAAGCCTACTTTGGCTACTGTTTATTGGGAAAATTGATTCCTATGCTGTAATGCCACTCAATACTGCACCAAAACTTGGTGTAGATTTATTCAGGCTGTGTATCAGTGGGAGGCAATATATGCAATATTTTTAAGACTCTTAAAATAGGTGCTTTTAAAACACAAGCTTTGTGTATTTTAGGTACTTAGTGAAGATATTTTTATTTGACCTGTCTCAGACAGTAAAACCTCTAATGTAAATATTAAGCACAATTTAAACAAATTGTTTTTCTACACTTTTAACCATACTTCCCCTCCATCTGCCCCATATTCTCGAAGTCAGATGCTGCAAATCAAAGGAGTGCTTATAACTGAACACTAATTACTGAACTACTACTGTTCCACTAATGAGGGGGTGAGACACAAGAAGTCAAAATACTTTTGGGTCCATTTTACACAGCTGCAATGCAGTCCATGCAGGAACTGAAGAAATCAGAAGCAATAGTAATTCACTGTAGAATGAGGACTAAAGAGCCACTTTAGGTCTCAACTATATTTTACTAAGTGGAGCTAAAGACATGGAATGGCAAAAGCAGTTATCTTGTTTTTTGTGTCCCTGAGAGGAGAAGAGGGGAGTGTAATCACAGCCATGATGTGTAGTTTATCTTCTTGTGCAGAAAAGCTTGGACCAGTGGGAGAGAACATTGAAAAGGGGGATAGAAATGATCAGAGGTCTCATGCATGAGAGGAAAATTTGAATGAGGGCTGTTTTGCTCTGCAGAAGATTTATGAACAATGTAAAGGACAGTGCAAGGCCTTTGTGGGCAAAATATTCTGTTCCCATTGCATATCAGAGAAGAAACCCTGAGCTTTAAATGCAGAAATTTCATAGAATCATAGAATAGAAACATTGGAATATCTGAGTTGGAAGGGACCCACAGGTATCATCAAGTCCGGCTTGTGGCCCTGCAGAGAAGAACCTCAAGAATCTTACCCTTTGCCTGAGTGTTGTTCAAATGCTCTTTGAGTTTTGTCAGCCTTGGAGCCATGACCATTCCCTGGGGAGCCTGTTCGCTGCCTAACCACCCTTTTAGGGAAAATTTAGGTAGGATGATTTATAAATGGTATGAAGCACCTGTTAGGACTGGGAAAGGTGTAGCTGATCCTGCCCAGGGAAGGTGGATGGACTACTGTCTCCTCAAAGTCACTTAGTGTCCAGTTTGCTCCCTTCTGTGGAACCTGTGCCTTCCCATCACCATTCAGACAGATGTGCTCACCACATTGCTTTCTCATGAAGCTCTCTCGGGGGAATGCAGCTCATTCAGCCTCCAGCATTCATTGTCTCATACTCTCCCAAGAGGAGCCTTTCCATGTGAGCACACAAGGGCCAGTTCTGCACACATAGCTGCCAGTCTGACATGCCTTGGCATGTGCTTTTGGATCTCTTGGTGCAGGAATTCTGCTGTAGTGCCTAAAGACAGGTGTGCTCTTGGCCTAACACCATGTACAAAAGGCATATCACATCATCAGGGTAACTACTGGGGGAACTGAGGGGGCAGGTTGCAGACTTCACATCTTAGAGAATGTCCATGGCTGTCCTTGTCTATGACCACAACCCTTTTAAAACAAACTCATCTTCTGAGTATGCCATAGTGCTTAAAATATATTTAAGTCATAGAATTTTAGGAAACTTTCATAATTTCTCAGCTTCCTAATAGTCTGTGATGTTGCTGTTAGCTTAAGTTTTTCTTCCATGGAACAGATAAATGTAATTCAGACAGAAAGCTAGCTTCTCTATCAATTTCTGTTTTACCTAAGGGTAAAAGCTTAAAAAGATCAGTAGCGAACCAACGGTAGCATCGGGGAGAAAAATGAGAGTATTTGTTAGCAGTGAAAGCAGATTTCTGTGAGAGTGTGGGGCTGACTGAAGATGAAGACTGGACTGTGGCTCAGATGTGGCTGTTAAGCCAGGCTTAACCTGCTCTGGGTGCTCATTGGCTGACATTGTGTGTGCCACCAGCTGCCTATAGATTGCATACGACTCCCTTTGGTAGAGGTGTTTTAGTACCACCCCTGCAGGCTCAGCTGTGAATACCAAACAATCCTTATCACTTACCTCTTTAAACCTCTTCATTCTTTGGATTGCATAGTCATAAAGAGATTTTTTTCAAATTATTAAATTCAGAAAGTGAATTGGAGGATAAAGAAATTCAAGATGCCCATAGTCAGCAGCATCTTCAGTTTGAAGGCAAGAAGGGCAAGAAGCAGCTAAATTTGGGTCAATATGTCACCTAACAAAAAGGCAGGTAAATGCCTGCATGTGTATGATTGGCAGTGTGTGTGGGATCTTTTGAGAGAGGATTTTAGAAGAAGTATTCCATCCAGCTGCTTTCACAAGCTTATAGTGATTTGCTAAACACCAAAGACACACCCAGCATGGGCCACTGGGATAATAACACAGATGGAAGATTTTTATGGCTGCACACCAAATTTAGAAACTCCCTCTAGAAAAACAACTCAGAATGACTTTTGCTAATCCTTCTGAACACCTGGAATATACTCAACAAGCCGGGTAACTAGAAAAGTTACTGTGTGGTTTACCAGGCCTTTTATATCACTCAGAATTAAAATTTTCAAATAAGTAGCTGAAAGAAACCTTAGACATTCATAGATAGCCCTGTTCGGTGTCACATTATTTTCTGCCAGTGTTGACAGTTCAGATTATAAAACAGAGAGTTTTTCTTCACAGAAAGCCTGCACAGGAAATAAACTTTCATATTCCTCAGTTTCTGAGGGGTTCCCCCATTTTTTTCCCACACTTGAGACTTTCTCAGACTGCAGCTATTTTATAGTAATATCCAACTTTTAGGTACAGATTTGAAGGTCTGATCAGACTGATGATCAAACCCTATTTCCATGTTTAACCAACATCTATAATCTCAAGCAGACAAACTATCTCATAACTTCAGTAGGGTAATTCCTGTAAGGGGCTAACCATAAATTATCTGTCTGATGGATCAGAATTTCTCTTTACATGATCCCCAATAGCCAGTGGGAATTTTGCTGGGTACAGGGAATGGAGGCCTGCTCCATGGAAGTGCCAAGCAGTTTTGCTTACAGCTGGTGTGGTGGTACAAGAAAGGCTGCTTATAATTTTCTCATCAGGGAATAGACTCAGAAAATGAGAGACAAAATTAGTTAACACTCTAAGAGACTATTAAAAAAATTATTTCCAGGTGCCATTTGTTATTTGCTTAAAAATATGTTGCATTTTTTTCTTTTTCTTTTCAATAACTATTAATTAAATGTATACAAAACCTACCAAGTGTAGCATTTCTGCATTCTGCATTTCTTAGGCAACTTTCTTAGTGTAACACCTCTACCTTCTTAATTTATTTTGTGATCTGGTGTTTAGCATGAAGTCTTTGTACAGGGACATATTCTGGTACATTGACTTGGGCTGACTTGGAGTTAACAACAAATTTTCCGTGGAAGCAAATAGAACTACATGACCAGGAAAACACAGAGTGCCAGCCGTACATCTAGCACCTTGAAATCTGTGATAGATCTCTTGTATTTAGTAAGGTGGTCCTAAAGGCGTTTTCCTTCCTAAATCAAGGCTTTGCAAAAGCGTAGCTGAGCTATGAAGGCTGAAAGGGACTTGCAGGGTACTTTGGTTTGAAGTTGCAGACAGCTCAGGGAGGTCATTTAAAGTTGGCTGTCCAGCCCTAGCACATCCTCTTGGCTGCCAAACCTGTCTTGGGAGCAGAACGCATACCTGGGCAATCAGCCTGTGCCAATCTGAGCAACTTGCTCCAGTGGATAGTGAGGCCCTGGCACAGGTTGCCCAGAGAAGCTGTGGGTGCCCCATCCCTGGTAGTGTTCCAGGCCAGGTTGAATGGGGCTGGGAGCAACCTGGGATAGTGGAAGGTGTCCCTGTGCATGGCAGGGGGTGGGACTGGATGGGCTTTAAGGTCCCTTCCAAACCAAACCATTCCATGATTCTGAGGAGCAGAGCATTATCTGTTTCTTTTAGAGGTGATGCGGAAGGCGCATCCTCCCTCCTGTCCTTGGTGCTGGAGATGGAGAGTCCTTGTACCTTCAACCCATGTTTCTGACAGAGACGTGCATCTGCATCACCACCCAGCCTCATGCAGACACAGCACCCATATCTGGTGGGATATTGCAGTTCTCCTGTGAAGGAATAAACTCTGAAATGAAATACAAAAAAAAAAAAAAATTAAAACCCTACAGTTTTCCTCATTCTTACCTCTTCATACTAAACCTGGAGAGGTCCATGGTTTCTGCTTCTGGGACTTTGTGTTTCCTTTCCAGTTTTTCCCACATCTTGAGAACAATGCAAATGTGTTCACTATGAATGAGTGTCCCCCAGCTACTGTAGTTTGAGGGAAAGGTGAAGATGGGTAAGTGAGGAGGAAAAACACAAGGGCTCAAGGCTTCACAACCAAACTGGGACTATTGTCAAGGCACCAGGGATCTGCCTGGTCCCATTTGGGTGTTGCCAAGGATGTGCCCAGTTCTCACTCTCACTTCTTCACCTGCTGCACACTGGAGCAGAAGGAGTTGCCCTTCTGTCTGTCCTACCAAAGGTCCAAGAGTTGTAGAGAAACATAAATAATTCTGCTCCTTGTCCCCCCTGACAATGGTCTTGCCTGAAGTGAGGCATTTAGAGCAGATGAGAATAACACATGCTGCTGCTGGTTTGAGCAATGCTTCCATTCCAGATGTAGGAGCCAGTAAGTAAACCTGACAACACCATGTCTATGGGTTTTTAGCTTTAATTTTGTTTGTGGATGTTACTTAACTCCATATCCTGATTTTTTATGTCCTTGGGAAAGATTTACCACCATGAAAAGAGTGGTGAGGGAAGGAATAAAGGAAATAAACCATGGCTTATCATAGTGGGGTATTCAGAGGATAGAATTCAATGTCACTGACAAAGAGAATTTAATTTTTTCTCCTCTGCTGCTAATTCAAGCCTAGTAATCCTTGTTTTGTGGTCATATATCCGTGCACAAATAGTAGCCTTCAGTTGTCATTTAGTCTGAAGTGCACATTATGGGAAGGCTCAATGTGACCTCTCCACCTTAATAATAAAGAACATCTGAGACAACTTTGTATGGCTTTTCAGGTGTACCTCAGAGCTGCATACAGACTTTGATCCTCATGATTAACAATCACTGCAATGGAGTCTCAACATTTTAATACAATATACCAAATTCTCCAACATAATGGCTCAGTAGCCTTTCAGAATTTATTCTCATTGGTTGCTCAGATCCTGACTAACAAAAATGGGTTCCTACCTGAACCACAACAGCAGTAAAGCCAGCTGACTTAATTTTGAGAATGAAGAGTCTTCCTTTCCTGTAGACCCATTATTACATGCTTTCCTCTTTCCATTTTTGTATTACATCCATGAAAGCCCTATGCATGCAAAGCAAAAAAATTAAGATGTTTCATAAATGTTTAATGAAAAATATCATGAAGCATATATTTTAGGATAAATTCCAGTAACAGTCCACCTTAAAGAAGCCACAATGCATTCCTGGCATTTTAGAATGAGCTAACCAACAGACAGCTGTTTCTGCGCAGGTCATCTGTGGTAGGACTGTGACAAGCTTTCATCAGATCTCACAAATTAAGCAGGGTATGGTCTTGATAAGTCTTGGACTTTGCCTGAAGACTACCTATTTCTTTCTTCCTGTTAATCCGTTTCCCAAAGAGAACAGACTGCTAAACTTTGCTCAGAGCCAAAATATGAACTTCACTTAAGTTTAATTAAGGCTTGGAATTGATAAAGCTTGGAAAATACCCATATCTATATATATATGTCATATGTGATTGGAGAAAGCTTATTTGTTCTTATTTACTATATGAAAAACATGACAAAAATGTGGACTTTACATAGAGAAGTGTGAAGTTTTTATTTTTCTATGATACTGAACTGTTTCTGCATAGACACAGAAAATATGTGAGTTATCTCTTCCAGACACTTTGGTATCTCTAAGTTGCATTCCATGCCAGAAAAACTGCAATATCCCACTTCAGTTATTATGCCAGGTAACTTTGCTTTCCAGAGTGGTGGGTTGCTGCTCAGCAAACAGGTCTGTGCCTCCCTGTCAGATATTAGTGTGGCTCTTTCTAGTGCTAAATGGAACCAGAAATGGGGTTGAAGGCAAATTATAGTGCTAGACATCAACACCAGCTGTGAGTGCTTAAGGGGCATCTTGGCATTGAGGAATGGACTTTGTTGTTAATGAGGGTGGAAGCTGCTTGGTACTCTGCAAGGTAAGGCATGTGCATGTTTGCAGAACTGGACTGGTAGATCCTGCTAACCCTGTTTATAGAGACAAAAGGAAAAAACTGTGCAAAACAAAACTGTTTCAGTTTGATTTCTAAATCTGATAAAGCTCTGTTTGTAAAAGGAATCAAATAAATTTATATCAACACCATTTTTTATTAAGCCTATTCAGATAAGTTCAATTACAGCATGTATGTCACCACCTTCATCACTGACAAGACCAAAGTAGGACTATTCCAGTCTTCCATAAATTGCCCAGGAGAATGCTAGAATAGCTGCCTTCCTGCAGCTTTCAAACACTGGCCTATCAGTTTTCTCTGGTTTAGCAAACCAAACACGCATTGAAATACAAATTCCTTTGGAATCATTATTTGCCACACTTCAGATACTTTAACACCTGATTTTATTTTTATAAATTTTTATATCCACAGGATGTGTTTTTCCACCATATAACAAGATGCCCCCAAAGTAAAGTGATTTGAGACAAGAAATAAAATCCTTGTTTTACAGTAGTTTGCCGTGAAAATTCTGGAGGGCAGTGAATGTCCAATGAAAATGTAAATGTAAATTTGCTAGTATGGCCTTTACAATAGGACACATGAGGCCTGCGAGGCATTTCTGTTCTCCATGAGCCTTTCATTGGTGTAAAAAAGTTGAATACAGGTAAACTACAGATGTAACAATCTTAAAGATATTGCGCTGTTACATATCAAGTGTTGCCTCACTGAAAGATTATTAAAAATTATTGCAGTGGGCCAGTCATACAGCAAATAAGATATGTTTCAAAATCAAATTTCTCTTGCTTAGTGAACAGCAGGAATTTGCAGGAGGCTAGTGCAGGTTGCTGGTGCTGATCTGTGAATAGCATCCCAAGCAATGTCTCCCCTCCTTCTGCTGAAGGCTAATGATTCACTGCTGACTTCATAGCAACCATCCCAGCTGGCAGGCAGGGGAGGGTGTGATTGCTGGTGTTCCCTGATCACTATGGCATAGAGGGAAGGGGAGAATGCCCCCACTCACCTCTCAAGCAGGCATTTAGCCTGAGGCATGCTCTGCCCTTGTGTGAGTCATCCCTCAACTCACCAATTCCACCGCTCCCATTCCCGACCATGCCAGCAAGCACAATGCATAGGATATCAGGCACTTTTTCGGGTGAGCTCCTCAAAGACATCTCTGCCTTTCATGTGGTGGGATTGAACACCTTGCTGTGTGCAGCCCCTAGGTCCGGAGCCCCAGCAGAGGGGAGAGCACCACAGGGCTGAATCATGCAGCCTTACTGGATTTCTGATTCAATAACACATTTGCCAAACATCGATTTCCCAAAGCCAGGGTGGAAAACAAAACTGAAAGCCTAAACATATGCATATGACATTCAGAGCCCAGGACGCTCCTGCCAATTTCTGCAACTGATACACACTCAAAATATTTACTTAGGAATTCTTAATTAAGTCAACCATTCGGTAGTGGTGTATGGTTTCAGATGTGTCACAATGTCACCACAAAATACCTCCTTAGCTCCTACTAACAAAGAACCCACTATGTGGATTTTTTGTCAGAGATGCTGGGGTAAGTTTTCGGTACAGTGTGCCAAAAAGCTGCACAACTCCCCTGCTGTTAATGGGGTTCATGTGGCTAAATCCCTTCATTGCTTGCTGAAAACAAACCCCCTGCCCAACAGCAGTTTGAGGTGAATATCAAAAAGCAGAGCTGGGGTGGGATCACCGTGACCCTAGTTACCTATCCAAGGGCTTACAGTAAGGCTGGCTCGGTGGGAAAAAGATATTTTGTGTGCTGTGCTGTTGTGCAGGCAGGAATGCAAGTGAGGGAGCGTGCTGGAGGAGAAGAAGTTCTTGACACCAGTCCTGGGCTTCAATAAAATGTAATTTGTCCAGGGAGCACAGATCGGCCGAGAATTCTTAAAGCAATTTTTAGTTTTTTTAGCCGAAAGGTTAAAATCAACTTAAGTGTTTCATCTGTATGCAATGTGTTGTTGGTTTAATATCTTATTTTACATCTTTTGTCATGTATTTGCCAGAATGGTATATTAAACTCATTGGAGAAATGTCAGTACACATCTGTGCCTGTCCAAGAGCTTGGGGACAACTCCAAAGATTGGTCAGTTACTGCTCTTCATCTATAAGTAGACAGTTCTGTTTCATAATTTTATCAAAATTCAGATTATTTTAACAAGAATAAAATTTAGATTTTTAGATTTTTTTTCTCATGTGCTTGTACAGCTGTCCATTATAAGGATTTACTTTATATATTTTCCACTCGTGCAAAGACTCTGTTAACTGCAGTTCACATGATGACCATCTTATATGTAAAATTAATCAGAAATTGCAAGGACATGATAACATTTGAAATCAATGAAATTAGTTGTGCTCAAGTTAAGTGACTGCTTGCTTTTGCAAATATAAAATGGAGACTCAAGCAGGACAACCAGGAATGAGGAGTACATTTCTCTTCCAACAAGCAGCTCTTAAAACTGTCTTAAGTTGCAAGATGTGGCTGGGGGTGTGTATTCTATTGCCATCTGTTAGAGGTAGGGCCATTTTCTTTATCTCTTCCATGACCAATCCTTCCTCCAGGGGATATCTTCTGTTGATGGGCCATTGAGCCTCACTGCGTGACTGATAAAATTTCATCATCCCATTGTGAGATGCTCCACCCAGGGGGAGGAGCCAAGCATTCCTACCTGCATATAATCTAAGATTTGGAACACCACAGGCAGCCTTTTCCCACTGGATTCCCCGAGGAAGACCAGGCCCATCTACACCAACACCGGACCTCCAGAGGAAACCTACACCCTTCTACAGGATCACTGCTTCAGCAGAACCACATCTGTCACTCCAGGAGGAGCAGCCACCATTTAATGGGACTGTTACCAACACCTTGACCCACAGGGTGTCAGGTTGTATTCTGACTCTGTCAGTGTTGTTTTGTATTACTGCATTTTTTTTTTCCTAATAAAGAACTGTTATTCCTACTCCCATATCTGTTGTAGGCACACAGCTTGTGGTAATTGGGAGTGGGGCTGTGGCCAAGCCTCATCCCCAATAGGCTACAGCTGTGTAAGAGAGGGGTCTAGTATTGAAGGTGATGAGACATGGAATGCTGAGGTGTACTGACCAATCACAAAAAGGCACACAGGTGAAACAGGTGTAGCATCAAGGGTATAAGAAGAGGCACCAGAGAACAGTTCAAGAAAGAATGAGCGAGAATGAGCAAGAAGAAGCAGAAGCTTGCAACACTCCTTGGTGCTGCCAGTGGTTCCACCGTCCCTTCGCTGCCCGTCTGCTATACATATCTTTGCCTGGGAGCCCCTTAATTTCAAAGTTATAATAATTCAGAGGGAGGGGGTTTACATTTTCCGTTTGAAGAGAGGCTCCTGCCTTCCTTATCAGACACCTGTCTTTTTAAACCAAGACAGATTTTGGCACCCAATGTCGGGCCTGAGGGCATCGAGAGAAAACAGGTGAAAAAATTAATAACAGTTCTTGAGTAACCTAGTTTTAGAAACCTCGTTAGGTTTCTATATCCAGCACACAAAAACTAGACCATGTGGTCTAGTTTACCCTGGTTCTGGTGGCACATGGTTGTGGCTGTATTTCTCCCATTTGCAGGCTCTAATTTAAGCACAATAATGTTGGATGCTATAACTAAGGCTACTGTGGCTGTTATCCAGTTTGCTTTATGAGTTAATAAGGTGAGGAATTCATGGATCTTTAACTTCCTCTGGAAGGCAGGCACTTTCAGAGCTATCACACACAAAGTGTATGTTTTTGAGGTTACTTTAATAATGGTACCTACTGTGAGGAAATGACACCAGGAAAAATTTTCTCCCAGTCCTTCAACCAGCTCTTTGGGTCTGCCCCACCAGTTTTTGAACCGTTCAAATCTTCTCTAAATGCTAATGATATCACACAGTTGTTGGTGCTGCTGATATGCTTGTTAAGCCTATTCTTTTTAGCATTCAGAGATAAGGGAATATTGACTTGGGTAACCATCCTGGTACATACCCCAGAGAATAGGGATGCTGCCACAGAGCCTGACACTGCCCTGGGGACTAGGGATGCTGCCCCACTGCCTGACCCTGCCTCGCAGCCCACCTCAGAAATGAACCACCTGGACTGGGTGGGGGTTCTGATGAAGGACATATGTGAGATGAGCCAGATGCTGAAGGAGTGCATCTCCCCAGCTGGTGGGAAACTCTCCCCCTGCCTTGAAGAGGGAGAGTCTGATGATGTAGCCTCTAACCCACAGACGTTACAACCATCCAGGTTCCAGGTGAACCACAAGGGCAGTCACAGCCAGCAGCAGTCACCCCTGTGGAAATGAAGAAATCTAAGATGAAATCAAAGCACCCAGATAATAAGGATAAGAAAGGAGGGCCCTCACACCCCACAGGGGAGCCAATGGTTGAGATCATCACCAAGTCCCTGACATATGAAAATCTACATAATCTGCACAAACACATTGTACGATGGGGGTGTGAGGCTTATACAACCTGACTACTTCGGGTCTGGGACCTTATGGGTACAGGCGTGCAACTGAGGCAAGGTGGTACTGAGGCAAGGAATTTGTGACCCTTGACCCAGGACTCAGGTATGAATCAGGTATTAATAAGGGAGCCATGGCCCCTTTCCCTCTGGGAGCAGCTTTTAATGAGTGTCAGAGAGAGGTTTGTCCACAGGGAGAGAATGCAGGAGCACCACCATAGAATGCACTGGAAGACCCTTGAGGAAGGGATCCAACAGCTGAGAGAAGTGGCAGTATTGGAGGTACTCTTTGGGAGGGATGGACAGCATGATAATGACCCCACAAATGTCAGGTGCACAGGGCAAATGCTGTGGAATCTGGCAAATCTAGGGGCATCTCAGTACACCACCTTCATTGCAACAATTGATGCTGATACTAACCGAGAGACAGTGGGTTCTCTTGCCAACAAACTTAGAAATTACACGAGTATGATCAATGGCTTAATGCAGGCTCATGTCTCTGCTGTAATTAATAGCCTCCAAGAAGAAATGAGGGAGGGAGATGAGGGAGGAGGTGAAGATAAACAGTTCCCATATGGCACAAGTGCGAGTCACAGGGCCCAAAGCCAGAGCCCAGCGTCCCCCAGCTAGAGAGAGGGTACACCCCACGAGCTGACCTGTGGTTCTTCCTGCATGACCATGGGGAAGACATGGGAAGGTGGGATGGGAAACCCACTTCTGTCCTGGCAGCAGGGGCATGTCAACACAAGGGGGGAAACACTAACCGAGGGAGTTCCACAAAAATGAAGGTAGCCTCAACCTCCCGTGACCAAACTACTGGGTATGATCTGTCAGATACCCTTGAAGGAACCTCTAGTATGTATGTCCAGGAAAGGAATAATAGCCAGGGTTAGAGGGGCCCTGCCTCTAGCCAGGGAGAGGCACCGGAAAACCGGATCTTTTGGACGGTGTGGATCCGATGACCTGGCACATCAGAGCCACAAAGATATGATGCTTTGGTTGATTCTGGTGCACAGTGTACACTGATACCATCGAGACATGTGGGGGCGGAGCCTGTTTCCATTGCTGGTGTGATGGGGGGATCGCAACAATTGACCCTGGTAAAAGCCGAGGTCAGCCTGACTGGGAAGGAGTGGAAGAAACATCCTATAGTGACCGGCCCAGAGGCTCCGTGTAGTCTGGGCATAGACTTCCTCCAGAACAGCTATTACAAAGACCCAAAGGGACTCAGGTGGGCTTTTGGAATAGCTGCTGTAGAGGAAGAGGACATTAATCAGTTGAACACCTGGACTGTCAGAAAACCCGTCTGCAGTGGGACTCCTGAGGGTGGAAGAACAACACGTGCCAGTT
>VXAX01005457.1:120925-162199 GCA_013399835.1 Leptocoma aspasia | reverse complement strand
AAGGAAACACAAGCTTTCCTAGGTGCCATAGCTTTTTGGAGGATGCACATTCCCGAGTATAGCCAGATTGTGAGCCCTCTCTACCTGGTCACCCGCAAGAAGAACGATTTCCACTGGAGCCCTGAGCAGCAACAAGCCTTCACCCAGGTCAAGCAGGAGCTCGCTCATGCTGTCGCCCTTGGCCCAGTCAGGACAGCACCAGAGGTGAAGAATGTGCTCTACTTTGCAGCTGGGAGCCATGGTCTGTCCTGGAGCCTTTGGCAGAAGGTGCCTGGTGAGACTCAGAGTTGACCACTGGGATTCTGGAGCCGAAGCTACAAAGGGTCTGAAGCCAACTACGCTCCCACAGAGAAGGAAATCTTGGCTGCCTATGAAAGAGTTCAAGCTGCCTCTACCGACTACCTGCTGCTGAGGTAGTCTGCCCGACTACCAGTGCTGAGGTGGATGTTCAAAAGAAAGGTTCCCTCTACCCACCGCACCACCGACAAAACTCAAGTGGCCTTAGTGTTTAATTTCTGAAGCATTTCAAAACCTTTACTTTTATGATTTGCTTAGAATATTTAATAATTTTCATTTCACTTTGTGAAAAGGGAAGATGGAGTTGCTTAGATCCTACAGAGGAGTTACAACTGTAACAGGAAATACATTTGGAGAGAGAAATTTCTCTTTTTGTGACTGGATTCATCTGTCCTTGCATAAGTAAACAAGTATTATTTCAGAAAATAAGCTGGAACTTGTCTCCCACCGCCATGAATTTCTGCTTGCTATGACACAGTCCTAGTTATTATTTCAAATGATAAAAAACCTTATGTTTCAGAATTCTTATGCAGAAACTAAGCTTTCCAAAATCTTGCTCATCTGGTTTAATTTGATGGAAGTTTGAACTGCACGGTCCTATCCAAGCCCAGATGTGATGGGGGTTTTTTGTTTGTTTGTGTGTGGATTTTTTTTTGTTTGTTTGTTGGGTTGTTTGGGTTTTTCCTGTGGGTTTTTTGGTGGTTGTTTTTTTTGGGGTTGTTGTTGTTGTTGTTTTTTAAATTTGGGCATAACTCTGTTTATAGGTATTGCTCAATTTCACTGCTGGTGTTTCCCTTGGATTAATGGCATAGGCATGAAGAAATGTCAAAGCTCTCCATGTGCCAGACACTAATGCCAATTCCTTAGGAAATGTGCCATTATTCCACTAACTCTGTTTATCTGGATAATCCATGTGAATGATGTTTAATTGGCTATCCCATGTGGATGACCCAGCAGAACACTGAGCTGTGTGGAGACTGTTGTGGTGCAGGATGGGTGCAATTACTGTAAACTGCATCAGAAATCTTAACAAAATGCTACACTCAGGAGTTTCTGGTGATAAGAATCAAGGCAATTTGCACCACAAAGAAAGATCAAATGAAAGAAGATGCCAAAATGTGGCATGGAGGATCTGCCTTTTGACAGCTATAAAGTGAAACAATCTCCATCTTTGAAAACAAATAATGCAGCCGTCAACCTGCCAAGGGGCAGGAGCACAGCATATCCCTCCAGAATGTGTGATGGATGCACAAACAGAGAGACACCACAAGAAATAGAGGAGAGGAAGCTTGAAATGCTGTTGGGTGCATTTCTTTAATAAAAATAAAGTTTTTCAAAACCTCAGTTTCATGATTCAGCATTTCTTTTGGCAGTGTAACAATTTAAAATAGGCTAAAGTCTGAGGGAATGTGCTGTTAAGTTCAGGCCAGAGAGGGGAAGATTTCTGGAAGTAATAACAGAAAAATTAAGCCCTATTCCACCACCCAATAATTGCAGTTTAATTGTTATAATACACTTCACAAGCACACAATATAATAACACAACACCCTCACAATACCTTCCGAAGCAGGTATGATAGTGCTTATTTTCTGGATGAATAAACCAACCCACTGTATTAAAATACCTTGACCAAGGCCTGCTCCAAAAAACAATTGGAGACCAAAGAATATATTCTTTAACCTAATTATGAGACAGCAGTGATGTTTATGAAGGAAGCAACTTAACTGAAAATTATACATTTAGATGCTGTGGCCAATTCTTGCTTTGTTTTGAAAGTCATAAGGTTTTTGCTGCTCAACTTGAGAATAGTTAGTAGAAACTGTGGAAGCCCATGAGTTTTAAAAAAATTATGTCAGGAAGTTATTGCATGGTTTTAATCAATTTTTTAATTTTTAAAAATGTATTTATATAACATACAAATGATTTTTAGATGTAAGTTTTGCTAGTAAGTTGATGGCATAGCCTCAGTAATTTGATGACTGTCAGGCAGCTACAAGACCAGAACTGTGTGTCTTGTGCATGTGCCAAGCATCAGATGGAATTTTGAATGCCTTGTGCATATCTCTTTCTTAGGAGTCAACTGCAAACTTCCTCAGGGTTAGATTTTCCTGCAAGGGTCAGTGTCTGAAGCAGCAGTGGAAATGGGTTACCAGGTGGGAAGGTCTTGCAGGATGCTTGGGCACCTGGTCTGTCCCAGGGAACTGGGCAAAGCCAGGTGGAGGGGATGGGGCAAGAATGGGGCACAGCATTTCAGTATCATCAAAGAGTATAAGTTTCTGAATGTGACACATCATCTATTAAGGAAAAATGCTTTCCTTTGTGTTTTACTGCAATATTTTCAGACTGTCCATCCTACTTTGTGTGGAAAACGGATGAAGTCAGAGAGAGAAAAGCTCTATGACCTTTCAAAGAAAATAACACCTTTACTTTTCAATATTGGAATGTGTCTGATTAAAAAAAAATTATACTTTCCTCTGTGATTTTCATTAACTTTTGAAGCCATAGCTTAAAGGTCATAAGCCACTGTAAACGGAATCTTGTCCCTGTATCAAACATAATACTTTTTTAAGATTATCACATCTCTTGGAAAGTCCTAATTCAAAGACATCACTATTTAATTTTTTAAAATTTTATTTTAAAGAGGAGAAATACTTTTTGCCAGAAAAAAAACCTTAGCTCAAAACCTGCATGAATCTCAGGGACTTTCTGGTTTCAGTTGATGCTCCAGCTTTGTTGCTCAGCATCCAGAGGAAAACAAATTAATGCTACAGGTCTAAGCACTCCTGCTCCAACACTGAGTGGTCAGACTGCAACTACCTTTTGTTCTTACTTCTCTTTAATAGGCAGAACAACATGGCATGCATATGCTGTGTGATACCTTATTTCTATATCCATAACCCCCCTCTGCTGCCATAAATAAAACCCCACAAGTGGTGAATTTCTCATGGATTGTTAACTTTGGAAGAGATGCAAAAATACCTATTAAAGGCAGAGTGGATCATCATGGAATTTCCATTCCACAGGAATAGCAGTATTTCATTCTGGCCAGGGAAGAGCTCTCCATATTACCCTGCTTGCTTTGGCTTTACTGTATCTTATTGAAATGGCAAAATTAAACACTCTGATTTCATTGAAGTGTGACATTTATGTAATTTTGCAGTTACCTTGTGATGAAGTTGACAAATTCTTATATAGTTCTTTAATTTTGTTTAGTCAGCATTTCCCCAAGGGAACATTTCCAGTGGGAAATTTTTAACACTAAGATGAAAGGCCTAAGCTGGTATTCAAGGTAGGAAGTAGGATCACAGGGGAGTCAATCTGCTTGTCCAGAGCCAGCTGAAGCATCTTCATGGGCCTGGCGGGTACTCAGTAGATGTCACCAGAGACATCACTGAATGTGTACCCATGTTGTCCTATTTTTTTCAAAATATTACCATTTGAAATGTAGGCTGTAAAGATGTTGAAAAATGAGCCCGTTAAGACGTTGAAAAATGAGCTGAAAAACAAAAAATTAATGTGCTCAAGTGAAAACATGTGGCAAGCGCAAGTTATATGCAAACTTCATGATGAATTCTGAAAATATACTTGAAGAATGAGAACTGCAAATGTTTCTAGTCTGGATGGCACACATTAGGGATAACTCCTATGTGCTCCATGATGTTTGCTAGATTTAAAAGCACAATTATGCTGGTGAACTTCATTAATCATTCAATACCCTGAGCATAATAATGGGCAAGAGTGTTGGTAGTGTCAAGTCGTTTTCTAAATTGTGCTTAACAATTTCAAATGAGGGATGGATGAACTGGCTGCAGTAACTAAAACACTAATTCTGAACGTGCATTCAAAGGAGACATGAGTTTCAGAGATTTGTGGATGATAGCTTATCGCTATTTTTTGATTTTAATTAAGTCTTTCCATATCTCACAAGCTGATGTCTTTGTGTAGGACTGGAAGCAAAAGTGCCAAAATTCAATTTCTTTGTTTCTTCTGGAACAGAGCAGATCAGGAATAACTGCAAGATTTCCAGGCTGCTATACCAGACGAGAGACATTGTGCCAAGTCAGCATAATTACAGGAACTCAAACTCCAACCCTCCCCTTTTTGCACAGCGCCTTGCCAGCCATACAGCAGCACCTGGTCACCTCAATTTGGTTATAATGTGTCTTTCTGCTTTTTTCTTCAGAGCTTTGTCATCTGTGGTGGCTTTAGGAGCTAATATAATCTGCAACAAAATCCCAGGCCTGGCCCCTCGGCAGCGAGCAATCTGCCAGAGCCGCCCTGATGCCATCATTGTGATCGGGGAAGGGGCACAGATGGGAATCAATGAGTGCCAGTACCAGTTTCGGTACGGGAGGTGGAACTGCTCTGCGCTGGGAGAGAAAACAGTCTTTGGACAAGAGCTTCGAGTAGGTAAGGATGTCTCTACTGTGGTGCTGTAGGGATCTGTTTGGGATGGTTTTCTTTTACCTTTCTTGCTGTGGTGCTGCGAAAGTTTATAACCCTCAGAGTTCAACAGTGATGCTTCCAGAACAATTGTGTGTTTTCACTCAGTGAAAAGTAAGTGGCAAGAGACTTGGAATCTCCAGCGATCTGTAGATGAAGTCACTCATATCTGTGCAACTTCAGACGCAGCAATGGCCTCAGTGCCTGCACAGCCATCCAAGGTGACAGCCGAAGAAAAGAGTGTTTCCAACTGTTGTCTTGTTACAGGTTGTCATGATAACTGTGTTGAATATTATGGCCAATCAAAAATGAACTAAAAGCAGCTCAGAAAAATTCCTCTGCAGACTTCCCAGAAGCTTAAGTAATGGGAGAGTCCCAAATAATTGATGGAAGTACTGTGCATACAACACTGGCAAGTACTGTGCATACAACTACAATATGGGGCAATGGTACATTTTAGTGTTGCTGTCATACTGCAAAGAAAGCACTGCAAGTGATTTGAGTCAGGAAACATATTCAAAGAAAATAATACATGGCCTTGGCCTGACAAGCTGCTAGCTGGCAGAAGTTAAATCAATACCTTTTCATCACTGATATTATTTTCGTCACTGATATTATTTCACAGGGGAGATTATGTAAATTTTTTTCCAGCACTGAGGTCACTATTTTCCTCATCACCCAGCTGGGTATCCTTAGCTTATTCTTGACCTTTTCTCTCTCCTCCAAGGGCTGCCCACTCTCCTGTCAGCTGCTCTGGGTTGGAATAACATGTTGTACTGTGTGGCTCTCTCAAGGACACTCAAAGTGATACCATCCAGCTTCTCAGTGGGGTTGTAGTCTATTCTTCTTGTGTCCTATTTTTCTTTGGGTGATACCTCTTAGATTCAATGGTTTGGGTGAGTCTTGTGCTTCCAATACAGCTGAGTGTGGTCAGACATAAGATCTCATTAAAACTGTATGAAAAAAGGCATAACATTTAATTTCATCAGTGCAAAGAGGAGTTGATTCACACAATGCTTTGGTTGTTAGTGGTGGTCAAGACTTCAGGGTTTTTTTCTGACACCCTTGTGAAATAAATGCCAAAAACTGAAGTATGTTTGGGTCAACAAGGGAACTGAATATTTTTTGAAAGACCATCCAAATCTGAGCATCTGGCTGAGGTCTGGGTGCTTTAAGGACACAGTTGTTCCACTGTAAAGTGTTGTAAGGGAATAAATCCTCTGGCATTGGGCAATTGACTTACATTTGCAGAGGATCTGTCATATTCTGTGAGCTTTACATTACATTCTCAAGGCATCATATTCAGGAATCAACCTAACTTTGCCTTCTACCTTCAAATTTAAATGAACCAGAGAAAAATCTAGTCACTTGTCTTGACTGTTAGAAGCATGGTCTGGTGTTCCTTGGTTGGTATTATGTTTGTTTGCTTTTGGTTGATAACCAGAATTACGTTGCTGCCAGAAAATATACATCTGCCAAGCATTCTGTACTTCTTCATGCTCTGTTTTCATCTGTCAAAGCTTGCAGGCATGCCTTGACCTTAGATAAGTGAGTTGTCTTACCTTTTGTGAGATTCCTTGTGGCTTGACAAAGGCCACTCTGGAGGGCTGTACCAGAGTTGGTGTCATCACAAAGCTTTCCAGTGATAGGCTTTCACCACTTCTGCTCTCTTCTTCAAGCTGAGAATCTTGTGCTGCCTGACCATCTTCATCACTGTGTTCGTGGGTAACAATCCTCTTCACCAGAGAGACTCCTTTCACCCTCCAAAACTTTGCAAGTGTGTGCAGTTCAAATGCCTAAAGAGAACAAGTTGTAGTTGTGCTTTCAGTCTCAATGTTTCTACGCAAAGTAAGAGCTACAAGAAACAGAAATTATTTGTCATTAGGATGGACCAGCTATCAGGCTGTTCAGACTATGCAAAGTTGGAAAAAACCAGGGTTTTCTTGAGCCACTGTTCAAGCCATATTTGCCAAAATGTTTACCAGATTCTTGACCTTTTCACTGAACCTGGGTGGTTTCTTGCAAGTCTGAAATGACCAATGTGGAATTTGGTGGGTTCTTTTATGGGTTTCATCAAACACAGATGAAACTTGGCTGTTGAAGCTGAGCTCTGCTTTGACATTTGTTGGGTGTGAAACCACACAGACTCTAACAGTTGCAGAAGGTTTACATGACCCCTTCCAGCTGAGCCAGATGAGTTCCATGCAGGTCTATAAAGGATCCCATAATCCGCAAGTCTTTATTTTTTTTATTACTGGGTTAGCACCCAGAGATGATGAGGTCAGTACCTAGGAAAAGGATAGGGTTTAACACTACTGTATTATTACACTAGAAAGGGGGAAAAAGGTAAAAAAATGGACAAAGATTTAAAAACCCAACTACTTAAAAGTACAAGATGCTTCTAAGCATAATATTCACGTGTGTAACAAAACACACCCAACGTCTGACACAGAAACACTAAACCAGCCCTTGGGTTCTTCCTGAGCACACTGAAGAAAGGACTAAAACTGAAAAAAAAGACAGGCATGTTTATCACTTCACCCCAAAGAAAAGCTTTGTCCCAGAACCCATTGGGGAGATGAACACTGAAGGTGAGTTATTCAGGTCTCAGGGTGGGGAGAGAAAGTAAGCAGTGATAACATATTGATCACTCTCTTGCTGCATGGGAAGGAGAGGACCTACTCCTTAGCCACTGACCAAGACTCTACCACCACACTGACAAGTACAGGTTTATGGTTATTCTAAACTGTATTTTGATAAAACACTCCCCCTTCAAAATTCAAAGCAAACACTCAGATTCACCCAACATGAAGTTTCTCCAACAGATGTGCATCTGTTTCTACCATCACCTCTCGGATGCCTTTATGTTCTAACTATGCATGTCTTCCACTGACCACCAAGCCAGAAGACATGACATGGGCACATGTCCCGCCTTGTGATTTCTGGGGGTCCTCCTGTGCCAGGAGAAGTCCTCCGTTTATTAGCTAAGCTCTAAGATGGATCAGTGAGGAGTTATTTACTCAAAGAGGTACTTCAGTGAATGAGGGCTGCATCACCAATACAGTATATGGAATCTATATTAAAAACAATTGAAATAGTCCAGAGGATGTAATAACAATTGTAGAAATCATGGTGCATTCGTGTTGGTGTGAAAAATTTATAGCAGCCAGAGATAAAAGTGACGGAGAAATCTAAATTACTAGCATAAACAAAGGCTGTAGCATGGAATGAATTTGCCAAGCATTGTGTTTGCATAGCTTATTTTGATATATTTATAGCTGGGAATTCTTCCATAGTCATGCCATCCCCAAAGAAAGTCAGTGCTGCACTTACTTTACTCATGCTGTCCTTGTACATTTTTGTATTTGTCACCTTCCTGCTCATCCCTAATTTTCATGCCAGCTTCTCACATAATCTTCTGTACTCTCCACTCATTCTTCTTGCTTTAAGCCTCTTTAAAGATTGCCTCTTAAACAAGTGGATTCAAAAATTAAAAATTAAAAATTTTAAAATGAATTCAAAAATAATTATACATCAAATGTTATTACTGGTAATCACTTTTGAAAGATAATTGCCCTTCTAACATTTTGAAAGCAAGGACCCTGATCTGGATGAGTAAAGCCTCTGGTCCTATCAGGTTATTGATACAAAAGAGCTCCAGCAGTAGGTCTCTATTCCCCCAAATGACGGGCAAAGCAATTTGTCACTTACACACCTCTAAAGGCTGCAGATCATTAATAACATTGAAAGCAAAGAAGTCCCCCCAAAAAAGTAAGCAGTGCAGGCTCTGTAGTATGAAGTCTGAATCAATAACAGAAATGAAACCTACTGTTGTTCTTTGACAGTGGATTATTCTGACTAATTATTTGTGCATTGACCCTTTCCACGGGAATCCTTTAAACTGAAGTGCTTATGAATGGACAGCTCTTACCAGTGTTAAATCCAGGGCAAAATTGAGCTGTTTTGGTGTTTTGAAAAATATATCTGTCAAGATATCCAGAGTGATCTGTACCTGTCTCCTTTCTCAGACTCATGACGCGGAAAATGAGCATGATTTAGTAATATTTGCCTGTGTCACTGGTGCAGTGATTTGGAAAATCATTAAACTGGACACCTGGTAGGGAAATATTAACAAGTAGGCCAAACCCAAGGGAGTCTTACCCTTTGTTTTGATCTGTAGTTTTCTGGTGTATTGAAAGGATGCATCTGAAGGGAAGTTACAGCTCTGCTTGCCAGGGGAGGCTTAGGAGAAGAACATTTTAAGAAGTTTCCTGTCTCTTCCTATTCACTTAACTTTTGATCCACCCTCCAGGCAGAAAGGGGGAAGGATAGGAGAAAAACCCTACAGTTTTAGAGACAAACAAAATCTGTGCATGGATTTTATTAACTCCCAGGTGAAGAAGAGTTTTGGCAAACACAATCAGAACATCAACTTCAATATGACAGTTCTCTACAAGCATGCACTTGTACATATGCACACATAAACCGGGAAGAGGATGGATAATTCCAAACGGAAGACTGGGAAAGGGAGTGGGGCAGTTTCTGAAGGAGAGTAATTCTTGCTCTGTTTGTACTGGAAACAGGTAACATTGTTAGTCCCCTCTTGATCCCATGTTTCAGCTGCAGGCCTGAAGAAACATGGGAATTGGGCATGAAAGATAATCTAAGTGATGGCATTATGGAGAAGCAGTTGGCATCCTATTATACATGCTGAGGGGGTGTCAGCTAGTAAATTATTCTTTGTTCAGGCCATATATAGGCTTAATTAAAATTGGATTCCACATATGAATCCAGTCATTTTTATTCTGGGCTATGATGATGGGTTAACTGAGATGCTAAATGTTCATAAAAACTTCCTACCAAAAATGGGAGGAGTAGAGAGGCTCATTCTCCAAAAATGGATATTTGGGTCCAAGCAGATGGATTAATCTAGCACAGTAGTGTCTAGTGTGGTATGAGTTGGCCAACTTGAAAAGCTTGGCGTTCAGTGTTAGCAGAAAACTTCCAATACACGAAGACAGGCAGCATTCTTAGGAATGCTTTACAACTGTAGTTGTGCTTTAATGCTATCAGCAAGTCAATAAAGGGAACCATAAATGAATCCAGACAGTTTGCTAAAGTAAGTACATTTCTAGCTCGCTTTTTGCCTTTATTTTCTCCTGCCATTTCTTTCTCTGCTACTTTATGTTCTCATTTTCAATTTTTTAAAAATCAATTTATGTTGTTTGTCATATGTTTCTTAAGGCTTAGTAATATTCATATGTCAGGTTGACTGTATGTTTATTATTCCAACATCTGTGTATTTATTATGGGAAAATCTATCTTTACGAACTTGTACTATATCCAATAAAAACAATATGAGGGGAAAAAAGGAATTGTACAGCTGGAAACAATTTAGAGGGGGAAAATGAGTTGGAATTAGATTATTTTAAATACGATACAGAGCAGGGTACACACTTCACCAACGGAAAGGCAGTAATTATCTTTGTCATAGCAGTAGGTGCTATGATTGGTTTAGGCATTTGTCAGCTATGGGAACCTCAATTACACAGTGGCTTTTGGACATAATGTGGAAAAATCTGGGGTTTTTTGTTGTTGTCGTATAACATGGGTCCAAACAACAATGTCCTTTGACCATTCAAGCAACTGAGCAGAAATACATTTGTTTTCAGTAATTTGAACTGGATTTCTCCGTGGGTGCTAGGATATAGTAAAAAACCTTCCACTGTGAGGGGTGGCTTCTCAGGGCATGGCATCAGCTTTCAGCTCCTAGTACAGTGGGCTGTCTGGGATTCCAGGAGAGAGATTCACAGGATACATTCAATTGGCTGCAATCTGTACTAAGGATGTGTGCAGCTCCAGAAGATGATGTAGGACCAATGCAAACTGTTTCTTTATTGCTCATGTAGCCAACTTGGAGTGACTGCTGATGTCCATTTCTCAAGATGCCATGTGGAGTCATTGCATTTGCACGTTTGATTTAGTTAAACTATGAATACAATGGCAAATTTAATGATCTGTGGCTTAAGCAAGCATAGCTCTTAACAGAAGCAGAGTGGTGCATAACAAGATGTATACTTCTTGGTTATTTGGAGAGGGACAGTTTTCTCATTATTAGCCTGAATGAAAAAAAAAAAAAAAAGACATGCATGATGAACCTCCACCCCTGGCAGCTAGGTAAGTGGCTGGCATGTAGAGGCAGGCAGTAAAGAGATAAAACTCCCAAAATCTGTGGACTTCCTCCGCATGTTCATTTTGCAGGGAAGACTTACCACCCTGCAAACAGTCATTGCAAAGCCTCCTCTTAAAATGTCTCAAACAGCACCTTTATTTTCACAACTGGCATGTTGCTGCTGGAAGGAGAAACTAAAATATCTTTAACCTTAAGAATGTCCAATCTATTTGCTCTCACTTATTAGCTATATATTACTGCAGAAGGATTCTGAAGTGTTAGTGACTATCTCACAAGTTGCCTTACAGAGGTAGAAAGCCCATGCTGGAGCAAAGCTGAGCTGTTTCACCCAAAGCCCTGCGTGCTGGTCTGAGTTACACTACAGGCAGTGAGGAAAGTCCTCAAAGGCAGGCTGCCTTGGCAGAACAGTTTCCTCAGTGCACTTCATCTCAGCTGAAAGCTAAGCACTGTGAAAAAGGTGTGATAAAGTAGAAATAACAAGGCAAAGTATGTGAGAGGGCATTTCAGTTTGCATTATCATCTTTGGGGGAAACTGAGGAGTTGATTCAAACGGTTCATACTTTCTTACTGTAGAAGGTTGGATAAGCTTTTTACTATCACAAGTAACGAAGTAAGACAGTAACCCAAACCAGAATAAGAAAATAAACCCTCCCAGCTGGTGGTAGCTGAGGTTGTGAAGGAGCAGTAAAAAAGTTATGAAACCACTGAGGTGCTAAGAATTTGTATTTTTTAAACTGAGGAGACAGGCTATTGTGGGAGTGGTAGGTTCAGACTCTTAATGTCCGTCACTTGGACGTTTTTAGAAAAAGAAAAATATCTTTTTATTCTAAGAAAGTACTGTTCTTTTAAAGAAACATCCTATTTTGACAGAATGGGGGATTCCCGGCTTGGTGAATCAATTTGAACATTTGTAGGTGATAATTTCTCTGCGCTTTAAAAATTTCTTAGATGTCAGAACCTCAAAATGATTTGGGGGGGGGCCTTAGTAATGTTTTCAGAATACATTATAAATCATAGAGGAAAAGACAAACATAAATGGATAGTACCATTTGTAAATTATGAGTTGACCGAAATAAATTTTGTTTTACTTTACTAGAAAAACTGTCAGTTTACTACATTAATTTTATAATCTTTATTTCTTTGTCTCCCTATAAAAGAAATAAAAGAATATATAGCCTGCAGCATATAATAATTTCCAGCCATGAAGAGACAGATTTTTATATATCTCAATTTATCTTCTCCACTTCCTTGTCTTTTTGTAAGGTTTTACTGTTTAGTTCAAATATAGCTCAATTGTGTTTTTTCTTCCCTCAAGGGTCATGTGTGTGAAGAATAGTATAAATTCTCTTAAATGAAATTGTTCTTTTTGCCATTTAAATATTTACCTATTTGATAGCAGACTTTCTTTAAAAGGCAGATATCTTTATTCCAAACACAGCACTAATATGGAAATACAATTACTTGGTGAACTGTGTGTGGCTTGCAGCTGGATGAGGAATGGTGGTTATTGATCTGAATGAAACCTGGAATTTCCATTCTAAGGAAAGGGCTTTTGTGTCATTCTGTTTCATACAGAAGTGAAGATTTTCTTGGAACAGGTGCTTTTCTGTAGACATTTTCAAATTTAAATACACCGACATACCTGACTGTGAGCAGTTCCATTCTTGTTGTCAGAGCACTTAATTTTAAATTTGTTCCATGCATTGATGTAAATTAATGCCAAGAACTCAAGTCTCAAGTGTCTGGATCTCCTCAAGTCTCTGGATCTCCTGCCAAGACTCAAGTCTCTGGATCTCCTGAACTCTGCTCTCACATGCTTCTATGGGTATTCTGGAATGTAAGGTCCCATAACACTGCACAGCTTGGTAGGAAACATCATATAGCACAAAACACTGTCTTCCTGTGACCCTAAACCTCAGATCTCCTGAAAAACCAATGGACTGACATGGGGATGGGGTTTAATACATAATTTCCATGGTTCAAAACTAAATGGACCTTTTTGTTGTATGGAATTGCTCCATCTAAGAGTCAGTATGGAAAAGAAACATTTTTTGGGGGAGAGGAGTGGGTACTCATAAGTTTTGGCATTTGATCATCCTACTTGTGTACTTAGGTGTAGTGGAAAGGGAACAGGAACATGTGATGGGGCCTTGGGTCTGTGATGATCATTTCCTGCTCAGCACTGACCAGAAAAAATCCTCCTTTTCTCTTTTAGCTTTGTCTGTAGCTATTCAGGGTAACATTTTCCATATTACTTTTCTGGTTTCCCTTGGGATGAGTCAGTCAGAGGTCCTGTGGAAAAGATAGTATGCAAATTCTAGGCTATGGTTTAGTTGAATATTGTACCAAAGTTTGGACAGAGGGCTAACTTCGCATAGCAGCTTTAAGCTTGGCATTTCCTTACTTCTAAGTGCCTCCAAGGAATATTCATGTTCATTTAGAGTCATTTTTTAGTACTACTTTCTAATAAAATTGCTGAGTACAAATATTCCATAACATGCTGACTCATTGGTTACTTCAACATCCCAGTCCTATTGGTCAATGAATTAGAATGTAATGCATGCTTAAACCAGGAAGACAAATGACATTAAAAGTCAAATAAAGTGGAGCTGGGCTTCATCCAAAGGACAGGGGCCAAGTTCTTGTCCTATTGCTTTCAGTAGAAATTTTGCCACTGGTTTCACCAGAACCACTAAAAAGGCTCCTGGCTTTAGGTTATGAGCAGAAGTTGAAAGTGAATCTGAACTTCATAGAGGGACTCAGCTAAACACCAATTAATTAAATCGCAATCAACCATACAACATTTGACTTTTTAAGTACAGAGCAACTTTGCAAATAGGCAGGTGCTGCCAAATCTTGTCACTGCAGCGGAAGTTCTTTCTGGAGAGTGACAGGGAGTACAGGAGAACACCTGCTGGTGTGTGATGTCTTAATAACTTAGGGTTCTAATGACTCTGGAGATTCCCTAAGCTTTATTATTGCAGTTAAGTGTGTTGTCAAAATCTCTTCCCTAGAATTACAGATGATAGGTTTGGTCATCTAGTCCAACCTCTACACCAAGCAGGACAGGCTAAACATAACATTAGACTTCAGAGTTACATATGTAACAGCATCCCTCCCTTTTCTCCTCTGTTCTTAGGGATAGGTTCTGTTTAGTAAACTATTTGTTTCTAAATTGAAAAGCTTGAAATTGAAATGCAGAGAGAGGCATGTACAAACAATACAAAACCCACAGCATTTGTCATCTGCACATTTTGGTTTGCAAACAAATACTTTGGCATTTAGGATTAGACCACTGATCCATGGAGTTTGCTATTGTGCCTCCAGTCACGAGCAATTTCTTTTCCTAATGAAGTGACTGGTGTATTGCAAAATATTATATCTGACAAATACCTCATTTTCTAATTGACAAAATTTCCTTCATGCATATCATGCCTGACCTTTTAGCATTGGATTAAATTGTGCATGACTGTAGTTTATTCCTTACTGATGTTCATACTGTGAAGAATAATATTGTTACTAATAGAGGAGGAAAATTTAAAAAAAAAAGAAATAAAGCAAGCAAGCAAGAGGACTCTATTATTTGGAGGCTTGAAAAAGTGAATCTAGCATTGTAGTTCTAAGGTAGTCGTTCTCTCAGTATTCAAACTGGGAACTGACTCCAGCCGTGCTTTTTTTACTCCATACATGCTTAACTTTAAACCCTCCATTGTAAGTGCTATTAAAGAGGCTTTGGAAGCCTTTTTTTAAAGGCAGAACCAAATGGTTTGAAGAATATAGAAGTCATAATGAAAGCCAGCATGCAAGATCAAGCCGACGATGGGTCCTTCTGCCCATCCCAGATCCACTTGTAGTGGACCTAGGAGACTACTTTTAGTGTAAATCTATAATGCTCTCTCCACTGCAGAGGTTCAAATTCCTATTCTGGGATTGTGTGAGAAGGATGATTCCTAAGACTTAGCTGGTGTCACTTAAATGGGCATGAATTACTGAGGTGTCTTTTTGGTTTGCTCTCACCCCAGACAGCTCACTGGTGCACTGGGGAAAGGCTCTGCTATCTCTAGATAGACACTCAACGGACATGCACAGAACTGCTGTAGACTTCACAGCTTTATTCAGGCTGCTAAAATGAAAAAAGTTTACACATGGATCATGACTTATTTTCACCTGTTCACTCGTTTCTTTACCAAAATAGGGAAATTAATTTTCTGTCTGATTCAGCCTCCAGCCATCTTGTTTAGAAGAGATCTCCATTTTAAGTCTCATCAGACATGGTTAATGCAACCTTGCATTTCCTGAGGGGAATGGCACAAGAGGTAGAAGTGGTTTCTCTCTGCTGCTGAATTAAAGGGTTTTAGACAACAAAGGCAGAAAAATGAGGAATCCCTTCCTCACTTCTTTCCTTTGGCCCAGTTTCACATCGCACAGCTCCAGGCATTTGCTTGAGATGTCTGAGATAGGAACCTAGTCAGGCTGTATTCCTTGTATGGTCAAAGAACAAGGAGAAACACTTCCAGAGGGCGATTTGGATCTTAATTTGACTGCACAATGGTCCCTGTTGCCTATCCCAGGAGTTTAGGCTCCCTTAATACCTAACTTCTCTTTGTGTTTGAAATTTTTCCATCTCTATGTATATAGTTTCTCAGGGGAGCATTTGGTCCTCTCATAAAGCCGTACCTGCTTGCCTCACACAGCAGACATGAAAATCTGATCCCTATTTAAAGTCCTACCAATTCTTAGTACTCAATCACCAGTAGTACCTGCAAAAGTTGTCTTAGCTGAGGACTTTTAGACAGATAGTGGCAAAACTCAAAAATAAATGCTGCAACCACAGGCATAGCTCCACCGCTGCTCTTTGGAAATTTAAGTGGGAGTCCAAAATTACCACCAGATGGTGCACCTATTTAGCAAGTGGCAGAGACATGTTCCACAAAAAAATGGAAGCCACAGCCTCCAGCAACCCACCAAGTAGCTTCCCCTACTCTTTATTCTCAGTTGTGATATAAAGTGAATGTGTTTGAAACATGGACCTGCTGGTCATACTATCCTGTTACATTTAATATGGAGTATGTTTTCAATCTTTGTAATGGAAGCCTTTCAACTCTCTGGCTAGGGACATGAGGAAGTGGGAAAGAGTGAAGCAGACCTATAAATGCATGTGAAGGGAGAGGGAAAGAAAAAGGGATGGGCCAGAGGTAGGAAAAATTGGTAATGATGAAGGGCAACTACAGGATCCAAAATCAGAAGTGGCCAGCACAGAGCACTGGTGCATTGATGTTTTAAGTTGAGGCAGTTCTGGCTCTCCATGGTGGGTACCTTTCAGTGCATTTTTGAAGGATAATCTTGATGTCTATAGTTTGGAAACTTGCTAATGACGGTATCCCAGGCAGAATCAGACAGGGTATTTAATTAAGTAAAGGTGGTGAACTTTCCTAAACAGTCAGGTGGGTTTTATTCTCTGACTGCTTCTCATTCCTAAGCATTTGGGTCCTCCATACTCAGAGGAGGATTAGCACAAATCGACAAGCATATATTTTCTGCCATATTTGTCACAATGACAAAAGACCATGTGATTCTTTCAACCAGATTTTCTGGACATCAATACATTGTCATGTGTAGCACATGAGCAGGTATCTATTTCCATTCTACTCTTTGCTTTAAAGAAAATTCCAAAGTAATAACTAGGTTCCTGGCAATCCTATTTCATGAACCTTACAAAACCTATGCAGAAGAAAATATTGTGTTGCATTCCTTTGTTTAGGTGGATCTTTTACTGCTTTCTGTTGTAATGGTGTCTTTAAAATTATGCCATAAATAGAATTTAGTGTATTGCTAAGAATGATTAATTAGAAAGCTTGTGCTTTTAGTTACAACTTCACCAGTGAAAATGAACTGAAATGAAAATGTCACCAGTGACACCAGTGAAAATGAACTGAAAATTTCCTGAGTGACAACATTTGAATATTCTTTAACTTGAGAAGTATTCATGTAGAATGGATAAAATAATTTTTCATTCTCTTTATCTAAGCTGAGAGGAAGGAATAACATTGAGAAGCTCAATACCATTCCCTTCCTATCCTTTTTCACATACCCATGTCTCCTAATTCAATGTAAGAACAATCATTTTATGGTGAAAGTGATTTTATGGTGAAGGAGATAATGGACTTGTTCTTTGCTCCCAGTCGTGTGACCTTGGGCAAGTCACTTCATATCTCACTCTCTGTGAACTAAAGATGACTGATTTCAGTGAGGAAATGAAATGGTTGGGGACTAACCTCCACTTAAACATTTGGGATGTATCCTCAAACAAAACTGGTTGCTGTTAAAGTCTTCTTACTCAAAGAGGAAAGGAAAAAGAAAAGAAAGAAATATCGTGGAGGAATATGGTCTTCTAAAAAGTGAGTCCAGGCCTGAAAAAAAAAACATAGTGAAAAATCCCAGTAGAAGAGGCCTAGTAGGATTATTGGCTTAGTTTGCAGAAGAAGGAAGTTTGAAAACCTTAAGTAATTGTCCACTCAAATTTCACGAAGAGAAAATACTGATGTTCAGTATTTACATGTAACATAAAAGGGACAGAATAATGCCCACAGAGAGAGTAAATTCTGGTAACTTATTGTATGTGTGCTGTGATTCTTTGAATCAATCTTCCTGAGTTCCCTCTTCTTCTAGCTACTGCTGCACATCCTGACACCAGAGATGGGGCATTAACACTTTTTCCCTCCTTCCCTTTCTCTTTCTCCTTGCTGTCCCCAATTTTCTTTCACTACAGCAGTTCAGTAATGCTGAAACCAAGTTCTCTTGCCTTTTGTTTGCTTTCCCCTTGTCCACTGATCAACCATCTTGATAATTACTGTAGTATTAACTATAGTATAAACAGAAGCACTGAGCAGGAAATTTAGCTGGGTTTTCCCTGCCCTTTTATGCAACTGAAGGTTCTGCAGCACCCCCTTCTTGTTTGTTTTCAGGGAATAGTGGCAATAATCCACATACTGATGACATAATGAAGCATAAGCTTCACTCAAAGAAGGCAAGACACTGTTTTTTTGAGAGACCCTGGAGTACTGTGCTAGAAGGGATGGGCATGGAAATTTTGAAAGGTGGCAGCCTACCCTCAGAGCTGAGTGGCAGGAAGATTGCTGATGGGGTTCTGCACATCATGAAAGCATTTCCATGAATACTGTCTTCTTCTTGAATTTGGATTCAAAGTGTCTGCATGGAATATCTCATACAGCAGCATGTCCATGCTGTCAGTTTGTGTTAACTAGAAGAACATGACATCATATGATAGACAAAAACACTACTTGGTACCATATAGCCTGATCCAAAACTTTTCACGTGAAACATTTGTTTTGTTTTGGTTTTAAGACATTTGCCTTTCTAACTGGTCCATTTTAATTAGAGCTCGACCTGAACCACAAACAATAGATTTGAACTTTCTCAGAGTTCAGCCGTGTTCAGATCTGGCTTTTGGTTTGGCCCATCACAAAGACAGGGGCCAGCTCCAAAGCTCAGATCTGGAAATGAGCTGCTGGAAAGTGTGGGGCTGGAAAGATTATTTAGTGAGATCCATAACTTGCTTTCATGGGGGATTTGCAGTAGAGACACTTGCTCATGGCTTTTAGAAGCAGTTTTACATAAGCAGCATCTCAAAGACTAGTATTAATAACAATCTATCTATTGAAATACTTATGTACAGCAGAAAGGGCCTTGTTCCTCCTTTCCTGGTCATAAAGCCTGGAACCTGTTCTGAAGCTGGAGTACCTTAAAAACCTGGAAATTTTTCTTGTCTTTGTTTAAAGCTCATCATTCCTTTCTAGGGTATAGTGCTTAAAAACAATTTATGGTGGGCTAGAATTTGATCATTTTATTCTTATAACATTTAGTTTTTTCAGCAGTAGCTTGCAGGGTTGTAATGTCACCTGCCATTTGTCAATCTCTTGCATGTTTGGATCCCCATTTTAGGGTGAGCTCGCTCAGTCAGCAAGACGCAAGCTTAACACAACACAAATAATAAACAGCAACCACTTGTCTACGAGATCAGATAACCTGGCCCAGTGGGGTTAGCTGGACAGGCTCAGATTAAACATTGATTCAGTATCTGTTATGAGTCCTGAGAAGATTCAGATAATCCCTCCTTGTTTATATGAATCTTGTCACTTCCCAATTCTTGCCAGGACCAGAAACTCCAGAGCTGAAAAAAAGAACTTTGCTCTTGTGATGCTTCCAAACTCATTTTGCAAACCAGAGAGGTTTGGATAGGAATCTAAACTTTGTGTATTTATCCAAACTTCTCTGAGCTCTTTACTCTTTTAAATCTCTTTCATATGTGTGATTTGTGCTGTGTCTTGCTCCTTGAGGTTACAGTGTGATTACCAGGCAAGGACCCTTTAAACACCAAGAAGGGTGGACATCCTTACTTGACCCTGTCTCTCCTCCCAGCAAGATGTACAGGCAAGTCAGATGTATCAGAAAGGTGAATGCAACCACACAAGCAGTGTGAAAGAACATTTGGAAAAAATTTAAGCAAATTCAAAAGCAAGTCTCAACCCAGCCCTTCCACCAGAACTTTCTCTTTTGCTCTCCACAACCTCTGAGCTTGGAGAGAGGACTGCAGTGACTTGCAGGGTTATTGCCCACCCTGTCTGCTGCAACCCAGGAAATGTGACCTCTGAGCAGAACTGGCAGAGCACAGACACATGCTAGGGGTCTGCCAGCCCAGCCGCTCTGCTACAGCTGCCAGGGAAGGGCTGGGTGGGGTGGGCTAAAGCCAGTGAGGCACATCTGCTGCCATGGAGATATCCAGAGAGTGAGAACATTCTAAACAGCCACATAACACTTGCTGTTGTCTCCCCTTCCAAACTCTGCCTTGCCAAGAATGTACCGAACACATGAAAGGCCCCACACCTACAGGATGGGTCACTTGTGACAGTGCAAGTGACTTGCTTGTGGAATTTGACTTACTGAGTTGGTCCTTTAAGGTATCCTGCCAGGCATTAGAAACCATGCCAGGAATTTCTGTGAGCTACAGATTTGTAGGACAGCCTTCATACAGAATTATCCTCCAGGAGACAATCCAACAGCAATTCCCGGCAAATGCAGCAAGAACCTCTCTGCTGTGCTCCTGTTCAGGAAGAAGACAACATTCTGGTATACTATTTGATGCAAGGTTTTTTTTCCTTTTTTTGGTCAAACATAAGTCTTTTGTCTATGTCTATGCACGTTTTAAGACAAAGGCCACCTTGAAGGGTAGAGTCATCAGACAAGAAAGTATAACAATCTCTGTGCCTGGAAAGTGCTATCCTAGGCACACAGAAGCTGTTTCTCCATGACCAGCAGCCTGAAATGCTTTTCAGACCTCCCAGTCTGGCTGTCACCATTTCACACTTTGGGCAGGATGTCCTCCATATTCACTGCTCTTACCACGAAATGTTGTGTAGAGCAAGGTATTTCTAGAGGATATTATTTCATACTTATTTGACATGATGCTCATCTTGTGTTGTTGTTGCAGTGAGAACTAAAAGGTCAGTGGTTATTCCATTTCATTGTATTTGTCTGGATTTAGATTGAAAGTCTGAAAGAGAATTTAAATAAATATATATATATTTATTAGACCCTTCCTAGGACGCACAGATGCCTAGTGTATGTGATTCAGTTTAATAAAAGATACTACTGCTCTTCATAAGTCTTATTTTAGAAACAGCATGACAAGTAGAATTAGTACTTTATATAAACTCATCCTAATTCTGTACTTGATAGAACCAAGTTAAATGATACTGAAAAAAAACAACCCTAGGAAAATACACTAGAAGAAGTTATATTATGTTCAGAAGAATGTCTTTTTTCTGATAAGTGAAACCAACAAAGTCATCTCCTGGCTTTTCATATAAAGAAATTTTTTTCCCCAGTCAGAATATTTTAAGGGTGGGCTCTCCTTTTCTAAAACCACCATGTGCCCCCAGCAATTACACTAAGATGATTACTGCCAGCATAGTTGGAAAGACTCACTGTGCAGGGAAATCTGGCTTAACTCTGATGGGTTAAGTTTAGACTTTCCCTTTCCTTGCATTTTCTACTGCCAGTTTTGGGGCTTCCCCATGCAGCTTGATACCTTCTGGGAGCCTTGCTTTTTTGGTTTCTAATTCTCTCAGTTCTTGGTGAGGCTGGATTTTTGTGCCAGCCACATGGAAAATGCTATGTGGAAGAATATCTAAAAGACAGGCTTTTAGAGCCAGCACCCTGTTGCAGATTTAGCTCTAGGTGATTAGCTCTTGCCCTATAGATGTAAATAGTTTAGTACCCCATACACATTAGGACCTACTCTGAAAGCGGTATCTCATACTTGCTAAATGTCCTGGGCTATGCTTGCTTTGTTTCCAAAAGGAGGTTTCTATTTTTCTATATGTTTCTATGTTTCTATGTTTCTATGTTTCTATGTTTCTATCTATCTATCTGTCTATCTATCTATCTATCTATCTATCTATCTATCTATCTATCTATCTCAAACATTTGTGTGGGCTAACATAAAAAATGAGTACAAGAAACTGTTTGTACAGCTGACAAACAGAAAGCTGTTTGTACAGCTGACAAACAGACAATCCAGCTTGAAGTTGCACATATCTCACTAAAAGTTAAGAAATGTCAATTCCAAATGGGGATGTGCAGTCACTTGGTATCTCTCTGAAACAGAACAAATAAAACCTCAGCAATTCTTCTGGGAAGACACATTAGTTATTTTTTAGTCAGTTTTTTTTCCAAATTAAAAGTAAAGGAAGGATGTGGATCCATGCTAAGCAGCTATGGCATGTGAGGATGTGTGTGAGTGTGAGTGTGAATATATGGAGTGGACTCCAACAGCCATGTCCTTCTCTGGCAGGTACTGGGATGCTGAGCATTGCTGTGTCAAATCCCTCTGTGTCTCTGGCAGTAGGTGTGCAGTTCAATGCTGTATTGAACAGTGGAAGAGCAGAGCAGAGGATTCCCAGTCCCAGGACTGCTCCTCCTCTCTGGGAGGGCTCCTGTCCTGATGTTTGTTGCTCTGCACTGGGTTTACCAGTTATCCTGGTTATTTCCCTAGTGCATAAAGACTCTGACTCCAGGTATCAGAAGGCTTAAGATAATTTTATTATGATGGCTCCAGGTACAGTGCCTCTTTGCAAGAGCTTTGGTGCAATTCTCATACACGTTTTCTTCTCCTGATGCCTCATACTGGAATTGCCCTCTGCCTGCAAGAATGCTTCTGTCTTCTACCAGAATGCTTCTGTCCCTCATACCAAGGTGAGGAGCTGATAACTAAGACCAGCTTCCTCTTCCTATTGGTTAGATAGAGAAAACTCTCTATGTTTTTGGAACACAGCAGAGAAACACCAGCCATGTCTCTGAGCACAGGACACAGCTTAGATTGTTTACAGAAATCTGCTCGTGTTTCCCTTGGGAATAAAACCTACCAGGCTTGCTGCTAGGAAATTCAGAAAACTCAAAATCATAATCACCACACTGTCCCACCACGCAGCTCCATGGATATTCTCCCTAGCTTAAATTTGTATTTCAGTTGTCACTTGAGAAGATTGCAACTGAATTACTATCTCCTCACAAAAAAGAATCTAACAAGAGGACAGCTTGTCCTCTTGCAGGTCCTTCTGTTTCCTGGATACATACCTTAACCTCCTTGTGCCTCTGTGAAAGAGAGGTAATTATATCTCTCTTCTCTTGCCCTCTCCAGCTGAAAGATGTGTTTCCTTAAGGCAAAGACTGCCTCTTGCAGAAACAATTTAAGTCTAACACAAATTTCATCCAGGTATCACTCAGATATTTGTAATTCAGTAATTCTGGCAAAGTGGCATTGGCCCATTCATAGGCTCTGCACAGAGCGTTCAGGTAATATTCATTATTTAACTAAACCACCTCAGGAAGCAAGATGAGAAATTTCATCTGCAGAATATACAGAAACCCATCCACAGACACTGGCATGCCCAGGTATAGGACCTTGGTGCTTACAACAACCAGTAGACCTTTAGAAGGTGTTATTGTTTAACACGTTCCTACAGCAAAGGACAGGTATGCACAGTGATTTACAAAAGAATACGGACATGACCACTGCCCTTGGGGACTTGTTATCTGGGTTAGAAACGACATAAGATAATAGAGGAAAAGATGACTTGATGCAAATAGCAATGCAGATTTATTTTTATATAGGTGCTCTTCAACACAATACAATTATGTCAGACCACTGAAATGATTTAAGTTAATTAAAATACTGACCCAGCAAAAAGTCCACTGAGAAGGTCTAATTCTGCATGGTAGTAGATTTTTAATATTCATGAGTATAATAAAAGGAATGACAAAGTATTTGTGAAATGGGGTCCACAGCAAAGTCAAATGCAATCACAAAATCACAGAATAATTTAGGTTGGTAGGATCCTACCTAGAGTGCATCCATTCTGAACTGATTCACTCATGAAAGGTTCAAGCCTCTAAAATCTATGCACATCTGAAAATCTCAGTGGTTATGGCAGCCACCTGCTCTGCTCTTGTATCTCATTAAACAGAGCATGAAGTTAACTTGAAAGCGAATGTACTTGAAAAATGTAATTGGTACTACTGCCCTGTTTTCTTCTCAGGTTCAGAGTGGAGGTTTCTTTTCTGTTTGTTTTTTCTTTCTCTTTTTTATTATGTGGCAAGCATCTTTTCTACTTCTTAAATCCAAGTGGACAATGTTTCCCTCGCTGAGCACCACATAGATACCTCAGAAAGCTTTAACAGACCATATTATAGTGCAAGAATACTATCGAGAGCAAACCTAAAAAAAAGATAAAAATATGTGCCCACATAGTTATAGATTCCCTTCCCTTTTTTCTAAATATTGTAGTAATTTTTCTCTGTCAAATGCTGAGAGACTGTAATGCTTTGTCAAATCCTACATAAGAACTGTTTTTAGCAGGTTGAAGCAGTTGAATTATTAGATTAGAATAGAATAGAATATATAACATATCTGGTTCCTCACAGACCCATTTAATTTAAAGACATTGGTATACTTTAGAACACAGTTTCTCTGGGATGCCTTCAGGATTCCATGCTTTCTGGCAAGGGGTGCAAAGAAGTTTTTTAAATCTCAGTACACTGCAAGATGTCTCCAGCTGAGCTTTCACATACTATGACATATCAAGCCTCTTGTCATTGTTGAAAAGAAAATGCACCAAACATTCAGCAGGGAATCATTGAGTGCCACAGTGGGACATCAGCAGGTCCAGAAGAGAACACAAGCAGGAGACGATCTCTCTGCTCCAGCTCTTGCTTCCTACATACTATTTTGATAGTATTAGCAGCAGCATTGTGAAGACACAGTCATCTGTAACACACACAGGCTCCTCTCAAAGGTACAGTGCATCTGGGAACTACCCCCTCATGCTCCTCAAGCCATGCTCTCGTGCACTCTTTAAATGTGTGCTCAGCACCATGTTCTGATTTAACTTTGACAAAAATAAGCAGTGGTGCTTTGGGACCAAAACTCAATGTCACCGTTTTCTGTAAGAATGGGATACAGTTTGCTTCTTAGGGCTGAACTGGGAAGAAATATTTGTTATGGCAAATATAATTTTACAGCAGAGAGCCCAAAGCTTTCATATTCTCTGGGCACTGCTAAACATCTTTTCAAAGATTAAAGCAAATTCACTAACATCACAGAAACTGTTCCAGAAAACTTCACCAAGGGACATGTTGCCAAAAGACAGTCAAAAACATAACAGAATTATGTTCACTGGAACAGAAAAGCTGGGTATTGTTTAAGGTTGCCAGGCCTTAACTAAATAAATTAGGGGGTAAATTAACTTAAAAATCCCTGTAAATCCTTGGAAAACTCATTACAGAAATCACTGTGGAAAGTAACACCAAGCCTTTAGAAAATAACCATTACATTCAAAAAATGTTTGAAAAAATATGAAAAGCAGAGGCAGAGTAAGTATCTCTTTTGAATAGACATGCTTTCAAAAGTGTATAATGACAAGAAGCTGCAGTAAGGCTAGTGTGAAATAATTCTGTCTCATGTACAGCCATTCTAAAAGGAGATTTGACAAACCCACTTGAGCAACAGAAAACAACGCAGTTGACAGAGCAATCTAAACTGATGGCCAAGATTCTGGCACCTCCAGCCATAAAAACTTAGTGGGAGCCTGGAGAAGAAAAATGCTGAGTAAGAGAAGAATCTGTAAATAAACCATTATGTCATATCACTACACATGCTCAACTTGGAGATCTACAATTTTCTCTGTTCTGGCCATGTGTAATTGAAAATAGATACCACAGACAGCCTAGGAAGAAGCTGCTGTAATCACCTCTGCTCTAGCTCTAGTTCAACTAAACAGACCTATATGGATGAAACAAAATTAAACAAGACTATTTTAATTAGACTGTAGTAGAAAATAAGAGGTTTAAGGAGGAAAAGTGAAATGAATGAATACTGTAAAGAGAACATTACTGAACATGACCATCAGCAGGCTCCATCAGACTTGACCAGAAAGTCCTGCCAGTAACAGATATTCAGCCAGCACCACGTTCATTGTTCAGGAACACTTCTGAGCACAGGTGCTACAAAGGAACCTCACAACCATGGATGGCTACATCTTTTTTTTTTTTTTGACAGGAGGCTACACAGAAATCAATGAGTTAGTAGTACTTTGTCAGTGAGTAGGAGATGTGGAACAAAGGCTGATCCACTACTCAGTGGAGTGGATTCCTGAAGAGAGTGCAAACCAAGGATAATATCAAGAAGGCCAGGCACTTCTTGCCTCAGACTTCACTAAACAGGTGAATGGTGAGCGGATGGTTATAAACTAATACCATCAACAGAGGAACACCCTCCGAGCATTAGAGAGCAGTATTTGTCCCTCATCTCAGAACATTTAATGGAGTCATTGTATAGCTGGTTGTCCTTACAGCCACTAGTGCTGAAAACTAGTGGAGAACTCTAAAAATTGAAAAGACAATTGTATTGCATTTGTCAGAAAAAAAACCAAGAAACTAAAAGAAAGGAATTGTAGGACCAATCAGCTTAACTTCAGTAAATGAAAAACTATGCGAACAAACCCCCATTTGTAAGCTCATAACTAAAAACAAGGACATGAGTAAGAGTCAACCAGGATCTGTCAAGGACAAATCACATTAAACCAATCTAGTTTCCTTCTTTGGCCACTCAGGGCCTCAGAGGCAGAGCAGAAGCACTTTATACCATATATCTTGGACTTAAAGGGAGCTTTTGACACTGCTTTATTTGACATTTGCATAAGAAAAATAAGAACATGCCACATGGTTACAGACCATCTGAAAATCTTATTTGGAGGGTAGTTATCAAAATGGAAAGGTGTGCTGACTAGGTTTCTTGTGGAGCTGGTACCAGCCAGCATTATCCTCTTGACTTGACCAAGAGAATAAGCTGTGCACATTGCCTTTGTGGATTATATCATGTTGGGAAGGACTACAAGGAAGCTGGAGGAAGTTCGGGTCAAAATTGAACATGATGATGGGTAAGTGATCCAGAAAAGAGGAAAAAAGAGTTAAAGCAAAGAAAGAGGAGGCAAATCAGGAAGGCAAAGATCTGTATGTCTGCACAAATGCAAGGTGGGAAACATCTGGTGTGAGAGCAGCTGCACAGAAGACATCTGCAAATTGAGTAAGAGTCAAAAGTGTCCTGCTGCTGTGAAATAAGGAATGCTGGCAGGAATAAACAGGGCTACAGCATACAAGGCATATGAAGGGCTCCTTCTGCTCTGGCCCCAAGGAGGCAAGACCTCAGCTGGAGCACCCTGTTACATCTCCAGCACCGCAACACCAACAAGCCAGTTGGGAGAGCAGGGGCAAGGAGCAGAGCTCTTGGGGATGCTGGGCAAGAACTGATGATGCAACACATCTAGGAAAGGGTGGAAGTTTTTACATATTTCGAGGTTACTTCTAGAAGGCGGGAATAATCTGCTCTTGCTAGCTCTAGAGAAAGAAGCAGTGGGTTTGCACTCAGAAAGACAGTTTCAGGTTAGTATGAGTGAAATACATACCAGTAGGGGTCCTGAGGTACTGAACTAGACTCTGGAACCTCCTCTACTGAAGACCCTTAAGAACAGGAACAATAAAAGCTGTTGTGAGGAACATCTATCTTATTAGCCTATGTCAGGTTTAACAGAGACCCTCCTGAGTTTTCTGCTCTTCTGCCTTACTTTTTCTGCCTGTACAAAGTGGTTTCAGAAGCCTTTAGTTCTGACATGTAGCACTGGGTACAGAAAGTCAGAGGGACAGAGAAATTAAATTAAATTATTCCTGCTTCTATAAACCAAGAAGCTCAAAGTTAATTACATTGAAATGCAAATAAAGGATCTGTTCCAGACAGTGAGAAAACTCCCTCTGACTTGTATTGCCCTAGGATCAAACCCAAAATGAAAAGCCTGAACTATTTTCCTTGAGAATTGTAAATACGTGTGTTGAATAAAATACAAAATTACAAAGGAAATAAACTTGTCTGTAAAAGTCTTAATCCAACACTGCCTAGGGTGCTGTTGTCTGAGTTTTAGTTTACTCATCTAGATGTATCTATTGTCTTTTGCCATAAAAAATGACTCAATCTGTCATCAGCTTACCAGACTTGTTGAAAAGGGTAGGTTTGTCAAAAATAATTTAGTTCCGCTGCGGTTAATTTCTTTTTCTCATTGACCTATGCTGCATTGTGTCATATAATCAATCTGGTGTCTTGTGTAAGTGCATGAAGAATTTGTTTTGTTTAATAACAGTGTGTAGTACTTTTTTCTATCATTGCTGATGCAAGATCTAGGAAATTACTGGCCAAACACTGTGTGTTCTGCAGTTTACTATTTCAAGTTAAATTACAGTTCTAATAACTGACATTCAGTGGCAGCCTTATTCATCTAGCTGCTGACATTAATCATTTCAGGATGATGTGTGCAATAGCAGAACTCTCATCTAGTTAGTCTGACAAATAGATGTCTTGCAAATAGCTATGGAACAGTTAAATCTTTAACCCTGTGTTCACAGCTGAATAATTGAATATGTATTTAGCCTATGTGATTCTCATCTGATTGTGGCTCCAGGCTGAAAATATTCTGCTGAATCTGTGTATTTTTGAGTCTGGTAAACTACATCAATTGTGGAACTTGTAAGAATTGCCACATCAAACCATACTGAGTTTAGTGCTCAGTTAGAAGTCTAAAACTTAGCCAGAAATGACATCTAAATGTGGGGTAAAACACAGGCTACTCCATGACTCCAAGGACAGATAAAGCCTCCTCTCTGCCTATCTGCCAGAAGACATGCACTAAGGAATAAGTGGTCCAATATCTGTCTGTCTGAGCAGCAGCTGCCTGCATTGCTGGCTGTTAGAGCACTTTTAAAGTAAAGGCCTCTGTTAGAATGCAAATAAACTCAAGAAAACGGCAGTAACTCAGATTGGCAAATGACAGACTCCTCTGGTGGCCTGGCAGATTGCTAGAAATGGCCTTGAGCACCTTCACCAAAGAAAAAAGGCTTAATTTTAACTAATACTGGCAGTCATCTCCTTTTGGAGTTATTGGATTAGACAGTTATCAGATCAGATGGTTATTAGTTCATGTTACTCATGAAAGCATCCCTTCTATGTTTCGGGAATAAAGTCAGAACTTTGACACCAAGGCAGGTATTTCTCACAGAGAAATGAATGAATCCAAGGGTTGCAATAAAAGCCAAAGCAGTGTATTTTTCACCAAAATAAAAATCTCAACAGAATTCTTCTGGTCTATGTGACAGAAAACTTCATGAGTTAGACAAGAATTTTTCTTCTGAGACTGAGAAACTGAGTGTATACAATGCCAAATAACTAAATAATCAGGATATTTACTGGAAAAAGAAATATCTAGCCCCAAATTTGTGTCAAACCCCAAATCTGCTGCTACTTATATCTTCATTTCATGAACATTTCTGGAAAGACTTGTCTCCTTTTTGTTACAGAACAAGAATATTTTTGAAATCTCAGAAAATTCTGTAAAATGAGATTATTGTTCTCCATTAAGGTTTCACAGCAATCATTACTTAAATATTTTTAGCTGCCTAACAAAGGCTTGCTTAGAACGGATTCCAAGTGATGACATGCTAATGGAAAGCTTCGTGTACAGCAGACATTATGTGAGCACAGAGGTTCCCCTCCCTCCTCCATCAGCAGTTTCTGATAGACTCCACTGATCCTGGGACCTTAGCGAACTGTTCAGGAACAAGTGAAGTTTTGGAACATCCTCTAGTTAAAAAAATACTAATCCCCTAAAACTTTAATACTTAGCAGGACAACTTAACTTGCTAATTTCTGAGACCTTCTTATTTTAGAGCTGCATCGAAACAAGAGAGTAATCTCTTAAGAGAGTCAATGTGGTTTCCATTTGATATTATTCCACAACTTGAGAAAATTCCATCACTGCTGTGGCTCTCAAATGGATAAAGGAAAGATATTTTCCTTTATTGTTGATGGTAGTCAGGGGTATAATGGTAATGAGGGAGAGAGAAAGGAAGATAAAGACATGGGTTTTTTTTCATTTTATGCAATTGATCAAGGGGAGCAACATGTGAAAATTTACAAAGAAGTCACAGACACAGTGGCTGTAATAAAATGTCTTACCACATACTCTGGAGACATGATAGTATATTGAGCTTAAACACAAAATGAGTAACTGTCACTAAATCTCTGAATAAATCTACTGAACTGTAGGTCACAGCTGCTATGTTCCCTCACAGGAATAATTTTCTTCTTGTTAATAAGTTTTTCTACATGTACTTCAAATGTATCTGACCAAAAATTTCCCTGGGCCTGATTTTGCATTGTTGTTTACCCTCATCCTGAAGAAAAGCAAACTGTATCTATATACATAGCTTCTATTACATCTCATACTCCCAATACTTCAATTTATAGATTAGAAATAGAATTTTTTTAAAAAGAAGAAGAAAGAAATCCTGCAAGTCAACAGAAAATATTTTAAAACAAGAGTCCCAGTTTTGAATTTAGCTGGCAAGTGAGGAAGAGAGGAGTGAATATCAACATGTGAAGATCACCCTAGGGACTAGAACAGTGGTTCCATAACTGTTTTGGATTGCTATAAACCCTCAGAATTTCTTACGGACCACCAGGTATCATTATCATCAAACTTCTAATTGAAAACACTATTTAAAATAGTGTTTAATACGGCTCTGTGGATTAGCTGTGAACCCTTTACCATGGCCTCCTGGACCACCATTGTTCAGAGGACCACGGTTTCAGAAGCACTGAACCAGATTGCACAGATCGTACCCTCCAACAAAACACTGCTGTGTCTGAAAGCAGAGGTAGCCCTGCAACTGCACCATCTACTCAAATAATGCACATGTCAGTTCAACCTTCTTGGTAGCTGAAGAACACAGAACCCTTTTGTTTTTTCCCTATTTTTAATTGCTTTTATAAAAATCAAGAAACAAGCAAATGGTGCCAAACCTCAGTTTCTGATTGTTTCTTGTAGGATCTCCCTCATACCTGACAATAGTATAATCTTTCAGGAAGCTAGCTATGAAAGTAAGAAATATAAATCCCCCCATACTGTGGAGTTATCATTCCAGAATAATTATGACATCTATGAATCCAAAAATTTAAAAATTAAAACTGGCTACTAAGTTGGTTTTTTTTCTTCCTCCGGAAAATTTGTTCCTTTTTTCCCCTTCCCAAATCCACTAATGTTGCTAGAGCTCTATGTGTGGTCATTAAAGCATTTCAGCAACCTTCTGCAAATTCTTTACAGTAATTCTTTGGCTGCAGCACTACAGAATTGTCTGTTTATTACCAGAGAAACACACAGAGGAAAGCACTGAGAAGGGAACTTGTGTGGAGGTGTTATAAATAAGAGCAGCAAAACACCACAATCCAGCCCTGTGTGAAGTCAGTGACAGAGTGTGGTCTCACATAAGAGCAGGGATGGGCTGTAGCTTCCCATCCCATCATTCTGCCTCCTTGCACCTCACAGGCACCTCAGCCAAGCAGTATAGAAAAAGGCCTTATTCACCTCTCCTCATATACTCATTATCAACAGCTCTTACATGGAATTGGCAATCAGGAGCCTTTGCAAGCAGCAGCATCACAGAAAAAAAGAAAATAACTCCTTTTCTAAAACAGCTATTTTTAAAAATAAGTCTGTGCTTCCATGACAGTATCTCACCTACTTTGGAGAGAAAATAGTGCTGTCCCAGTGCTTCTATGCCCTTTGTATGCTCAATAGCCATGGTAATGCAGAGGTTTGAGTCAGAGTGGGAGTGGAAAAGAGTCACTTCAGCAAAACTAATGCACAGGAGAAGTCTGCAAGGGAAAGGGGTAACCTCTACCTTGACAGAAAATGAAACCTACCCAGTTCTTGTCTCTACAGGTCTCTCACGCAGTACTTTACACTCAGCATCACTATTGGATGCTACTGTAGCATTTATAAAATTAGATTAATAATCAGCCCATTTATGTCCTAGGGTTTTTTTTATTGTTGTCTGAACAGTTCTCTTTTTCCATGCAGTGCCAGTGCTCAGAGGTAGCTATTAACTCACTTTTTATTCATTTGACACAGATAAACTTAAAGCTTGCAAACCTGACTAGACAGTGTGAAAACAAATCTTGTGGCGTCACCTCACCACTGTCCGGATTCATTGCCAAGTTCCTCTCTGGTGAAGGGGTTTACATGGGACCATCACATGACTGCATACTTGGGGTTATATGCCCGAGCTGAGCCAAGCATTTTAAATATGTGTGGAATTCTGTAAGATGAGAAACCCATACTGAGGCGTAATGCCCTCCTCACATCGCTGCCTGACCCCCTTGCTGTAGATAACGTGTGTACTTTCTTTACTAAATACGTGCTGCCTTTCTGCCAACCCATTAGCTTTTGGCTTCTCTCCACAGGAAGCAGGGAAGCTGCATTCACCTATGCCATTACTGCTGCCGGGGTTGCACATGCTGTCACGGCCGCCTGCAGCCAGGGCAACCTCAGCAATTGTGGCTGTGACCGAGAGAAACAGGGCTACTACAACCAGGAGGAGGGCTGGAAGTGGGGAGGCTGCTCTGCGGATATCAGATACGGCATTGAGTTCTCCCGGAGGTTTGTTGATGCCCGAGAAATCAAAAAGAATGCACGAAGGCTGATGAACTTGCACAACAATGAGGCTGGAAGAAAGGTATTCCAGAAAGGGCAAGGGATGGGAACATGTATGCTGGAGGACGGGGGGAGGCTGGCTTGGTGGCAGGAAGCATTCCCTAAGAACTTACCCCTCTCTCTAATGTTATTCCACACCCACATCAAGTCACCTTTTTTTTGCTTTTTCTTTTTATTCAGAGCTGGCCATGTATTATAGGAACTCCTGTAAAAATTTCTGCTTCCTAAGCCTTCTTTCCAGTCCCCTCCTCGCCCTCGTCTTGCTAACAGGGAGGGCCTTGCTGGATCTATTTGGCGTAATGATAAATCACTGCTTTTCATCCAATTTGATAAAAATCTAGCAAGGCATGTTGGGGCTTGTTATGTGGACAGAACTGAGTTGTCTGTATTGCTCAGCTTCCACAACACTTCCAGATATTTATTTCAGCGAAACCCAAATCACTTATTTGACTCCAGCTCTAATGAAATACACATAGTAGTACACAATGCACTTCTTAGCAGATGCACAACTGTCTCTTTGTAACTACAAAGCTACAAAACACTGAGTAAGAAGAAACAGTTTCATGTCTACAGCCATGATTGAATTGCTTCTCATGGTAACAATAAACATCATGGAGCTATGCTGATTTATGTTCACCAACAATCCTCATAGCTCTCAAAACTTGTCCTTTAAAAAGTGTAACAAATCTTTCTGCATCATATATACCTACCTCAGCAGAGATTATAGCCTTCAAAGTGTTTTACCCTAGGAAAGGCCCTCCACTCCAGTGTTGCAGAAAAATCCAATATACCAATATAGCAATGCAATAAAATCCCTCTCCTCTTCTACTCCCCAAAGTAAGACTGAATTTTCCTCCTCTAAAACCATATATGCTTTCAGTCCTATACTGAGCACTGGGCAGAGAGTAGAATTGGTGGTGACAGAAACAATGCAATTATCTTACTGCCTGGATCATGTTTACTAGCATAGTTGCATTGGCCATGCACTGAAACTGAAGGTTCTATATGGGCATGAATTCACTAGGATAAATTCAATGTGGTGAGGGAGGCATAATCTCAAGTGTAGAGACAGGATTGGTGCTTCAGTGATAGTTCACACTGAGGTCTCCAGATGTGCAGGAGAAAGCTGACTGGAGAACCAAACAGAAAAATCTTTGAGGGGCACAGTCTTTTTTCCTAAAAATTGCTGCCAGGGGTATAAAAGAACTTCATCCAGCAGCTGACCATCACATTGGAAGACTAGCTCCAGGTCTGATCACTTCACTTAAGCTGGGAATTTCATCTCAGCATCATAAATTGTCTTTGGAGGCAAAAGAAGATGGAAGTAAACTCTTAAACTTGCCAGGGAGAGTTTATTACTGCTAGATGCATCATCATCCCTGCACCCTCTGTGGTGTATGCGGTGCCACCCCCATGGAGATGCTGATGCACATCCTGCTTACAACATGTCACAGTCTAGATGTGAAAGAGGGACAAAAGAGCAAAAGCAGTTACTGAGATGGAGAACAGTGAAGTCCCAAGGACAGAAAGAGCTCATTATGTGAACCAGGCACTGATCATGGGTCCCCCAATTCTAAACACAGCCCAGTAACCACTAGACCACATTGCTGATTCTTATTAAGCACATTATATTTTACTTTTCATCAGAATTTCATAAGCAGAGGGACACAAGCAAACCAAAGAAGTGTATGTTTTTACTGATACTTCTGGTAGCAACATTCATACAAATAAATTTTGTTTCACAATCCTAAATATGTTTTTTGCAAATGTTCTTGCAAAAAACAAATTATAATCCTTTCATACTTTAAGAAATGAATACAAAGGCTTACAATACTGACAATATATTTTTTCTCATTTTTAAAAATATAAATAGTATTTTGGAATTTATTAACTTTTTTTGTTGCTGGTGTTTTTCAGTAGTTATTTTCACTCATAGCTATTCATTAATTCATTGTGTTGCTTTCAAAAGCTAAGAATGACTGAAAGGATTTGGTGTAGTTTTTTGTTTTTAAGTATAATCCATAAAATCCAGAGGAATGTACTAATATAAAAGATGGTTTTGGGGGTCATGTTTAGAAATAATGTTGCTGGTACAATATATATTCTCATTATATGAATATTCAGAGTTGTACAGTAAATAATATTTAGTGATTTTGGTTCTTCTGAGATAATTTGCTATTTGTATAAGTTAGACATTTTGAGTTCAAGACTGACTGAAACTTAAGGTTAGAACAAAACTCTGGAACCTAGGATATGCTTTCTGTGTTTCTGGGTTGGACCCTTACAAAAGCAGTTACAGAGTTTTCTGCAATTTCAGTGTGAAATCACAGGTTCCTTCTAAGAATCCAGGCAAACTTGAAATCTGATCCACATTCACCTGAAGTCCAGCAGTTTTGTGGGTCCTTGGTAAACCTGGACTGCATTGTGAGCCTGACACAAAATCTGAAAACAGTGGATTTTGCTTATGCATGGGTATCATTCTTACATACTCCACATGGTCCTTATTCACACTCAAGTCAGAAATCACAGAATTGCAGAAACAATCACAAAATCACAGAATGGGTAAAGTTGGAAGGGTCCAACCCCTCTGCTTAAGCAGGATCCCCTAGACCATGTTACTCAGGATTGTGTTCAGATGGTTTTTGAGTATGTCAAGAGAAGGAGATTCCACACCCCCTCTGGACAATCTGTCCAGTGCTCGGGCACTGCCCAGGGAAGAAGTTCTGCCTGATGTCCAGGTGGAACCTCCTGGGATCAGTTCCTGCCCATTCCTCTGGTGCCATTGCTGGGCCCCCTGGAGCAGAGCCTGGGCCCTGCTCTGAGCCCTCCCTGCACACAGGGACACCCAGGGCTGAGGGCCCCTCTCAGCTGGGGCTCCTCTTGAAGTTGAATAGCTGCAACTGCCACAGCTCCCTTGCTCCACACAGGATACTGAACTCCATGATCATGTTGAACTCCTGTCACTACAGCTGCAGCTGCCCCCAGCCTTCCCATCCCCAACAAGACCTTCCTTGTTTGTTAGAGTAAGGTCCAGCAGCACACCTTCCCTCACTGGCTCCTCCATTTGCCTGGGTAGAACACTGAACTTCCATCTTTCTCCTTTTCCCTTCCAATACTCTCACAACACAACTGGGAAATGCTTGTACTGCTCTGAGAAAATCTGTCAGTGCCATTCTGCTAATCTGTATGTGGCTTGTCTTAAAATTTGGAAACAGTTTGGAGCCATGCTTCTGATTCATGACTGCTTTATAAAGAACCAAAGTATGGATATTTTATCCATGTTATGGATAGGAAGAAAAGGTAAGGAGAAAAACACAGGCAACTCAGTTTATTTTTTAATTCCTTCATTGCTTTAGAAGTTCTCAAATATTTTCAGATGTGGTATTTTCAACCTTAGAGTGGTAATGGACAGTAAAGACAGTAAAGGAAGTATATGCTTTTGTAGCTTCCTACAGAGATTTCACAGCACTTTCACCATTCAAAAAACCCTGCATTCACATCTGTAATGGTAAGGCTTGCAGTTCTTTTTCAGTCATACCAAATTGGCTTTTTGAGTTAGCTAAGAAGAACTTCTAGCCAACAAATGTGCTACCTTCCTTTTAGTCTTCTTTTTGAATCTCAGAGCCTTCCAAGACAGAAACATGAAGAAAAAAGAACACATAAACCTCCCAACCCCATATACAATTGTTTCCAATTTGCTCTGAAGCCAGTGGTAGGCCCTTGATGACCTCACTAGACATCTACCAGGTGGCCAGAGGTTCATTGCTAGGATCATTAGTTAAGACTCTGGCCACCAGTTTTGCCACCCGAGCAATTATTTGAATGTTCTTTTATATCACCACAAGGACTTTCTCATGTGCTCTCAGAAATCTTGCCCATTCTCAATGTCTCCCAGCACTTGTCCCACACATGTCTGGATGTCAGAGGGATTTGTAAGTATGGCAATATGGCTCTAATATTTTGCCTTCATTGGGATGCTCTCAAAAGCTGGCCTGCTGGTATTTCACTGCTGCTGAAAACAGAGCCCAGAGGAATTTTTCTTTGTGGAACAAGCAGCATGCTGTAAAAATAATTGCACAAACTTTGCAAACAGATGAGGGCAAAACCAGTCTTGGGGGTCTTTTACTTTGGTCTAGGGCTGAGATGTTCAATACAACCCTCTAATAAATTATCTCATTGGAAAAAAATGTCATTTAGGCTTCTCAGGGAATTTCTGATGACTGCAGAATGAATGAATCCTCTAATTGCCGCACACTGCATTCCATATGGCTCTGCGTTGAATTTCTAAGAATTGTTTCAACTAATGGCAGGTTTCCAAAGTTTCTGTTAAATTTGTAATAAATAGCACCAGTGACAAAATTATACTCTTGCCATTGGTGTAGTTTGGAATAAATAAATGCTCAGGGATTCCTGGTGACACAAGACTCTCTTGATGGAAGATTTATGCTCGGCGGCAAAGCAGCACCCCACGGTGTAAAAGAGCAGAGGGACAAACTTCTCCATCTGTTTCTAAACATCTGCTATGATTCGGGATAGAAAGTACAAGTGTGGTAAATGAAAACAAGCCCCCAAAGGAGGACTAGTATAAGCCTAACACAAATGTTACTGAAAGGATGTTTTGTTGCAAATCTGAAAGATTACAGAGAGAGATCTGTGGGCAAAACTTTGACAGAGTAATGAAAAATTAAATACCAACAAACTAAGTCAGCTTTGATGCTGTTTTATGAGACAGCTTTCTACCATGTATTTTTAGAAATAAGTATCTATATTCTGGGATAAATTAATAGAGTAACATCTGGGAACACACATCATTAAGCTTAACTTTTTGCTGCAAGTTTCAAAACAATGACCGTCTCTCACAGGAAATCTCATTTATAAAAATGGAGGTTTCTATTCGTTTTTATGGGGTGAGTTAAAAGAACAAACTGACAAATTGGTAGCAGATTGCAGCTTTTACTAAAAAGTAGAAATGTTTCTAACAGTTTGTCAATCAATTAGGCTCTTATGACAGAGAGTGACTGTGGTTATGTGGAGAAAAAAACTGGCCCTTCCAGAAAGACACCCATCACACTGACTGCCAGCAACTCCGCCTGACACAATCCCAATATTTACTTCCTCGTAACAGCAATGGGTTTTTCCTGTTGCTTTTTTGGAATGCCTGGAAGATGACAACAGCTTTTACATATGAAACAATAAGAGTGTGGGGAAAAAACAAATAATTCAGACTCTCTTCAGAAGAAATTCTTCAATTACTTGGGACAACATTTCCACTTAAGAAATAGCTTTTTTCATAGTTTCTGGTGCAGTAGGCCTGTGGTACTGGGAAGGGTTTTTTCGCTCACTTGCTTTGGCTGTAGAACAGCTAATGAGGTGATTTGTTGATTACCATTCATTACATATATACACATATAAAGATACAAAAATTATATTATATTATTATATTGTATTATATTATATTATATTTACATAAACAGACAAATACATATAGTGTGTGCGCACATAATTATGGGTATTTACACATATTTATGTGTATTGTCTGTGCATATATTATCTAAGATAGTGTTAGCTCCCTTCACCTCATGTGAGGCACTATAATTAATCTACTCCTTCCTGCAAGATGCACAGCGCCTAATTTGCTGCAGGCTGCTCACACTGTCACCTGCAGGATGTAAAGATAAGAAGCAATGCCCAGAAAAAGACTCTGAATTAAATGTTCTGAAGTCACAGTGGAGGCTGAATCCCAGTTTCAAATGTGAAAGCCAAATAATTTTATGCTCTTATAAGCGTAAAATATTCTTTAAAATGTGACTTTGTTTCCTAAGTAATTTGAGGGATGCAAAGAATGTTACTTTCCAGGTTTTACAGCCTCGAGTCCATCATTTGCTGAAAGTTTCTTTCTCTAAAAGTGACAAATTATTTCGCTACACATCCCTTGTGAGACCACTCATGAAAGAAAAGCTTTCTATAGTTGTGCTTCATGCCATACTTTCCATCTTCCCACTTAAAGTGATTTGCAGACAGTTACATAAATCCAATTTCAAATATGTTGTTTTTACAGCTTGGGCGGGTTAGACGAATAACTAAGGACTTGTCCATATGTCCTGAATATGCAAACTTTGGCTCAAAATCTCATGAGGATAGATCTCCTGCTTCCAATTGGGCTGGATGTTAGCTTATTTTTTTCTTCCAGAAATACTTAACACAGAATGCCAGCAGCTACATCTGGTACTACCCTACTTTCTGAACAATTTGCTTTAAAATTAGAGGAGGGAATAGCCAAATATTTTAGGACATGCTAAATGGTTTTATTCAAGAAATGTGCATGCCCATGCATACCATGTAATGCATGCAAGGCATGTATCAAACATCTAGTGAAATATTGCTGCACAACCTCAAACCTAACACATCTGTTCTGCCTGACAGAATAAAACTACCAGTGAAATATTTTTAACTATTTCAGGTGATATTTTACCTTTAAGGTTTACAACAAATTCCATAGAAAACAGAATGGAACACTGCAAGCACACTTGCTTTGGGAATGATTGGGACAATGCTTCTGAAGGAAATTCCTTTGCAACTTTTCACTGTAAAGATAATATTCAGAATGTTTTAACCAACTGCAGCAGTTTATTGCTCAAACAGCTATTTTCTCTTCCCCTAGAAAGCAGAGAAAAACACTGATGGATTAGGCTATTGCTCATCCTCCTAACAGTAGGGACATCCACCAAACGGGCAGCAGGTCTCAAAATGCTGGGTTAATTTTCCTGGCAGCCAAGAGGAGAACTTGTGTAAAAGTGCAGTGGGTCTTCCTCAGCTTTTTCAATGCAATAAGTGGGGACACTATGGAAGAGGGTGCCTTATCTAGGGAGGCAAGTGGAGGGCAGGAGGAGGTGAATTGATACCTCCTGGCACACCTGACAGTCCCCAGCCCTGCTCAGCTCTGGCCAGTGGCAGGGAAAAACTACCTCATGCTGTGTCTAGACACTGACCAGCAAAGTAGAGGCTCCCTGCTCCCATTAAACTAAACAATAAGGAAGCAGGGACGTGACAAGAGGAATGAACACAATAACTAATTTCCTCATCCCACATCCCAGAGAATATAAATACTGTTGTGATGCTTCATGGAACAGCTTCACAGAGGAGCAGAAAGAAAGCCATGCAGCTGAAGTACCATTATTTCTCTCCTGCTAGCTCCATGCTCCCTCTTCACAGGGCTGGGCATAACACTATGGACATGCTATGAACTGCTCAGTTTTGGGCTCTGTGATCTGCTATTTAGAAAGAATAATTTCAGGACATTTGTATTAGAACAGTAGCATTACACCCTACTAATCTTAGGTGTTGCCTATCCAAGATGAAAATCCAAGATGAAAATGCCTATCCAAGATTAAAATCTTGACTACCCAAGATGAAAACCCAAACCCAAAAACCTGAGCTTGAATTCCCAGATGGGTCCAGGAGATCAGCATTTTGTCATCAGTGGTGGGCCCCAGGCTGCACTGAGACATGGGTTAGCTAGTGGCCACACATCATCAGCAAGCCATCAACTCTCATGGCTGCAGCTGCATGAGCATCAAAGAAGTGGTGACATCTTGTGACCAGAATCCATCTCTTTTGGTAGTTATTACCCAAACCAAAAGTTGATCATTTGCATATTTGATGAGTCAAAACTCTTCAAGTCTTTTATTTCTTTTTGATACTTCAGTCAAAAAGTTATATGGATTTTTGTTACATTCAACACTTGGTCCAACAATGTGCATTTCCATTACGGAAAACAACCAGCAGGGGTAAGCCAAAACACACACACACACAAAATGTAACTATTGTTTTTATATACTTTATCCAAATAGGATTTTTACTATGTACAGAAACTGTATCTGATGTTATGCAGTTGGGTCTAGATATAGACCTTGAAAAAATGAATTTCTTTTCAAGCATATAATTTTGTTTTGTTTTGGTCTTCGCAAGTCTTTTTCTACTTAACTGGCAGCAGACAGCCCTCAAATTGCATTTTAAATGTATGACTTATATAGGTATAAAAAAGATGTGGGATTAAGAAAGCTTTAATGTTGTATTTCACAATTCATTTAACAAAGTAGCAGTAGTTGGAAAATTTTACTTGGCAAGATCATACTGGGGTGAGAGTGGGCCTGTATGTGGAAAAGGGACCTGAGGAATGTTCCTATGATTAATCTGAGGCAGCACAGCCCAATGATGGGAATTTGCTCTGGGAGGTAGATCTTGCTGTAAACCATTCAAGATTAGATACGAGGCACTGACATATGACAAATGAAACTGCTGAGAGAGTGGCTCATAATGAGCTAATGATTTTCAGTCTTTAATTAAGCACCTAGCTTGGCATAGTGTCTTAGATTTGAGTGAATAAGTACCTTTAAGGTTCAGGGTCAGAGCTTTAATGGGAATTTTGCTGAGGAAAACTGAGCTGGAGAGACTTTTAGGAAGCAAAATGTTAGCTGCTCTTCATTCAGAGCATTGAGCAAACAAGGTCAGATCCGGCCACCTTTGCCAGGTCCCATGGCACCTCCCTGGCAAGTGGGAAGCTACTTAAGATACCATGCAGAGAGACATTCCTTGGAGGGCCAGAGCATGCTGGCCTGTCAGCAAGGAAGGGCACTCTGCAGCATCTGGGTGGAAAGAGGGGGAAAAAAATGTTGCTTAGAATCTGCTTCGTTTGGGCCTTGTATTCCCTGACCTCCAAGTTTTTGGACACAATTTTATACCCACAGCTGACTGTGGGTACACAAATTATAGCATTCAGGAATTTAACTACCTGATGATTGGGCCTCTGCTCAGTGTTGTAACCCCAAGCATTCCACATTCATGAGAGAAGCCTCAAAAAAAAAAAGGAAAAAACCTGCAAGACTGGCTTCAGGAGCATGAATTAATACTTTTTGAAACTTCTGCTTTTTGAGCCCGCATGGCTTGCATTTGCAAGTCCTCCCACCATCAAAAATAGTGGGAATCTTTGAAAAAACACAGCAGTGAAATCAGGTTTCTGCTCACCAAAATGAATCACAAAACTGGACCTTCAGAAAGACAACAGCAAAAAGAAAAAATATCAAGACTTAGGATAAAGTTGCTGGAGATTGTACTATAGAGCCTGCCAGGCAATGTCTATAAATAATATATAAATATATATATATATATATA
>VXAX01005457.1:34687-120909 GCA_013399835.1 Leptocoma aspasia | reverse complement strand
ATATAATGTATGTAATAATGTATATAAATATCAGCATCTCAACCAAATACACACAGGCAAACAATTATTATATAGACAGACAGGCTTCCATATATAAATATACATTTCCAAAGATGTCACCCAGAACACCAAAATAGGTGATGTCTTTCTTTCAGGAGCAATGACACTTTCTGGTGTATCAGGGAAGCACATCAGAGGCTCCTCGGGACAGTACCCACAGGTTTGAACCCACAGTAGAATAAGGAGCCTGATGAACTTTACCTCCTCCCACTCTCTTAACAAGTTACTGACTTGGCCTTTTCAACCAAAATGCAGACACCAGAAGCACATGTAGAGCATGACAAAATATGCACCCTTCACCAAGATTTACTGCTCAGGGAGTAGTACGACTTGGGGGTGACAGATCCCATTGGCAATGCTTTCCTGGAAATCCTTAGATCCTAGTGCTCTTTGGTGGAGGTGGAAAAATTGCATCCATCCACCTCTTGCAGATTTTGCTGCAGTTCTTACAGCTGCAACTGCATGTTTAGAAAGCTGTAGGAATGAGTTAGTTTCAACAAAACCAAAAATTTTTCAGCACAACTTCATATCAAGCAGAACTTCTAAGCATGTTTACATATATATTCAAACCCGTCTAAATATCAGTAGATTATTTGAACCCAGATTTGTGGAACAGGATTGAAATCTTATTTGGGGGTCTTTGGAGAAAGACCTTCTCCATAGGCCAGAAATGGATACAGAGGAGACCCTGGAGACCCCTAAAAGACCCCAGAGTATGTCACAGTGCATCTGTCTCCTCACTGGCACTGAAATGCTGCTGCTGCAGCAGAAGGTGGCAAGTTTTCTATCAGTATGGAAGACAAGAAGGCGATACAGTGCATTTCAGTGTCCACAAAAACCCAGCTCATCACAGCCTTGCTGATTTTCTTCTTTTAGAGCAGTTGCAGCTATAGAAATTTCTTCCCAACTCAGTAAACCTTGCTGGGAAACACCTTTTCTGCCTCTGATAGGATAACTTGACCTTGACCCTGGTAAAGCCTGTGGTTCCAGAAGGTCTAAGGTATGAGCAGACCAAGGTCAGACCTCAGCAGGGGCTGCAGCTGCTCTGAGGGCCAGTAGAGGGGCAGCTCTGATCTCTGCTTTCAGTGACTAGGGACAGGACCCGAGGAACGGCTGGAGCTGGGTCAGGGCAGGGTCAGAGTGGATATCAGGGAAAGGTTCTTCCCCCAGAGGGTGTCGGGCACTGAACAGGCTCCCCAGGGAATGGGCACGGCCCCAAGGCTGCCAGAGCTCCAGGAGCGTTTGGACAACGCTCTCGGGGATGCACAGGGTGGGATTTTGGAGTTGTCATGAGCTGGACTCGAAGGGTCCCTTCGAACTCAGGATATTTTATGGTTCTTGCATAGGTTGCTCAGCTATCTTATATTTGCTACTGTATGTTGGTAAGGGAGGATCAAATCCAAATATTCTCTTTAATATTGAAACCCCAGAAATTTTGGAAAAAACAAACCATACAATTTAAGTGAAACTCAAACAACTCAGGAGGGTGCCCTCTATTTGCAGGGATAACCAGATCTGTACAGCTTTTATTTTAAGGCCAGTTTCTGAAGCAGTAAGCATTTTTTACTCCCTCCTACTTCATTATGCCATTGTACTCAGATTTCGGCCTTTTTATCCTTTGCCCATTTCAGTCATGTTCTGGGATCTGCAGTGAAACCACTACAGGAGATGGTCTGCAGCATCAGTAATGCTTTCAGACAAGCTTGGTAGTTCATATTTCTTTGTTAGCATCCCATTGCAAAGGGGAAAGATCAGCTTGCTTTGTTCTTAGGCCTTGATTTTCATAAGCTAATGATGACTGTGGGTGTAATTATGGTCAGGCTTAAGTGGTAATGCAAGGGCAGAAAAACAGAGAGGCGCTTCCATGGGGCTGGCTTCCCTCTGCTGCACACACGAAGCAGGGGGGCATCTTTTGCTTTCCCCCTGTGCACAACCTGGCCCAGGGAAGGAGGAATGTGCCAATTGTGGCATGGCTTGGCTGCAGAAGAAACAGCAGGATGACAGTGGAGCATGAGCCTAAGCACCCACCAGTTTATGTCCCTTCTGACGCTGAATTAAACCCCTCTGGCTGAACCTCCTCTACAACAGCAATACATTTCTCTTCGACTCACTGTTGAGCAGGACACTGCAGTGGATTTTTTTCCCTCTAATGTTGGGTTATCATTGCCCTGGTGGAAAAAAATATATTTGTGGCTGATTATTTGCTGAATAGTTGGACTAAATATTTCAATGAGTGCTGCTTTTAAAGGAGCTGTGATGTTCTGTGGGGGGACTAGTCCATAAGTTTACCACTGGTTGTATATGTATAGGTATATAGGCAAAGTCTTTTAATTATGCAGTGAATATAGAATCATAACGTGGTTTGGGTTGGAGGGACCTTAGAGATCATTTAGTTCCAGATCCCTGCATGTAGGCTTATTTAGTCACACAGTACATACTGTTATTTTTAAGCATTCTTTGGTCATTACTTAAAGCAATTAAGTATTTTGAATCTTATGCCACTTAACCCCCAAACGGATTGTTTTTTCCGTTTTCAAAATGAAAATTATTTGAAAAATTTGAAATCCCCTGTGGCTTTAAAGAAATGTCTTCTAAAATGTAAGTAAATATTCTCCAATATTTGGAAAAAGAATGGCAAAAAATGACAAAACACTGTATTTCCAACCAGGTGCCACTTGAAACAAAATATTATGAGCATTCTGCTGGGAGGTGAGAAGATTTATAAGCATGTATTTGAAAAACTTCAACCAGCAGTAATGAATATTCATATGAACTAAACAGACTGAGGTTTAGGCAGGCTTGCAATACTGTTTTCCTGCAGTAACAATATGCAAATATCTGTACACATAGGTTCTCGAAGAGAGAATGAAATTGGAATGCAAGTGTCATGGAGTTTCAGGCTCCTGTACGACTAAGACCTGCTGGACCACGCTTCCTAAATTCAGAGAGATTGGATATATTTTGAAAGAGAAATACAATGCTGCAGTGCAAGTAGAGGTGGTAAGAGCCAGTAGACTGAGACAGCCAACCTTCCTGAAGATCAAGCAGATTAAGAGCTACCAGAAACCCATGGAAACGGATTTAGTGTATATCGAAAAGTCACCCAACTACTGTGAGGAAGATGCTTCCACAGGGAGCATCGGTACGCAGGGACGACTCTGCAACCGTACCTCTCCCAGTGCGGATGGGTGTGACATGATGTGCTGTGGAAGAGGGTACAACACGCACCAGTACACCAAGGTGTGGCAATGCAATTGCAAATTCCACTGGTGCTGCTTCGTGAAGTGCAACACGTGTAGTGAGCGGACAGAGGTGTTCACCTGCAAATAAGGGCGTCATGTGCAAACAAACAGAGCAAACCACCACAAGTGAGGAAAGTGAAGTACAACAAACAACAACAGCATCATTTTGCACATCTAATCCTCTTGGGGAAAAGAACCCCAGCCAACACCACAACAACCTCTCCCTCCCCACCACTACTTCTAAGGATGGTGCATTTTGGCTGGCTGGCTGTTGTAACTGCTTTGGAAACAAGGGCAACAGGATTAAGGTGATGTTGACAACCACATGAAACTTTCTCTCTGTCTCTCTCTCTTTTTTTTTTAAACTACAGTCTGGGTGTTGTAGAGTTCTCTTAGTGTTTTAAATTATACAGATGAGAGAAGTGGATTGCATTACAGCTCCCATGACATTTAAAAGAAAAAGACACTTTCTCCTGTTTTACAGCAACAAAATTGTCTAGCCCTGTGCAAACAAAGACTTTTTTAAAGAAATGAAATCTTCACTGACTAGAACACAGCATTCTCACTGCAAAAACCAAAATTTCTAAGAAAGCAGATAGAGAGAAAACAACAGGTAAGGAGCAAAATCTATGGCAGAAATGCTCCTCTATCAGTTTGGAAAAAAACCCCAACAAACATTGACAAAATTACATCAGCTGCCAATGACACTGGAACTCTTTGAATGAACATTAAAAATAATTATTTATGTTTTTAATAGTATCAAAAAATTCTAAGCACTAACAGGTAGCTAAGTCTTAATTTTGTACTAAATGTAAATTTATTGGAACTCTGACTTTATGACTTTTGTATTTGGTTCTCTCTAAGCTCTTCAATGCTACTGATCTGTTGTCACTCCACTATTAGAGAGCTCAATTACTGTAGGCCTTAAGCAATTGCCAGAGCTGAGCGAAAACATCACATGAAACTTTGGTTACTGATGTTTGATATCGACTTTTACCACTTGCCTCCTGAATAAGAATGACTTTTTCAGACTCAGGCCTGAGGTGTGGAGCACCTGCTCACAATTCCTCATAGGGAGTTTTAGGATATAAGGACGTGCTTCAACAAATATCAAAGGTTTTGCTTTGACATTGAATGCACTGGCAGGGTCTTCCAGGCATTGTGTTTTCCCTTTAATGGTTGAAAGTTAATATTTTCAAGATTTTTAAAAAACTTATGCTCAGTGTGCACTCAGAAGTCAATAAAAGTCTGGCAGCTGAGCTCTAGGCTGCTGCAACCTCTGAGCTGTCATGGCTTCATGAGCATAAGAAAGCCAAAATTTGGGTTAGTCTGTGTCATCATTATTTTAAGGTTGGCAATAACGTACCTCCTGGTAAGCACATGAATGTTAAAAGAAAGAAGCTCAATTCTTAATAGCACTCAATCCTAATTCCCACACCTTTTCCCTATGAGAGATTTTAAAAACAGCCTCAGGTATTTTACTGCTGTAAATCCAGTATTTTAACCCCAAGAGCCCAGATATGCCCACTTAGAACACAGCCCATTTAACCATGCAATTGTTTCCTTCTTCCAAGGGTCCCTGCCTGATTTTCTGAAAACTTGGATTAAAAATTTCCTTACATCTGCATATCTGCATTTTTAGCTTTTGTTTAATTTTATTACTTATATTGAGGGGCTGCAGAGCCATGAGCCCTCCCTACCTAACATGGAAGCATTTGTCCATCCACATGGTGCTCTTAGGACAAGGAGTTGGTGGACCTAGAGCTCCACCAGCTCCTGTGCTGCATATGTGAATGAGCCAGAATTACCTCTGTAATTTGTGGACCTGTATTATCAAAGGTAACTAATGATTTGGGGACCTTCATTTGAAGACTTGTGAGGACCTGCCTTTCTGACCACAAGCACTTACCCTCTGAAAATCAGACCCCTTTGATGACTCCCTCACAGAGAAATGCAAAATTGCTAAATTGCCTTTTTTTTTTTTTTTTTTTTTTTTTTTTTTTTTTGTTTTTTTTTTTTTTATGTTGCTGTTGATTTCTAAATACCAGCCTTGGCATGAATGAGTGCAACTTCACAGAAGTGAACAGGGGCCCCCAAAATACTAGATTCGCTCAATGTAATTTAAAGTCCCTTGGATTCATGGGTATTGTTGTTGAATAATAGTGATAATACTGTGCTTTCACTACATTCTTGACAGGAAGCAAATAAAGCTCCCAAACACAGTAATGCACAGTCTTATGGTACTAGATACTGTAAATATATTAGAATAGTATTTGTTAAGTACAATTGAGGAATACAATTAAGTTATATTATTGTATATCATTTAAATGTCTATAGAGTATTTTAAATTATTGCAAACTACACTGCATTAAAAAAAGAAGAAAAAAAGGAAAAAAGGTTATATATTATAACACAAACCACTCCAAGAAGTGGACCAAAGTGACACTTTCTCTCTTCCACCCCCCTATTTGAAATAGCTCTCTCTGCTACTGTAAGTCCACTGTAACAGTCCTGTGACTGGGTGAGCAGTCTAGAATGTAATGTTTCAGAGCATCCTACAAAAGCTCTGCTCATGTGGAGGTGCAGCATCCAAAAAGGTGCTGTATAGCACGAAGCAGAGGCTGACAGTGGGAATGCCTGAACTTTGAAATATGTCCCATGGAAAAGCAGTTTTGGTCAGAAAATACCATTACCACTAATATACTGAAACATTCCCCCAAATCGTGACTTTTAACAAAGGTGTCTGTGAACAAAAGTGGGTTACACACAAAAATGTAATTTGATGTCAAAGGCCTATAACAATAGAGGTTGGAACATGACCAGCAACATTAACCATACTTTAGCCATGACAAAACTCAAAAAACTTTACATTATTAAAGAACTTAAGAGCAAAGATCAATTTGTTTACTATGTTAATGTTTTATGGCAAGCAGAAAACAAAAGCTGAAATGTGTTTCTATTAAAACTTAATTTTTTCCCCTTCCAGTTCCTTTTCCTTTTATTTGTTCTTTGTTTAGGAAAAAAAAAAAAGGCAACAAAGTCTTATGAAAAAACCATTTGTGTACAGGCTTTTCCACATGAGAAATGATAGGTGGATCCCAAGTCCTAAGCAGTTTTTATGTTTCAGGAAAAATAGTAATGACCATGATTGTGTGTGGTATCAGTCTTGAGCCATCTACCTACACCAGTGCTGCAGAGAAACTGGCACCAACATTGCTGCTACCAGAGACTTTAGCTTGCTACAATAAAAAATAATTTTTTTTAATGGAAGAAAATAAATGTTTTGTGACAGAATTTTGGCATCTAACTCAAAAATGGTGCTTGACCATGAACCTCACATAACAGATTAGCAAACAGAGAGGAATAAGAGCCGTAGAGGAGAGGGTTGAAGGCCCTGACTTAGGCACTTGTACATGCTCCAGCTTATTCAAGCCAGCTATGGACACATCTGAAAATCCTACCTGAATCTGAACCTGAAGGATTTTGCAGCATTTACCTTGGCTAGAATAGTTACCACCTCTTTGATATTGAGAATACTCTCTTCCTATACAAAATCTAAAGAAACTGTACGACTATTGCTGTATTTACCCCTGAGGGAAGATATCCAGATATAGATAGCAATATAGTGAAATTCTACATGAACTGAGCCCAAAATAATTTCATTAAAATGAACTAAGTTGGCCCATGTTTACAGCAGCATAAGTCTGCACAGTATTTTACCCACAGATGCCAAAGAAAACACTGCACCTCCTTTCTATTTACATCATGGGAAACCTGTTAATAGAGCTGCAGGAAGTTTTTATAGCACATGGTAATACTACATTTGTTTCTATGATGACATCTGGAAACTAGATGAAACTCATCAAAAGCTTTGCAAACCTTTTAACAAATCTAAAGCAGGTTGTAAGCAGGTCACCTAGAGTTTTAAACATATTTCCATGGGTTTCTTTATTAGTTGAAGATTAAAACCCCAAAGTGGTACTGAAGGTAACAAATCAAGACCTTCCCTTATAGCAGCTTTCCCGTGCAAATAACTCAGTGTGGCTTTCACTATTGAAGGCAAAATTTGCATTCAGCAGAAAATACTTTCTATAAAGCTAATTTGCATTCATAGTAATTTTCATAACTGGACAGAATGACTGCACGTTTCCTTTCCAGCTCTTCAGAGCTTTTGTTGCAATGACAGTTCCCACAGTGAAGGCGATATAGTAAATGCTACAGTAAAGACCCAACATTCTTCTCTCTGAGTGATGGCCACAACAAGATGTGGGATATACACAACAAGAACTATGACTAACAAAAAAGCCATCAAAGTTGGAAAGGCAGGGGAAGTTGTAAGCAATTTCAATTTGTGTTACTCATATTGTAAGAAACCTCCTGTGTGCTAAACAAACCACATTGTAGTCTGAACTTCACCCACAAACTCATTTCCCCTCAAATCCAAAGTCCCTGTCTGCATGTATACACATTCAGACTTGAACAAGCCTACCCAAAGGTTGGCAAGTGTTTCCTCTTTCATGTTTTATCTATTAGGAAATGGTAAGGATGATTTTCTGGCAGGGAGCATATATTTGCAAATTTAAAATTTGGGTCTCATTTTTTAAATTAAGATTTAGGGCTTCACCCCCCTACACATTCCTGCAGAACAGATATGTTTGCTTTAAAAGATTTATTGAGTGAAGAATGGCAGTTCACATAATACACAGTAATTATTTGCAATGTGTTCCATCGAGCACAAAGACAGAGGGAATAGTACTACCGTAAATTCAAAATCTTTAGTTGTGCTCTTTTTACTAAAAGCAATATACTAATTATCGGCTATTTGGAGACCCCAGTGTGAGTCTATTTTGATAGACTTTCAGAAGTTAGTGCTATGGAAGACCAAAAAATTGAAATATTAAAGTTCATTTTGTTTCCAGGTCCTCTTATTCACGATGCAAACAGATCCTCAGATCAATAAAAAAACGGCTTAATGAGACTTAAACTTGCATAGGTCATAAAAATGATGAAGATACTTGTTTCATAGGCATCCCAAACAACTGGCAACCACATCAGACACTGGAAATGTTTTCATCAAAAGCCAGCTGTACGTTACCCTCTGCCTTCATTTGCCCAACAATTTAGGGAAAACCCTGCATTTTGGATACCATACAACTAAAAGGAATTCCCAAGGAGATTACGAGATTTTGATCTTATTGTTTAATTCCAGTGGTTGAGAATGAAAAGGAGCATTCCCTCAGTCTTTGGGTAAAGGGAAACCCAAAGGCATTTTGAAGGCTATTCACACCACTCAAAGACTAAAAGACAGGCTAAGGAAAGTGACAGTCTCTGGAGTCCCCCTACAATAGGGAGAGCAATCTTGCTCCAGGGGGGGCCTTAGTTCAGCTCTCACAGACCTGCTCCCTCTCATCTGGAGAAAAACTCTAGGAAGACAATGCTGGATAATTAATCTGCTGAAATTAAACACCAAAAATTGTATCAAGGGAATGAATTTCCATTTCCCCTCTACCGTTTGCCTTTGTTGCTCTTGGGCACCAATTCTATTTTCCCTAGGTTTTTTTAAAGTGCAAGCTTTATTATTTTATATGTTGTGCAATGCTCTACTACATCAGTGAAAGTTGCTTTGATTTTGCTTTTTACTGCCACCCTCTCCTCTCTTCCAACCAATCTCCAACTCCTGATTTAATGCATGGACTATTTCCCCACAGAAATTATTTCAAAGAGAATTGTAAAAGCCAGACTACTGTCCAGTGATTTGATTGAAGTAGTTTCCTACAAAGCATCTTATTTATGATTTTGAATTCCTCTAAACATATAAGCTGTCCAGAGAACTCTTATTCAAGGGGTGAACATTCAGTAGTGTCCTGATACTGGTTGTGGACAATCCTAATGGATGTTCATGGAAATCCTCTCCTGATTCTTTCACCAGAGTGGATCCAGGCTGCACTGAAAGGCTGTCACAGCAACTTCATCCCAATCACCTGCAAGGATGGCACCCTGCCACTGCACACAGCTGAGTTCTGCTTCCAGGTTAGGCTTGTTCAAAGGGTAGTGAAATTTAACAATCATGTCTTTTCAGTAGTGCAAGACAACACAGAATTTTCCATAGTGCTAATCTCACAGCACTTTGCTGAAGTAAGTCTTACATTCTTTTAAGACAGAAATATATACATAAGAGAAGGTTTAGGCTGGATATAAGGGAAAGGTTCCTCCCCCTGCTCAGGCACTGAACAGGCTCCCCAGGGAATGGTCACAGCCCCAGAGCTCTAGGAGCATTTGGACAACGCTTTCAGGGATGCACAGGGTGGGACTGTTGGAGTGTCCGTGCAGGGCCAGAGGTTGGATTTGATGATCTTCTTGGGTTCCCTTTAGCTCATGACATTCTATGATTCTATGATACTTGAAGGAATTAGCATACCCAGAGAGAAGGAGAAAAGGTAGTCCTCAAATTGCATCTTATATCCCAAATAAAAAGCCTAAATTGCATGTACATTGTCCATGTATTTCCATGCACACATACAGATACATGTAAATGCATAAAAATACATTTGTGTGTGCATATCTGAAAAATACTCACTGCAGATATTCAGAACAATTTCTATAAGCTCCTTCTTCAGTTCTCCCTTTTCATGGGGAGTGGATTTTGTGGCCTCCTACTGAAATATAGGGATACAAATTTTCTACATTGTCTTCCGTATATCTGTGTCATTAGCACACAATAACTTCTGATAAGACCTCCTTCTTTTATTTGTAGGTATTTTTTTTATTAGTAGGTCTCGATGGAAAGCGGAAGGGGAATTGGATCTAGATTATGTTTACGAGCCTTTTCTAACCAAAACTGTTCTGTGATTTTTTGCTTGTGCAGTTGCTGAAAGGGGATACGTGTGAAACCTCTCTCCCTCCACCTAGTCAGGAAAAGAAGGCAGCCTAATTCCATTCTAAATCCCTTGCCAAAGGCCCCAGCAAAGGCCAAGAGTAAGGGCTGAATTCAGATGTCCTGGTTTTCAGTGCTGTTACCAGCCCTACCTGCCGTGGTTCCTGCAGTGCACAGGAGTGACAGTTGTGATGAATATACGTTTATTGGCAAACACCTCACAACCCTTCCTCCTTATCTCTCTCTTTAAAAGATAAGCTACTTAATATTTGCCCCTGGCTGATATCAACAAATGTGTCATGATATGCACTTGATCTGCACCCATGTCAACCTTTTGAGTGGATTCAGGCACTTTCAGTCAGAAAACCACCACTGGTATGCTCTGCTAATACATTTACAGTAATGAGTCAGATAAATGCTTTCTGTTTTTAAAAGGCCAGAAGCAATGCAGCAGGACAGGTTTGTCCACCCACCGCATTTTGTTCCAGCGATTCTGGCACTGAGCTGCATCTGGGATGAAATAGTCTTAGGAAGCCAACATGCCAAGCTTGAAGAGTAGGGTAAAGTAAATATATAATGGCGTGGGAAAAAGTCTTTTGTTTGTTAATATTAGGTGATATAGAATATCTGTTGTTCAGGACAAGGAACCAGAGAGTTGTTGGATTGTGTTCAACAGTGCCCAGTTGTCTTTTTTGGTGCCTAAGTTGCTTTACTCTCTGTGCATGTGCACACATGCAGAAGGACTTGGAAAAGATTTACTGAGTCAATGCATTAATAAACTTTACTTTTCATGAAAGAAATAAAATAAGAAGTGGTTAGGGATAATCTAAGCAAGAAGTACCTGGAGATGGGTCACGGCAGCATGGTAAGAAAATACATGCTTTGGAAACTTCAGTTGACTACCTAATCCAAACCACTCCTGGAGGAAGGAGAAGGAATGAGGAAGTCAGTTTGTGGTTACCAGCTTCTCTGGCTGTGATACCCAGTACATAATTATTACAGGGCTACAGTTCAGCCAGCTTTTAACAAATGAACTACCGAGAGTTTTCTCTACATGTTTTCTATTCAAGTGTGTTTAGTCATAAATACTTGGTTCTAATGGCATTTTCTTAGTCAAACAGGGTCACTCCTATGCATTAATGCTCCTGATATAAGCCTCTGTTCTCTTATTCAAGTTGAAGGTCTTTTTACAGAAATTGAATATTCTGGACTTTTTTCAGCCACCCTAATTTTGGCTAATTACACCCCTAGCACTCTACATCTCCAAACCCTTTGCAACAGTTCATATAGTTTCTGCTGAAATGTTTCTATGAAATAGAAATAATCTCTGAGATATTCAATAGAGTTATAAAGTTAATTTTAGAAAAGGAAAAAAATGTAGCAAAAGGACACAGACATCAGGCCAGAACATCAAATTTCTTTGCTCCCAAGCAACTTATTAGAATTCAGCCTGTCTAGTCTTCAGAATCATAAACCAGAAACTCCTGGGTTTGTAATGCTCCCATTAACTCATCCAGAGGTATTCCCATTTTAGAGGCATCTGTAAATATCAACTTTCAGTCCCAAAGACCTGGAAGACGAAGCAATGAGCCTTTAACAATCCCTGGTGATGCCACTTTACACTCTGGCTGTTTTTGCAAACTTAATATTAAAATGAAAAGGTACATGTGGAAAATGTTAATTTTTAATCAGTGCATATTTTTCAAATCATATTACTTTTTAAAGTGAGAGCTAGAACTCTTTTGATTCTTTGCAATATTACAAGCAGATAATAAGAGGTAATACAGCCCTTTGGGGATGTTTTCCTGAAGTGGAAGTTAAGATTTAGTGAATTGAATGCCCTCTACTAGTATTTGAACCACTTTTGTAGTTTTTGATTCTGCATTAGAAAGTCATGTATACTTAAAACACATTTAGTGAAAGTACCACCACTGTCAAGTTTTGTTTTAGGTAATTCCTGAAACACTCTCCCCATCCCTAACTACCCACCCGCAAAGAGAATAAACAGAAATAAAATTTTTCAAAACCCAGCTAAATGAATGTTTTCCCAAGGACCTGCATTTGCTTTCCTCTAAAAACAGTACCCTCAGTTTTCTCTTTAAACCATTTGGTGTTCAAGAGCTGCCTCTTTACCCTAGGCGGGTTCACTTGAGCTTCTTTTTCCACTTCAGCTTTTTAGTTGGCTACACTCCTGCACAGCCTGATACCTGTTCAAATGTCTCTACTCAAGCTGAGACAGATCCAAAAGGCACTTGCAGAGGGTGTTGGCCATGATCCTGAAAGCCTTTCTGCTGGCACTTCAAAGCAGTGAAGTGTTTGCCTGCTCCCATCGTCTCCAGCTGAAAGAGGAGGGAGCTGAGCTTCCCCTTCCATGGTGGATGACTGCAAGGTAAGACACATCAGCTTAAGGAGCAATAAATCAAATTAGGCCCTGCTTAAGCTCCTGACCTGAAACCTGTCCAAGGTGATGGTTTTCACCAAATTCAGCTCTGACTCTGCACTAAGCAAAGCCAGACCAGAGGATGCTATGAACGAAAAAGGAAGTTTTCTAAGTCTGGTGTGTCTCTCAAAATTTGCAAAAAAAATTATTTGGTGACAAAAGACAGGTTAATCAAGGCCAAAATAGAGTTGTGATGCATCTCTCAAATTCAATATAAAACCAGAAGACTAGGGAGTGAGGACATTTTTAAAGGCAGGCTTCCTCAGGGTCCTAATTTTTGCATTATTTTAATTATAAATTTTTATGTATTTAATCTAAAAGCTTGAAAAAAAGGAGGAACACGATACAGAAATATTTCACAAATATCAAACTGAAATTAGTTTCTTGGCCCAAACCAGACCCTGTCACAAATCAAGGGAGCTATAAATTTTTGTGCTTCCTTGGAAAGAGAACAATTTTCAGGATTCGGGTTTTTTTTTTTTTTGTGTGCGTGTGTGTGTGCACGTGCGTGTGTGTGTGTGCGCGCGTGTGCAATTGTGATGGGGAAATCATTGTACTCCTAGTTAAGGAGCATGTTAGCTTTTTGAACGTTTCTTTTCCAATGCAGTCAATAATCTTTATTTCCTCCTACGTTTTTGTAAAAACCTTGACTGAGTGACAGTATGGAGTTTCATTTTTCAATTCCAAAAGAAGATAGTCCTGTATTTTTCCTCTCTAAGCTTTCTCAGACATATTCTGTTATTGTCATTCTTCCAAATTCAGACATGCAAATCAAACAAAACTAGAGTATACCACCATCTTCATCTTAGAGAAATATATGAAGCCAAAAAGTGTTGAGTACTTTTTAAAGATATTAAGATATAGAGAAAAAAAATCCCAAAACACAGAAAACAAAATTTAAATAGCCGAAGTTTACCATTAAAACAAAGCCAGGCTCTCATATTCTGTCACAGTTTTAAAATAAATATGTGATTAAATAGGAGCTTACGGGACTGACCTGAGATGTCATTTGTGAAATATTGCCCAATGCCTGGGTAGTTTCCCCTTTCCTTCATTCACCAGACCCTGGTAAAACTCAGTCCTGAGGTCAGATGTAGCAGAGGACATGTTGGGGAGATCAAATCAAACATGAAGATCAAGGAGCACACAGTAGGTGCAGCAAGGCACAGACTTAGCAGGGTTTTAAACCTCACCACAGCTAGCTATTTGTGGAACATAGGAATACTCATACCAACAGCCATACCACAGGTAATCTATGGCTGGAACTATTTTCAGTCATTTGCAGTATTTCCAAATGGAAATGTTTGGCTTCTCTGCACTTCTTGGTTAATGACTACTTCTGCATCCTCTGAGGGAGAAGAGGGCAGAAGCAAGACTTTGAGAGCTACAGGAAAACTGCTGGGAAACTTGGTGTGGTTGTTTCTGCATCTCATGGCACCAGCTCAGGAGAACACTTGGAGGCCGGTGATGGAGAAGTTATTTAAGACAGGGAGGAACAGGATGCAGTCAGTGCCCAAGCAGAGCCTTCCAAGTGACACTACAGCCCTGTCACAACAATAACTGCCCTTTACTGAATCCCACTATAACCCTATTATATGAGCCTTATTATTTTGGCTCATATTTGTTTTCCTGGTGCTTTCCCAAAAGCCATGTCTTTCTTTTCCAGACCAGCAACCAAACAGTGCAAAATAAACATGCTGCCTGTTGCTACACAGATTCAACACAGGGTTGAGGAGCCACTCTGAGTGTGGATGAGGCAAACAAACAAGTCTTGCACAGATGACAAAGCAAATATTCCATTTGTGTCATTTTGGCCATGGCTTGTGTCAGGAAATCAAAGGCAGAGGAGACCTCATCTGCTTAGGGGAATGGGCTGGGATTGCTGCTCTTGGGAGCTGCCCTGCCACCAGCAAAGAGCCATGGTGTGGAACCAGGAACCAGAGAGGTGTAATCAGCCTTCGGCACACCTAGATGCTTTGCCTGCAGCTCGCACGGAGGAGATTGAGTTTGCATACTCAGGGCATGAATAAAGGTGAATTTTTCTGAACTATTTTAATGTAAATACAGGGGCATCCACAGCTAAGCAGCATAGCAGTTAAACTGGGATGACTGCCAAAGAACAAATTTAATGCAATGCATTTCATTTACTCCTTAACAATGGGTAAATGGCACTCTCTTGCTGTTTCAGTGGTGTACCCACTGCTGCCTACGTGTCTGCCCACAGGTGTTGTGCCCTATGAACACTCACAGTCTGTTAACACAAATCTGTTCACTCGTGTTTGCTTCCCCTCTTCCAACCTGGCCGCTAAAGCCTATCACAGGTCTCGAGCCCAACAAGTACAAACACTGCTCGCAGAGCATGTAGGCAGCAATTAGAGCTCACCCAGGTAGGTGGAGAGCTCCAGTCGTCCTGGCCTGTGGCCAAGGAGCTGCACGAGGCAGCTCTGCTTCCCCAGCCATGCAGAAGAAGGGAGGAGGAATTCCCGTGCCTCCCAATGTGCTGATAATGACAGAGCTTCATCATTTCAGAGCTGTGCCTCTGTCCTTGTGTTTCCAGCTGCCAGTGGACATTCACAGGCCCCTTCTTAAAATTTGCCTTCTCTGCAATCACTCTCGCAACCCCATTAAATACTTGTAGTAGCCCCATTTTCCCCCGACAACTATCTGTGACTAGCAAATAAAACTGCTATTGCAGTGAATTTATTGTGTTATTTGAACAAATACCATTTCTTCGTTTTGTGAAAAAATCATGAAAATTCATGGCCAAATCTAAAACAGAGAAAATATCTTGCTGTTACATAATAAAAGGTGGAAAAAAAGAAAGTAATTTTAAAACATCAAACTAAGATATTTTACCACTTTATAAGCTTAAAAATAAGCATGCACAGAAGCATTTTGCTGAATCGAATCATAACCTAAATATTTTTTACCTTCTGGGACAAAACCCCTAGTACAGTAATGATGATGGGAGTAAAATAATCTGCTAATTCTGTAAATTTTTCTTTCCAGGATTTTTTTTCCATTATTGACTGTAAACATTATGAAAGGAAATCGATTCAGCTCATGCAGTTTTTCCTTTGGACATAGACATGGGAAAAAATAATAATCACATGGTTCAGTGCACTGCTCACAAAACTTTCAGCTTTCTGTTTGCTTTTCTATTGCTGTGAAACAACTAGAAATGCATCCCATATATTAGCATACAAATAGTGTATATAATTCAGTGTAAACTGAATTGTTTATAAACATCAAACATTAGTTAGAGCACTCACACACGTTGCCATGGAAACAAAGTAATTGCTATACCATTAGGACCCAATTTCTCTGTGTAGCAAGAGAGAATGGCAATTTATCTGCCTCTGGGTAGTTTCAGGTTGCTGCTTGTGGTCATAGATCTCCCCTCCAAAGCATCTTTTGGATGTGGAACTAGTTTTGACTAAAGAAGAAAGATTAGATCAATATAAGAGTGAGACGACTTGTAACAGAAGTGCACATGTGAAAACACTGCAATTATTGTGCAGGAGTGATGTGAACTGTTCAGTGATGGGGATTCAAAGGCAAACTGAGGAATTTCAAGCTCAGTGAAAGGTCACTGTAGGCCAGTGTTTCCCATCTCGCTGTTGCCAATGGTCAGTGGTTGCTGCCATCTCTTTGCTGCTCGGCAGCCTCGATGAAGCAGAAGTATTGATTGCAGATCCAAAAGGTAAAAAATTAGCAAAAGACATCCTTGTTCGTAATCCTTATAGTAAGGTCAAGGGTTGAACAGACCAGAGAAATGTTTTTACTCTTTAAAGAGAACAGAGTATGTGCAGAGTCAATATTTAAAGGTAAACAGAACTTTATCAGACAGCTACAGAGACAGAGTTTATAAAGGACAGATACATCTGCATATAGAATAGACATCAGCTGGGATTTTTGTTAATATGAGTAGGACTATAAGGCATTAATATGAGTAATTAATATAAGGCACTGCTTTCCTTCTTGCACTTGAATTGGAGGCTATGATACAAAGAAACCTGTTCTTGAACCTAACGGTGTGAATGGCAATATTATCACACCTTGGCAATAACAGCTTCCAACTTGGTCTTTTCTGCCTGACAAGGGCCCTTCAAGAGAGTTAAGAGAAAACAGGTGGTAATTCATCACAGCATCATACCAGACTGCATCAAACCATGGCTTGAACTGAACATGTATGTTTTAACATAAGAAAATACAATAAAATTCTCAGCTGAAATTATCATTCGCTTAAACAAAGATTTATAAAGATGAGCAGGATCCTTGGACTTGAAAGGGATCCTTGATCCCTGAAAAGTACAAGGATCCTTGTACTTTTGATGAAAGGTTCACACTGAGGCTAATTTTGCAATATCACTGCAGGCACAACTCTAGAGATGCTAAGTCAGAATCACAAGGTTACTCCAAAAAGACTGCATATAAAAAGTCCCATTACTCCATGAATTGAGCTTATTCCCCAGCTAGATTTCCTATTAAATGTCCTGCATTTTGTCTCATCAGAAAGTGCACCTACATTCAGAATGGAAGATTCCTTTGTGTGATCTGTGCTAATAACAGTTAAACCAGAATGGCTTCTATATATCTGACAGAGATTTTCCCCTAAGGGGGAAAAGAAGTCTTCTCCCTCCTTGCAGTTCTAAATGCTGCAAAGTACTTCAAGAGGCTTTAGGATAAAAAAAATGTCTGGAGTAAACACAGGGTATAATTATCATCATCTACTCTGTGAATCCATACATTTTATATTCCATTTAAAACAGAAAAATAAACCCTCAGTCTTCCAGTGAACCAATTTAGCTAATGAGGGTGAATATCAATGACTGCTGCTAATCAGAATGGTATTAGCATAAATTTTACTTAATGAGGACATATTTGCCTGATGCCAGGAGCAAAATGCTACAGAGATAGACTGCAAAATGCAAAGGATGGGTAAGTCTCATCTGGAAAAAAACGAGCAGATCAAGTAAACAGAACTGTATATGTGGTTCAAGCTAAACTAGATTTTTTGCAACTCAGGATTTTAACCCCACTTGAAGCTTTTCAAACTTCTCCATTATAATAGAATGCTATCAAGTGTTTAAATGTGATGAATTAAACACCCTGGGGAACAGCTTGACAAGAGATTCCATTGAACACTTTTAACCTCATGTGGGTAGGTAGATCACTGAGGGAACTTGCTTTTTTCAATTTAAAGCATGCAATACATGTATTCTGCTGCACAACAAAAGTTTTTTCCCTTTGTGCATTGTGTAAGGCTCTTTTCTGAAAAAACCTTACTACTCCCCTCAGCTTCAAAAGCAGCAATAGTACATTGCCCTCTGTCTGCCTGTGAGCAATCTTGGGTGGAAAATTCCCTTCAGCCACTATTGTCTTGAAGGAGTTAAGTCCCAGCAGCATCCCGGAGCTGTTCAGCATTCTGCATTTCTTCCTCTTTATACAGAATCACTATTAGACAGTCTGAGAAAGCTCCATGAACAATATGAAAGATTTTTGTCTACAGTTACATAAAAGGGTTAGAGTTCAATACTCTCACAAAATATTTAATCTAGTGAAATGATATTTGTAGTGTCATTCTTGTATATACCTGCTTTGAAATTCTTAACCTTAGATTCTTCTATGTAAAGGAATATAGGGCACAAGTGTTCTTACCTTTGATATACTATAGGATCTAACAATATTTAACTGGTGAAGTCATTTTTGTTTCCAAACCTGTGTCTCAAATATGCTTGGGAACGTGGAAACTCACAATGCCCTTATTCATGACATCAAAATCAGTTCCATGGTAACACATTGTGATGACAAAATACACAGATTGCAAGGTCACAAGTCACACTTAAGAACAGGCAGGGGAGAAATTTTTCGTTTAATGAATAACATTAGCCGGTTCCAATAGGAATAAAAATAAAGGAAAAAATAAAGTGCCTAAAGTAAACAACCTTAAATGCACTTCAGAACCATTTAATCTTAAGTAGTTCTTCAAAGGCAGGCTTCCACAGCTTTCACCTCTGCAGTAAAGAGAAGCCAACATTAAGAAGAAAAGAGATGCTGTACATTAATGATGACCCTATCTGTTTTACATGCACAGAGACAATCAGCAACTGCAGGGAAGAAACGTTGGAAGAAAAGGAGTCATGTTAGTTCCAGGCTAAATCTCTGAAAACAACTAATGATTCTTATGCTCAGCAAGGACTGGATTTTTGTACGCAGTGAGAAGCCACTTCTGAAACTCGCATGTCCTTGGTCTACAGACAGCTATTTTGGAATATCTGTCACAGAACTCAGCAATGACAACTGCAGTAGGACTCCTTCTGCTGAATTTGAAGTGATTCTTTTGCTGCTTGTTTTCTGAACACTGCATCACAAAAAAGCAATCCAGGTTTATATGGTTTTAGTGTCCAAAGGCCACCTCTGACATTTAAGCCCTTCTGCTGCAAGGACTCCACTTTCTGTAGGTATGCGAAATTCCTGTAACCAGCTCATTGCCTGAGTAGATAAAGGCTGCAAAAGAGAGAAAAGAAAAATACAAAAGAGGAAATGACCAGCCCAGTGTCCAAACAAATGCCAGGTACTTCTAAGTCTTTGACACCACCATCAGATTTGCTTGTGATTTCCCGGGCAATGACAGGAAAAATTTGGAGTTCTTCAAGCAAATGAACCAGAAAAATCTGTGGTTAAGGGAATGTTCTTGCATATGACATGTCTTAGTCATTAGGTGGTTGGTTCATGAAGTCACTGCACAAAAAGTAACAAGAACATATTTGATATGGGTTTTTCCTCCTGACTCTTACATCTAAACCTTCTTTGAAATCACAGCTCAAATATGTCACATACAATCTATTTGACGTGACTGTGTCATAAAATTGGCACTGTATGTTCCATGCTTACCACAGTCTGAAAGGTCAACAGAGAGGATAGATTTCCTTTGGCCTCTTGTTTAAATAGCATCTTATTTTTATTAGGAAAGAAGGTTCTGGTTTTTTTTACCATATCATGGCAGACAGCCCTATCCCAATACATCCTTACATAAACAGCAACTGAAGAGCCAAAAAACAAACTGCAACTTAAACTCTGTAAGGAGAACCATGTTAGATTAGCCTTCTTTCCATGTATCAGAGCAAAGGCTTTGAAAGGTAGGAGCATTTCAAAATAGATCAGTGGGAGCAGCTTTGATTTTATTTAAATTATGTAAAATTGCTGGATTATTCAAAAACAATGAAGCATGCTTTGGTAAGGCATTAACATTTTAAACATATTCTTGTTCTCTGGCAGTGAAGGGAATGGTAAAATTCCCTCTCTATTAGATAAAATGGCTTGACAGTTGCATACATACTTAACCACAAGTGGGGGGCTCTTCTTAATTTGGTGTCTATCATGTGATGCTTCATAAGCAAAGAATTGCAGGCCATGCTGCTTTATTCAATTGGGTTATGCTTTTACTCTTTCTTCCTGCATGTGAAAAGCATAACAGAGAACTAGCAGAGCAGAAGTAAGACGTGTTTTGTTAGTTGTCTGAAGCCCTGGGGCCCGGAACTGGATAAGTCCTGATATTATACCCTGGATTGAGCAGAATAAATCCATTTTGTTTCCTCCAAACATTTAGCCATTAAAAAAATATGAGATAGAAAAACAGACTTTGCTGTCTGCATGCCTTCTTGTAAAGCTTGTATTGTGGAAATGTCAGAATCATTAGGTCATTGGCATATATTTTGCAAGCTAATGCTTTTACTTTAATTCTCACTGGGGACTGTATGTCTGCTTTTCAAATAAAACCCAGACTGAAGAAGGTGAAGAGAGCTTAAAATGATGCTGGTACTGCCCTATGATGGCTGATAACACATCAGGATATGAATAATTAGGAAATATCAGCCAAGGCTGATACAACTACAGCTATTAAAGTAAAAACCCCACAAAAGTGGTAAGTGTTAAAATTGCCTCATAAATATTTGTGGCTCCTTTTAAATGCACAGAGAGGCACATGACTGAATAAAGTTTTAAAATAAATGCAGCACAAGAAATAAATTTAATATGTGAAATCACACACATAATAGAAGCACAGCGGGTTATGCTTCAGAGGAGACAAGTGGATGAATTTGTTCCTGAATCACCCTAAACAGATGCAGAACAAGTGGTCACAGAAACACAAGCCCCATTCCAAAAAGACCTGTTTATCTCTCAAAACACATATTACTGATAAAATCTGTCATGAGTTGAAGAAAGAGGTTAATAAGAGTAGGCATAACACAGGTAGAAACACTCTCAACTCACAACTTGATAAAAGCCCTGAACTTGCAGCAGTTACTCTTCTGCCTGAGTGCTCACTGCCCAGACCAGCTTTTCAACCTTCTGCAGACACACACTCACACTTTATTCTGTGACTGAGCACCAGAGCACCTCTGCTGGGGGAGAAAGGGCAGATTCCTCCATTTGAAGTCCTTCTATGCAGAAGCAGACCCAGCTCCCCTGCGTGCTCCTGCAGCCCTGCCAAAGGCTCATGGCAGGGAGTGGGACAGGTTTGGCACCTTCAGGTTTTCCATCTTGAGCTTTGGGCTCTACAGAACTCAAAATAGCCACTCAAAACCCAGCCAAAACCACTGGCTGCTACCTCAATTTTATAGCATGGCCAGTTTAAACTGTTTGAAACCACAAGTTTAGTGAGATTTTGATACCAATTCATAAATCAGCCCAGATTAATCTGAAAGAAGAATTCAGAATCAGTAGACAAGTTATGGGACTTGAATAAGACTTCAGACCAATGAAGTTTTTATTCTGAATTTCCAAACAAATCCTGAAACTAAACAAATGTCATTAAGTTTATGTTTTCATTGTCTTGCATAGCCCAAACTAGTTGCAGATTTCTGTGTCCATTTTTATGTTTCTGATCCATATTTCGTGGTTGCATGCTCCATAACAATCCTTCAGGATATATCCTGACCGACTTTCACAGGAACTTCATGTACTGTGACATACTGGCTTAGAGTGACATTGCTCCAAAACACAGGAAAATCAGCTGTGAACACTGGAAAGTGCTATTTCACCTAGTGTTTTTCAAGGTATTAGTTTAACTTATGAGCATTTTAATAACCCAAAACTTTACTGTAAACTTCTTTAGAGTGGAAAGGCAAGACCCAAAGAGATTGTGAGCATATGCATAAGCGTAACTTCACAGCCATCAGAACAGATATATAGTGTAAAACCTGAATCCTGCTCTGAGTTGTACTGATCTCCTTCTTTAACCTGCTCTCCTTTTTATTTATTTGACTTAAAATCAGTCTGACTCCAACAACCTACACAAAACCTATTCTGTGTCACTCCTCTGAAACTGGATGGCATCTGCATTATCCTGTACAAGTAAAAGATGAGTTTACAGGCTCTTGTCTTTTAGCCGAAGTCTCCCCTTTTCTCCACTGCAGAAGTGGTTGAGATGAACAGCAAATAGCTTGTTAGAAATGCTAAATTGAATTTTACTCAATTATTTTCATGATTAATTCTTGTCCTTCAACAAAGTGCATTGGGAAAATACACAAAAAGCTTGAATACTGGAATAAAATAATTTTCAGAATGTATGCCCCTAAAAACATTAAAAATGTAATCTATGAAGTGTCAATAATACTTATTATTTCTTTGTATTTTCTAATATTTCTTTAGTTTCTTTGAAAAATTGTTGAAGAAAAGTTAGTTGGAAAAAGTTTTTTAAAAAATGAATACATATTTTCAGAAATGGTTTTGGATATAAATTTGCTCTGATTATTAACTCAGCGGTACATTTATTTAATCTTAGCTGCTACACAAAAAGAGTTTGCAAAGTATTGGCCTCAGGTATTTTCCTTTCCAGATCAAGCACAAGAGCAACTGGAACATGATTAAAAAGAAGCCCATTTTATTGCTCCTGTGAGAATGATGGCAATGTTTTTGTGGCTTAGGGCAAAAGAGAATACATGCTGCAAGAGAACTGGCCATCTAAAAGGCATGGAGCATTTAATTTCATCCTGTCCTTAGATGTTTACTGACTTTGTGGCGAGCCCTCCCTGTCTCAGTTTCTCACTCTTTCCCTCTTTTCACAGTTGGCTTATTCTAGAAAAGACTATCTATGGCTTATAAGTAGCAATGCAAGATCCTCACTGGAGTGGTAACTGAGCATTATGTGGTCCCATAAATTTGGAGGCAACCTCCAAATTCTCTTATTTGGAGAAGAACCTAAGGAGAAGATAAAGGGATAAGTGCAGGGCTCATGTCAACCACAGCATGGCTCCACTACATCTGTTAAACAACTGAAAGAGGTTCAAGCAGTATTTTCCTCTTCATGAAGACAGTGAGTGGGGAGAAGGCAAAAGTGGCTACTATTACATAGAACTAGGTCAGAAACACTAGATTTATTGGGGAGAAGAGCAAACTAGTTGCCATTCTAAATTACAGAAATCACAATGCAGGAGTTTTGGGAAAAATCAAGCTATGGGGAAAGAAATTTCCTAGGAGAGACAAAAAGATGGAAAGACCACTGATGTATTTAGCACAGTTTTTTGACTGTGACTGATTAAAGCTGTAATCAGATTTTGATTTAGCTCTGTGGATCACAGAACCAAAACTTTAGCCATAGCCTTAGCCAAGTATCAAGACAAAAAGCAAAAGATTGTGCATGCCAATACTGGGAGAAATAAAAAGAGAAGAAAATGTTGTGGAACTCTTTTCACTCTTTTCATTTTACAGGTTTTTATAGGTTAGACTTGGGTGCATAAGTTATTCTCACACCCAGAGAGTGTGTACAGGATACTAATCAGTTGTATTTACCAAAATCATTTTGAAAAGAAAACTTATTTATAGGGAAAGCATTGATAACATCTTTCTTTGATAACACCATGGTAAAATCAAACCATACCATGTGGATGTGAACTTCATATGAAAGTAAAACAAAATCTAGAAGAAATAACCTTTATAATTGCTTTCTTATAAAACATTTTCAGGAAAAGGAGTACTTACTCAAGGGGTGAAAATGCCAGATATTAGGTTGTTAAGAAAGTGAATACAGTAGGAAGACAGAAGCCATTAAAAGCTCAAAAATATATTCTCAGATGTTTTTAATGGCATAGAAAAGCTATCAACAGAACACAAAATCAAGTTAACAGAATTCAAATTCCCTGTTACACGTGTGTCAACACATACTTAGAAGCATACTTAGATGAAAACTTAAGGAAGAAATTAGACTTATTGCTCTAAATCCAGAAGAGAGTACTGAAACACTTTTAGCATGGGTCTTTTGTCTACCAGCTCCAGAAAAGGAAGCAGAAACCTTTTACCCACACATTGAGCTTAAAAGACAGAAGGAGAGGGACTTTTTACAAGAGCATGGAGTGACAGGACAAGGGGGAATGGCCTGACACTGTCCAAGAGTAGATTTAGATTGAATATTAGAAAGATATTCTTCCCTGGGAGGGTGGTGAGGCCCTGGCACAGGTTTCCCAGAAAAGCTGTGGCTGCCCCATCCCTGGAAGTGCCCAAGGCCAGGCTGCATGGGGGTTGGAGCAACCTGGGAGGTGCCCCTGTTCATGACAGGGAGGGGGATGAGAAGAGCTTTAATGTCCTTTCCAACACAAACCATTCTGTGATTTTATGTTCTACCTACCCCCTAAGGGGCCAAGCCAATGCCTGTACAGATCTCCACATATCTACCAGGAAGAGTGTTTCTTAATAAATGCATTTTCCCCCTCTTCCTCTCATCTCACCCTAATTAGTTCAATGGGGTGGTGGAAAATTCCTTTAGAAAGAAATTTATAGTCCATGAAATTTTAACTTAGACCCTCTAAACACAGTGCTTCACTGTAAGTAAATATTAGGCTATGCTCTGCACCCATATAATTTCCTGAAAGGATATCCCGACATGGGAATACACTGAAGTTTAGCAATGGTATTTTGCTGTGAGTATAAACAATATAATGGTATCATTGGTATCAATGGTATGTATTGGTACCAATATATATATATTTTGCTGTGAGTATAAATATAATGGTATCAATGGTATCAATCCATCATATAATGGACAGGGAGTCGGTGCTGTAAGCTTGAAACATAACAGACAGCAATGTAAAGGTAGAAGTGAATAATTAACTTCTATAGGAAAACCAGGACTGATCTAGGGGCCCTTCTAGGCCTTGAGGGGGTTAGAGGTGGCTCTCAATATTTCTTTACTTACAGAGAAGGAAAGTACACATGAATGATAAATTTGGCTGGAAAAAAATTATATCTAATTTGACTGCCATAATTGTTGATCTAAAAAACCTTAATCTGCAAAAAATGTGTATGAAACACATCAATCATAATAATTAGCCTAGGAACAGCTTATGAAGAAGACATCCTTCCTTTGATTTTCTGGTGGTAATTGCTATACGGAATCATCACCTGAACCTGCTATGTGAGGTCTTGCAACAACATTTTTTGCAACTATGGAAATCATCAGAGACTGTAGGTAATGCTGCAGGAAACCTAACAGAAGGTGAATGCCAGCAAATATGGACAGGAAAATTAAAAGCTTCCAGTGCTTATGCATGCACAACCCTCCAGCTCCTCATTTGCCAAACCAGGCTGTAAACCACTTATGCCAGTGGTGGAGAAAAGAGTTTCACTAACAGAAAAAGTTATTTCAATTCCAGATGGATGATTTACAGTCAGAATATAAACCCTGAAAAGATCTCATGTCAGCAGACACTCTGTCTGTGTTTTCAGTAAAAGAGATAGTACAAACACCAGTCTGATGTTGCTCATGTAAACAGGTTCAAGAAAGTTTTCTCGGTCTCCGTCAGGACGCAACAGATCACTGCAAGAGACAGTAATGCAAAAATGAGACTTTGCAAAAGGTAATGCCAGTGATTAAGGCTGGCTGACTTCTGAGTGTAAACCCACTCCTTTTAACAACTTTGAAGGAGAAATTTATGTGGCAGACAGCACTTTGCTCAGAGGTTCTAGGTCATTGTGTAAAATTGCAACATAAGAAATACAAAACTGAGTACATGCAAAGTCTGTGGACACCAGGAGTGGGGAAGACTGGTTTAAAATCATCTGATATTTGATTCAAAATTAGTGCAGATTCAAGGGAGAATAAAGCCCTAACAATACAATAGCAAATGTCAAAAATAGGAGTATTCAGAAACTAGAGGGGTGGGGGAGAAACTGTAATTTTAAACAATGTAAGACCTATAGATCACATTTGATATATATAGGTGTATGTACATAGATGAATAACTATTCGTGTTTTGTTTGGCAGGACAAGCAGATGGAGACTCAAGGTGTGCCAGAGGAAGTTTAGGTTGAACATCAGGAAGATTTTCCTCACCAGAAGGGCTGTTGATCTTTGGAAGGGGCTGCCCAAGGAGGTGGTGGAGTCTACACCCCTCGAGGTGTCCAAGGAATGCCTGGACATGGCACTCAGTGCGGTGGTCCGGGTGACACGGTGGGGATTGGGCACAGGTTGGACTCAATGATCTTGGTCTTTTCCAATCTTAAAAATTCTGTGATTATTCCTAATTTCCAGAAATATGATCATTAGGGTACTCAACCATGAAATTTGTGACCACACATACAAAATCTCTGTTTGCATAGAAGTTACTTGCCTTGGAGAACCAAAGATGGTATTAATGCATTTTTGTAAATTTGTATACATGTATTGAAACAAACTGATACAGAAGACACTGTGACAGTATATCACATCACATGACTAAAAGTCTTTATGCACACAATAGTACACTGAAGATATTTGGCAGCAAATGCAGTTATGAAAATCACTTGTGTCCTGTAAAACAAGTTCATTAATTTCTCTGAGATTACTAAGAAAGTCCACACAAATAGTGCCTACCTTAAAGCTGCACAAAAGAAAGAGGGAAAGCAGACATCCTGAGGCTCCAAGATCTAAATCAGAGCAGACTAGAAATGGAGAGGGGGGTCAGTCTGAGAACTGAACAAAACACTGTGGAGAGCTACAACCAAAGGAGCACCAGCTCAGAGCCCAGTGGACAGCTCTGAAGAATTTGCTGCATCATCAGGTGAATTTTGTCCCCTCCTTCATGGAGAAACGTAAGCCCTCAGTGAGGTCCAAGACATTATTTTAGTTTACACCTACCAATGTAAGCAGCCTGACTTTGTTCTGGGAGCCATCTCCTTTTCTCCCAAACTCTTCTTTGAGCAGTTGTTAGCTTACTTTGAAAATGCCAAGTGATTTTTTTTTTTTTGGCACTAGCTAAAAACAAGAGATGAGCCTCACAGAACTTAAAGTTCAGGTAGACAATCATAATCATGGTGGATGGGAAAAGGGAAGCAACAGAAGCTGAATGCCAAGACACAGGCAAAGGGAAAGGAAACCATCTAATTCCTTCAGTATGTTACTAAAAGTTCCCATTTCCACCTCCACCAGCACCTTTTTCAAGGCAGTTTAAAGAAACAGGTCATCTTCTGGGCAAACTGAGTTCTGCAAATGAGAGGGCGAGAGACATGCAATATTTGTAGTGTATATAATAATTTTCTTCACAAGAAATTGCCCCAAGAGTACAGGGTGCAGCTGTCCTGCAAAGTCTGCTCCTGTTCAGCTGTATTACCCACCCAGAGTTGATCAATATTAGCAGTTCAAGATCCCTGAAGTAACTTTCTAGACTTGCAAGATTTATTATAGCCATTTTGTCTTGATCCCTCCCTAGATTTCTCCCCTATTTTGTGTATTTAGACCTCAATGGAGGAAAATAATTTAGAGATATACTTAACATTAAAGAGGTGATTAATGCCTAAAGACATCAATAGCAGGTAAGCACATAATTACTTGTGTCTAAAATATAGATGAGATTTGTACACTTTAAGTGCATTCCTAAAAAGATTTCTTAAGGGAGATTTTTTTCATCTTGTTCTGCTCGCCTGAAAAGTGCCTAGCACAAAAATTTCTGTAAAAAAATAAACAAAAAAAAAAAAAACAAACAAAAAAGCAGAAAGGTTTCCTTCCAAAGATTTTTTAAAAAGAAATAAGATTTTTACTTCCTTGGAACATAGTATATTTTAAACACATTGATTTCTTCAAACATTTGCAGAATCTGTATGAAGGGATTTCCGAGCCTGTGTAATATATCTTTTGATTTTTCAAGAATAATATCTATGCCTGTACTTTTGATTCAGCCACATTAAATAAGAAAGTTTCCTTCCCTTTTTTGCAAAGCCTGTTTGATGCTGTTTTTTCATCTTAAATTAGTTGCTGCCTCATATCAAATGCAAATCAAGTCCTTTTACACTATGAATCATCGCTGCCCTTGGTTAAGGGGTAAGAAGAGATGAGAAGGGAAACAGCATTTCTGGACAATATTGATGATTGAGGGCTGTCATGACTCATACTTAGGAGATCTGCTGCATTTTCAAGTCAACAACTGAGGAGATTAAGAAGCAACTTCAAACAGGGCTTTCAAAGGGAGAAGAAAACAGGAACTGGGGTAAGGTACAGAGTAATGCACACAGCCACATCCCAAAGCTTCACTGATGAAAAATTCCCAATGATATTACCTTTATGGTTTCCATGCACTAAGCTTAGAGTTCATGGTTTAAGACCGGCACTCAGTTAGCTGGGAGTTCCAAAGAGTCCAAAGTCCAGTCAGTAGAGTTTTAAAGTAATTATTTCTTAGTTAGACTTTGTAACAAACAGGAATCCAGAGAATTGTATGTAAATTTCCTCAAAAACCACTGTTTCCTTCTCATATACACAGCATTGTTATGAAAACTGTTGGCATATCTGTGGTTAGAGGGAAGAGGATTTGGACGGTAACATTTCCATTTGCTGAAAATCAGGTGGGGAGGACAACTCTCAAATAAGTATCAAATAAATAATTTTTGTATCCCATCTAATTTTACCCTACATGGGAACTTAATATGGAATTAAAAAAATATCTGTCCATGCAGCAAAGCATCTCTTTGCTGATGAGAAAGAGAAATAACATATTACAAAATCAGTAAAGTCAGAAGTGTACCCACTTTGCTATCTATCACTGACAGATAACATTTTTTTGCAAACAGAGATGAAGAATACATTTTCTTCAGTTTGAAAAATGGAAAAAGGGTTTTGACTATTCCCTTTTGCACTGTCTGGGGGAGGTAGGTGTTTGGTTTTTTAATCAAAGATTGTTCCATGCACTACTTTCCTACCTGCCACATGAACCCCTTTTGTATTCATGTACACTAGGTTTGATTGCAGAACTGATACTACCCTCTTTGGAGGACAAGGAATCAACATGTCTTTTGTGCATGAGTCTAAATCCCATAAAATTTTTCTCATTCCTTTCATATTCTTGTCACTGGTGTTTATGAAAAAAAAACTTGGCAAAAGAGCTTTAAAAAAAAAGGCAAGGTATTGTTCAAAAGTTTAAAAAGAGCAGGCAAGAAGAGATTTACCTATTCTTAGAGCAGCAATGAAACAAATGCTTTTACTTCTAAGAGTCCAGATGATTTAGCTCAGATTAATTTTGGATTAAAGAACAAACACAATTAGGATTACTTGGCAATTACACTGGGGTACTCAGCCAGCGATCCTGCACAGAGATATCCTACTGCTATCACTTTTACGCTAAGGTACTGTATTGTACTGAATGCCAAAGATCCAATCTTTGCCTGCTATCAGCAGACAGCTGTCCATCAGGCCTCCTCCTCTTCCAAATTCCCTGGCCATGATCTTGTCCCCCTCCTCTTTGCCAGGCTTGCCAGCTGCTGGGGATCCATGGGAGCAGGAGCTGCACTGGCTGCTGGCTTCACCCACCAACTCCATCCCCTCCTCTAGATGGTACCAACCAACTGCACCAAACCACATGTTCTGATATGACAGATTAAACACCGAGAATGAGGAAATCAAACAACACACAAAATCTGCCAGGCAAGTTCCCTGGACAAATATTTCCAATTAACTCTGCAACAAGGGCCAGGTTCAGTGAAGCTGGCTCTGAAACCAGAAACCTCACGGTTGGCCAGGTGGGTTTCATGTGGTTGTGCTGTGCTAACACTGAAACAGTTTCTGTTAAAAATACCACAGATAGCTCCTAATTTGAAAATATTTGCATGAATAACAATGTATTTCATGTGCATTCAGCCAGCTACATCCTTGGTTAAAAGACTAAAGCCTCTGTGAAATGTTTGAGAGAATATGTGCACAGAATGGACTATACATTTGTGGTATCCTTGTCTGTATAAAATGAAAACAGGAAATCAGGTTGCCTAGGTTTTCCATTTTAACGTGACTTTCTAGTCACCATCTGATGTCAAGCTGCTAATTACACACAGGTGGTTTAACAGTCAAGTGGTGAAAGTTTGAGGCTTGTGGCACAGAATACTTACAGTTTGCAGAGATTACAACATTTTCCACTGAGCAATGTGATACCGGATTTAGAACCATAAAGTTATGACCCCAAACTCCCACTTGCAAAGACACAGCCCAGTGAGTAACTCCCACTATCCAATAGTATCTCTTGTGCACCTCACATCAACCTCTGATTGAACTGATGCATACTTGTCATTCATTTAGGTGAATTCATATATCGAGTTTTCTGCTTTAAATTAGGTAAACTTATGTCTTGAGTTTTCTTGCTTTAAATTCCTCTCTTTAAAACATTGATTAAAATATCTTCACTTTGACATGAAAATAGTGGAGGAATAAACTCCCTGTCGATGTCTATTGTTTTGTTTTGTTTTTTAATAAATAATGTTCTGTCATATTTTACATAGCAGCCTTTTCTGTTTCCTAACCAAAATGAGATTTAAAAAAAAAAATCTGTGCTAGGTCACAGTCTCACCCACACCTTCGGCACCTTCCTTTACATTACAGCTGGGCACAGATCTATCAAGGGCAGTTAATGGGCCTCTGCTGCTGCTTCCTTGCACTGGGGGTGGCTGTAGCAGCAGTGCTTTGCCTGGCTGGATCAGGGCATCACTTGTACCTGGATGTGTGGAATCTGCAAGCCCTGAGGAGCAGCTGCTGCCCTGTCTATGTGCGTTGGACTCATCCACAACTTGTGGGCTTGCTAAAGGCTCCTGGTTCCTCCACTCTCATTGTTTGTGACCCCAGCCTGCAGACACAACCTCCTGAATGTTAAACTGCTACACCCATTTATTCAGGCCACCATACATAACTGATTAACAGAAAAGAACATTTAATATCAACATGCCCTGGTCAGGTCATTCCAGCCTAGATTCATCCACAGGGAGCTCCTGTTTGGTCCTGCATTTATTTGCCCTGAGGTGCTGTCACCATGAGCTCTGACTAGGATCCCACCATCTAGTCCAAAGGCACATGCACAGGAACAGCAGCAAGAAGCAGCAGTGCTCCAGAGAGCTGGCAGCATGAGCAAGGAGGAGAGGTGGGAAGACAAAAGAAAAAAGATGGCAAAGACACTGAAGAGCACTCCAAATGGCTGAAGTAGTTTAGGAGAGAAGTCTAACTTACTTTCAACAAGGCTAAGGGGGAAGGAAAAAAACCCAGGTCCCTAATTTCTCTCATACAAGGAACAGAAAGTCACAAATTTAAGGAACAATCTTGAATTCTGGTTTGGGTTTTCTTTTATGCAGTACTTTATTTTTCTTATACTGTTTTTTTATTCTAGCACGATGCCAGCAATAGCAAACTATATGCTGCAAGGGATGGGTGTCCAGATAAGTGATGAAGTGGTAAAACAAGAGCTCCTAAATGCCTGAGACAGCTGCCCTTCTAAGGGTCTGCCTGGCTTTAAAGTGCTGAAGGACATCAGTGTGGGGGCCAATCAGTCCCAGCCTATCAGTAAGTGGGTTAAGCATAGTCAAACAAAACTATCAGGACTTCTCAGGACTTCTCAAGGCTTCTCTAGACAGCCCCAAAAGACCAGGCAGGAGAAACGTTTATGCTGTGTTTGGAGAAGCCATCAGAGAAGCCGCCAAGCTCCACCTGCTGCCCAGGCACACCACCCATTTGCACATGCAGAGCCCCATGTGGTCACTCCACCCCACCATGCATCTGCACTTGCAGAAGCTGAATTTTGAGAAGTTCTCCTTGCCTTGCCTCGCCTCATGAAACAAAGGGAACTGGGGAAGTTCAAGGGCAAGGACATGTCTCAGTGGTTTTAGGAAAAGGAAGTGGATGACACAGGTACAAACATGGAGATTGCTCTCAGCAGAGAAGCATTTAGAAAATTGAGTGAAACAATATGGACCTCCTCTGGTGACAGTGGTGTGCATCTTCACCTGGAAATCATCTTCACCTGGAAATTAGGGCTGCACACACATTTTCCCCAAAAACACAGTCTTACAGTAAAGAATATTCCAAATTTGCACCACCAGTTGCTCCTTCCCATAAGAGAAGTTCAAATAATCATGTTATCCACTCCACTAAGCTCCACAGAAACACTCAGGTGACTAATGCTCTTCTGTAAATGATCCTGTTAAACAGATCCACAATTGACAATTTAAATTCAACTATGTTTTTAAGTATGGCACAGTCTGTTAGTCCTACTCCCTCTTGCTCATGCAGCTGCCAACTACATGATGCCAGTGTTCAATGGAAAACATACTTTTCTTTTGAATAATGGCAGGTATCTTCCCTTGAAAAATCCAATCCTGAAGTTTGGTTTTGTTTCAAGCATACCAGCTTTTGGGAACAGAGTCTGGGGGACAGCTCCTGAGCTTTGCTGTGGGAAAGGCAGGTTGCTTTCGCTGAGAGCTGTTTGGAGCCTAGGGAAAGTGAGTGTGAAGCAGAATACAAAGAAAAGAGAAAATAATTCAAAATAAGGGAGCATTCAAAAATCCTTTCTTTGGCTAACACTGGCAGTAAATATCTCACCTGAAACACTGCAAGGAAATTCGGCTTGCCTGCCTGGGAGAGCTATGTCAGACCGGGAAACTAAACACAGTAATTAACAGTGAGATTATAGCTCTGACAACATAAAGCATAGCACAGCACAAGGAACTTACTTATAAGTTCTCTATAAGAACAAGGGTAGAGTTTAAAATAATGCTGGGTCTTGCGTGAAAGTTAATCATTCAACAGCAGCTGCTAGCAAGAATCCCCTGAATCACTTTTGGAATGGTTTTGGACTCTTTGTGGGCATTCAGGTCTACATAAGTAGATCATGTTTTGCAAAATTGGTGCCTGATATGCCAGCTAAAACAATCTGGCCTTATTGCTTATGCGAAGAGTGGTCTGAAGTAGATACCATAAAAGTACAAGGGAAGGGATACAGGACTTTCCTGATCATTCAACCGTAAGGGTGTGCTGAAAGATTTCTTTCTGAGCCTCCTCCAGCACAATCCCACAGAGAAAGCTACTGCCTGGGCCCACAGAAGTCTGATCACTGTGCACACCATGCACTAGCTTGGCAGTGAAGTCATTCAGTAGTCTGATTAAAATAACATCTTCTAATTCCCTTTTTGTTGTAATTTACAGTCTCTCTCCTTTGGCTGAACCTGCCAGCCATCCTGGAGGTGAACAAAGAGAATGTGCTAAAGTTGCCAATTCTGGGGCCTGGTGTGAGAGAAAGCTTTTGTTTCCAGAGGCTGTATTTACTCTGGAGACAGTTAATCAAAGCTCCACAGAGCATTGTAATTCTTCTGTTCCTTTGGTACGGGTATGAACTCTCGGTGTCTGATCCCTGTGACTGTCTTTCAAATCCCCTCAGTAAGCTCACTCCAATGTAACTTACACTAGGGCTGGTTAAGAAAGATCCAAGCTTTTTCAAAATGGCTTTAGATAATGAAATTCCATCCCTTGTGTTGTTTTATTTCCTGTTAGCACCATGGACACCAGCTAACACAGCTGAAATGAGTATCAGGTATATTTCAGCAGGAGGACATTCAACACTCACAGCCCAAAAGGGGACCTGAATGGAAGCAGTTCCATTGAGGAAGTGAACATTTGGGACTATATGGGAAATTCATTACATGACCAATGTAAAATTGAAGGACAATGCATACCGAGACACACAAAACAGACAGGTGCTAAAAGTGTCTCACATCTTCTTATCTTCTTAATTTGTTATTAACCCTCCTCTAATATTCCACGTTGCCTTCAACCATAAAAACTGCACATACAGAATCAATGTGTGATAAGTCATTTGTCTTTCAGTTAAAAACCACACGGCCTCACACACTTTTTTTCAGGTACAGCTGAACAAAATAACAATTCCAATTCACACTCTTGGTTTAATTTAACACCATACTTGGACTCTATGACGAAAGACTAAGGCAGAGCAAAACTATACTGGAGTAACTGGTGCTACTGAGAATCTGACAGGTCTCATTTGCTTTGTTATGTCAGTAAGCTTTGTTATAAAGCACAACTTTCTCCTTTCAGAATTATACAGGGAAGAAGCTTTCTTGATAAAAGAAATTCTGTGCTACTCAACATGCAAATATTATAAGCCTCATTTCAAATACAGATACTTAAATAAATTGATTGATAAAGCCAGCAAAGGTTTTTTAGCATGGACATGGATACCAGTTATCCTAGATAAACATTAACTATGAAGATCACTCACTTATTTTTAAACTGCTATTTATTTTTTAAATGGTTCCATTACACAAATGGAAACAAAGCACACCAGAAACAGAGTGCTCTGAGACAAGTCCCCTGAGCACTGCCTGCATGCATAAATCCAGCCCAGAATATGCCCTATGGGCAGTGAACTCCAAATAATTTTAGCCTATCTCCTTGGAGAGAATGCTGTTGTATCTCGGATCAGTTCTGGGTGGCCTCCAGTTGCATTGGAGAGACTGTTTTAATACAGATAATTTAACACTGTAAAGTATTTTGGACTCTGGGGAACAATGACAGCGAGAAAACTGTGGAAACTGTGGTATTTGACACAGTTCCTACACCATCTCTATGAGATGAACCACACCAAGCCCTGCCTATGTCACCTTCAGGTTGTTTGGACTGAAATTCAGCCAGTTAATTCCAGTGTTAGCCAGATGCTGGAGCTTGGAAAGGTGCCCCAACCCACCGAGTTGGGTGGAAAAGGCATTGAACTGGGACACAGAGCTATGGATTCGTCCTGGGTTCATTCACTCCTGGCCCTGATTCACTTTGCCTCTGCTCCAATTTTAGCTTTGGTGATCTCGCAGCACAGTTTTGTAGGAATAGCTGCAACTGCAGGAGCAGGCTGGGGCTTCTGTGTGTTACAGCACTGAACCCCAACAGCTGCAGCAAAGCACCAAACAGACTGTATCATGAGCTACTGCTCAGAGAGAGCCCTCACACCAAAGCACAGGAACAACTAGAAACCAACTCCCACCTCTCCTACAGGGAAAGCGTAAGGGTAGTGCAGCTACACTCCACATTCCCCAGGTTGAGGTCTGCTGAGAATTGCCTCATCATATGGCATGTGCTTCTTTACTTTTGAGCAGTGGAAACCATATATACAATATCTTTCCTGCTTCCCCAGTATCGCATTTCTATTAAAATCATTGCAACAGGTAATATAGAAGCACAGTCTGTGCTCAGAAACAGCAGGAAAGGTGATCTGTGATACAAACTTTGTGTGAAAATGTAGTCCACCACACGAACGCAATCAAGTCTCTGCAAGACAGGAGAGCAATACAACCCTAGCCCACAAACCAGGGCATTCAGATGCATTAACAAAAGATTAGGGCCAGTCACATAAAGACACTTGAACACAAAGCCCTTTTGTGGCATCAGAAGATGACTGTTATTTAATAAGTTCAGCTTAATATCACCTGGAGCACTCTCAATTTGCTTCTGTGCTTTCTCACTTTTACTTTCTAGCAACAGGTCCACATCAAACCTGAGTAAAGCTGTTTCCAATGAACCACCTAAATTCTTATCCCATGCACTTTCTTCACACTGTGCCAGCACACACCATGCCAATAAAGTCACAGAAGGAATTCTACAAACAATTACATGGGGGCTCCTTTCCTTTGCGGAGTGTTGCTCTTTGAAATGGCAGCATTTTGTCTCCATCTTTGTCAGAAGCTAAGATTGTGGCACTGAAAATCTATGGCAAAATCTGTTCCCTATTGAATCGCAAAACTCCCAGCAACTTTAGCAAGGCCAGGAACAGATTTAATGTCCTGTATCTATAGCAAATCAGAGGCATAAATTACATTTGTGGGACCTTAAAAGTCAGAAACCAATGGGTGGTAAACATAACAAAGTTGTTTTTCCCAGGATTCTTAGAAAGCAGAAGACAAATAAACAAAACCCAGAATATTTTAACATTTCATTTCCCCAATCCCCGTTCATGATCAGCTACAAGTCCTCAGACTTTCCCACTGCCAGTGGTCAACGATACCATTCACAGTGATTTTTCTACAACCTTCATTAGCTGGCCTTTCTTAGATTTGTCACAGTTTCCTGTGGGCTTTGGTTTGACTTGTGTTTTTCTTGGCCATAAGTTGACCTGAAAATATGAGGCTATTTCAGGCAAAAGTATCAAAAAATAAAGTATGCTTTTTCAAACAAAATGGCCACACCCCTGTGCCTCCTGCCATTCTGTCCAGTTAGCATTTTTAAAGCAGGTTATTTATTTATCTATGCATTCAATTGAAATAGCAGGATTACTGGAGGCAACCAGAATATAATTACAGAGGCTGTAATTTGACACTAGAAATCACATTCTTTCAAAAAGAATTTACAGTCCATGGGGCCAGGTGGGATCCACCCAAGGGTACTGAGGGAGCTGGTGGCAGTGCTCACAAAGCCACTTTCCATCATTTCCCAGCTCACCAGGGAGGTCCCAGGTGAAGGGAAGTGTGCCAGTGTGACAGTCCTGTACAAAGGGCTGGAAGGAGGATCCAGGCCTGTCAGTCTGACCTTGGTGCTAGGAAAGGTCATGGAGGAGATACTCTTGAATGCCATCATGCAACACATGGACAACCAGGACATCAGCCCAGCCAGCCAGAGTTTCTGGGCCCTGCTTGACCCACATGATCTCCCAGGACAGAGTGACCTCCTCAGTGGATGTGTCTGCCTGGACTTTAGGAAAGCCTTTGACACTGTTTCTCACAGCATTTTCCTCATGGCTTGGACAGGGACACGCACTGTTCACTGGGTAAAAGACTGGCTGGACATCAGGGCCCAGAGAGTGGTGGGGAATGGAGCTACATCCAGCTAGGGTCAGGCACCAGTGGTGTTCCCAAGGCTCAGAACTGGGGTCAGTTTTTTAACATCTTCATCAAATTGACACTTTGCAGATGACACCAAATTGTGTGGGATTGTTGGGTGCTCTGCACAGACAAGCTGGAAAGAGGTTGTAGCAAGGTGAGGGGTTGGTAGCAAGGGACAGGACAAGAAAAAATGGCCTCAAGTAGTGCCAGGGAATGTTTGTGTTGGATATCAGGGAAAATTGCTTCACTGAAAGGGTTATCAAGTATTGGAACAGGAAAGTGGCAGAATCACCATCCCTGTAAATATGTAGATGGGACACTTACAGGCACTGTCTACTGGTGGAGTTGGCAATGATGTGTTAATGGTTGGACTTGATGATTTTAGAGGTCTTTTCCAACCTAAATGATTCTATGATTTTATAAGTTCTCACAAAAAGACATTTACAGAAGCTGTGTCATGACCAGCTCCATTGTTTCTCCCATCATCCAAAACAGGCTCCTCTTGCCACAGGATGCCACTTCATGCCACAGTGAGGAATGGCTGAAAAAGCAGTCCTGCCCCTGATGACCACCATCACCAGCCTGGGTGTTGAGATTTGCTTTCCCATAGCTTTCCCCACGAGCAGGCTCTGATGAGATGGCATGATTAGGTGTTACACACCTAATTACCACAATACATACTAAAACCTGCACTTCCAGCCTTCCCTTCCCTTCTCAGGAACCTTCCAAGCTTGCAACAATACAAATTGACATAATATTTTAATAGATTGCCTGTATCTGTGGACAACCAAACATATAATTGAAGGAATATTCTAATATTCAATTAGTCATATTTTTCAACTGGTATGAACCTGTACATTGTAATCATGACATTACAGAACACTAGCATAGTTTGATGTGGTTGTTTTATAATAATATACAAGGCAATAACATCATTTTGTCCAACTGAAAATCTACATGGTGGCACTGGATCTAAGTTTTTCCAGTTGCCAAAATTAATCTCACTATTCAACAAGAAGAGATGAAAAAGCCCTCAAGTGAGTTGTATTTCTAATTTATTGAAAGCTGCATATAAAAGAAAACAACCTCTCACCCAGAACCCTGGAGATTTATTGAGTTTTCCTTGCATGTAAAGGTACAGTCATGAAACAACTGTAAATTATTCAGGACTTCTCCTTATTGAAGAAATGCACATACTGAAGTACAGACCAGTCAAACTGCTGCAAAACTACTTTGAAATAAATGAAATAAAGTGTTTGAATAAAATGGGAACCAATTTTACCAGTGGGATGAGATAAGTGCCGACTGTGATATACTCCAAATTTTGTCAGGCTTTTGACAGATTTGCAGGGCAAATCACTTATGCTGTGATACAGCAAAGCAGATGAAGATGAAAACAACCCCCTGAAACAACAGATCTCATTTATTTACCTAGGGTGAAGTTGGAAGTCTTAGAGGGTATCCACCATCTGGGTGAGTCCTGTAGAATTTTAACTCAATATAGCTTTGGAAAACATCCAGTTTGTGGTTGTAACAGTGTATCTAAGCTTGTTCTATGATCAGAAATCTTGTGAAAGAGCTATTTGGACAAGGCCAGTGAGACAAAGGTCTCCCCTCAGAGCCAAATAAGCAATTCAATGGGTACTTGGCAGCCTTTCAGTTCCACAACCAGTTAGCAGAGATGCACAGCCAAACACCCCCGAACTACTTCGCACCTGAGTTAGTAACTTTCGTCTTTTCAGTGCTCACCTTCCAGAAGGAGCTTTGTCTGAAGACATCAGGAGACTGGGAACACTCCACTCCCTTCAGACTTTTGTTGCAACACACTCTTCATTTAATAATTTCCTTCAACTGCTTTAGTGAGTCATTATAAAATCAGTGATGCTCACCCACATAAATGCAAGCTCATAGGACTTCAGACAAAAATATGCAAAGCTTTTTATCTCTGCTTTTCATCTGCAGCTGACTTCTCTGCAGCCTTGCTATGGCTGCTTTGATCTCACATTGGCCAGCTTCCATGCCATCTTTCATTTAGTTTGGGAAAGACTGCACTGAGTCATTGTCAGCATGGTATTATGCCAAGCTCCTTCTGTTCAGAGATGAAATTCCCAAAGTGGTGCCTAATTCTCCTTTCCTAAACTCTTATTTGAGCACTTTGTTAACTGGTTTTGGTTTTCAAAGACTTGGAGTAAAAGGCGTCTTCTGACAGGAGCTTTCAGGTGGAGGCCTAGCTTTATGGAAAGCATAGATCTTGTTTTCATGTTCCTAAATAGCAAATTAGAATTACAGGTTTTCTTTTGTGGGCTCAAAGATCTTGACAGGAATGCCTATCAACTGTTTATGATCCACAACATTTGGCAATTCATGTAATTTGGCAGCAATTGCTCAGATTGCCAAGAGCAGTTTAAATCTCCACCAGTCACATAATTTGCTCATTGGAAAGCGAGTAGCTGGGTAAAATCAGATGGTGCAGGAGCAAGATCTGAAGAGGTGTCCATATGGCAAAGCTTGGTCTAGTAAATACAATTACAAGACCTCTAAATGATACCAGAAGTAGGTGAGTGCCACATCACAGTTCCATAATTTCATCCAGTTTCTAAATATTTCTGGACTGCAGCATATTGCTTTAGAGTGGGATTCCAAACTTTCATTCATCTAATATATGTATGTTCCACCACCATAAGATCTATTTTAAAATATTTCATATATTTACCATTAACTCTGTGAAACACTAACTTTTAGGGTTAGCCTGGATTGTTAACCTGGCGGTAGAGCAAAACTCATTCCTTTTCTGGATTGACAGTTCTCCAGCTTCTAAACCCAATGGCATTCTGCAGATTTAATGGTATCAACACTTGAAGTGGCTAAATCATCTGAACATTATCGAGGCACAATTTGCTCTATGGATATTTAGGGAAAAGCACTTCAGCCCAAGGGAAAATAAAACATGGCCCAGTACCCATAGAGTAGCAGCAGGCAAAAGCTTTGCTGTGGAAATGCTCTGACTGGACTATATTAATTTAGGAGTTAATTTCCTGGACTAACTTGACTACTGTACCTTGATAAAGACTTTTGTGATTACAGAATAAATTTGTAATGATTGGAGACCACTTATTTCACTTCTTAGCCAGAATCCTCCTTTCTAATTTATCCTTCCTCAAAACTGCCCCTGCACAGGGCCACTTCCTGTCATCCAAAACTGCAGCTTCAGGACTACTGAGCCAGCAAGCAGAACCTTTACAAGGATGGCAACTGAGATGCTCCCAACACTCTCAGTTTCTTACTGGTGAAAGTTTGAGGCTTGTGGCACAAGCTTGGCTTGGCTTGTGACCCCAAGCAGAGGCTTGCCCTTCCAATGGTCCTACTGGGCAGCATCAACCAGGAAAAGCAGCATTCCTTTGAAGTCCAGCAACCACTGTGTGCCTGGTCCACTCCTCCCCCAAGGGACTGCACTGCACAGGGACTGGATGATTCAATTACATCACCTGACACAGGCTGCATCTTGACCATCGTGAGGCTTCCAGGAGAGTGGAGATGAGAACAGGACAGCAATGTTCCCACAAAACAAACTGGGCTCCTCTCCATCAGGCTCTGTAACACTGGTGGGTGTGCAAGTCACTCTTGCAGCCAAAGCCTAAATTAATGTCAACAGCCTCACATCTTGTGGGTTTTTTGTGCTACTGTTGTCACTCAGTCTTGAACTGGGTTGGACGGACTAGACACAACAACCTGATAACTTTCCCCATGAAAAGTGGAAACTTTGTAAACATCCCCAAAAATCTACCCTTAGGGGTAACCTTGTCATCATCTATGATGGAGGCTGTAAGTTGTTAGAAAGCTGCATAAGGTTGATTAGACTTCCTTCACATCCCTAACTCTCTCCTTGTTAATCTAAGGTAGCTAAAGTCAATGCACAAAAATATCTGGTGGAAATGTTAATCTTGATCTCTGCCTGCCAACAAAAACTTGTAGGCTGAGTGGTACAAGTTTAGGACATTTCCCATATGTCTACTAAAATTAATGGCAAATGATCTTCTACAAGCATACTCACTGTAGTTTTTTGATGGGAGGTGTGATTTCAAACCATATTGCATTTACTCTCAAAAGCATTAATTAACATTTACATAATAGAAAAGAAGAAAAAACCCTTTACTTTTAAAAGAGCCACTCCTCTCTTCTGTCTGAGCTGTAGGTGAGAGGTTTGCTATCATCTCTGTGATATGGGATAACACCTTCTCCCATAGGAACTGGAGTAATATGACTTTATACACTAAGAATTGTCATTCAAAGCTGCATCTTCTGCTCCTGAGTCCAAAAACAACTGTGGTGTTACAAATTGCAGCCAGAGGGACATGGTCTCCATGCCTTTGGTTCCCTGCAGCAACGCCCTGTGTGAACCTAGGACAAGATCATGTTACTTCAATTACTGGAAACCTTCACAAAAGTCAGGAAAAGAATTGCTACTGTTAAGTGAAAACAATCTTGAATCAATGTTGTGCTACAGCATCAAGATATTCCAGATGGATTGTAATGACCAAAAGTGCAGCTGTACTGGAAACATGACCGACTGTCAGCTGTACTGGAAACCTATGTTGAGTCTGATTTGTAGATTTTTCTTCTTCCACTCCCTCCTTTGGTCTTTTTCACCCCCCCGCTTATTTTCATCATGTCCTTTTAATTGTTTTCTCAAAGATCTCCATGTGAGTTTGGTTCCTTTGGAACGGAGCCTTGAACATAAAATTATCTAAAGCAATCTTTCTTTTATTCTAATACTGACATTCATAATCCTCTAAGGACTTAGAAGAAATAGCACGAATAATATCAATTATGGGAAAAAGGCTTTCATAAACTGAAAAGGCGTTTTGATCTATTAAAAAAAAATAGTCATTTGCATTACATTTCCTAGGCTAATCCTCAGTATAATTCAGATGAGATGGTTTAGCATGCAGAAAACCACAGAAATCCTTTTTATGGGACAAACCCACAAGGTTTTGTTTATTTAAGATAACTGCAGCTGTGGGATAAAGAACTTTCACTGTACCAAATGATCTTCATTCAGATATTACCAGAAATTGCTTCTCCTCTTCACTCCTTTTAAAAGAGAGAGGTGATTACAAAGAAAAAGAAGAACAGCAAATATTAGTTGTAGACTGTTACAGCTCTTTGGAAGACACAGGATCACCTATACTCCCTTCAAAGATACAGGAAGGAACAAAAAGAGATGCCTTGAACAAGTAAGAGGAGAACATAATCCTCCTCCTTTTCCTCAGACAAGTGTATTAATAGCTGTGGGTGAGTTGTCTTTTGACAAGAGGCCAATTTTTAAAATTTATTTATTTTATTAGCTGATAATTAATGCTCCAACTCCCCGGCTATCCAGCTATACCATCCAACCCAGGCAGATGCGCTTTATGTGTCCCCCAACATATATCTTAGAGTAAACATAATCCTTGGCTCTAGACTGCCTCTTGAAAACACAAGTATTTTAGGAATAAACCTAAAATTATGGTTCTCTGCACTTCTACAAATGCTTTCACTCTAGCACATACCAACAAAACACACCATACTTGCAATGTCACTTATGGGTTAATATTTGGGAGGACTTAGCTTAATTCTCTGCATTTTTCCAATTTTTACATTCTTCCATGTTCACTGAAAGAATTTGTAAAACAAATAAACAAAATATTTAAGTCTTTTTACACTTCCCTGAAGAACAAACTAGAAGAAGTCATGAGGTCTGGTAGCCATGCTTTTCAAAGCTGGGACAGCTTGAGGAATCATGAGTCTAGATTATCCTTTTAATACCAAGGTATTCTCATTAAAGTGAAGAGCAGAGCCTTAATCTATCCTCTGGGCATCTGCAGTTAGAGTCAGAACTGGGACTAGGATTCACATTTCTCTACTCCTTGCCTTTTCTGTTCCTCTATATCAAAGCACAACAGTCTTAAAGTTGTGCACTTGCTGTCAGACCAATTATATTCCCAAAGCTCATGGATCCTGCAAGCCTGCCTCTCTTCACCAGATGGACCCCTCAAGCCCAACTTGGAAAACTCATGGGCAGTTTTATGAATGCTGAAAAGGGGTGGTGAAACCCCAAAAGAGTTGCCCCAAGATATTTTCTTCCTTTGACTGCTGGACCCAACTTGTCCAGCTTTTCTACTCTATTCTTCTATAATTCCCAAGAGTATCCTATTCTTGTGCCATATCTACTTCCAGCTGAAAGATGGAGTTTCCAGGGCAAATACAAAATAGGAAAGTGTGGGAGCAAGGATAACAGGAGCTTTCCCAAAGTTCATGCTTAGCTATCAACAGAACAAACAGCAGCTGAGGGTCAAGGTAAGAGTGATGCATTCACTTTTCATTAACAGACTTCAAACCAGTTCATATTTTGTGTTTTATTACTGTAACTCTCAAATAAGTTATGATAAAGTACTTTCCTATATTCAGGTGAACACCAGCTGCATAGCTGACAGTCAAACAAACAAAATTAATTGGCATTACCCTGTTTCTATGGAGTCACACTGACACATCTTACAGTATTTGATGTTGATACATTTTAGGGCCACTAGGAGTTTTTAGAGAAAAATGTATTGCTGAACCAGATAGCTGCAAAAAATAGCTAAAAAGTGTAACCAGTGTTTATGTCCAAGGTTCAACCCTGCCAGTTTCATACTTTGCACTTCACATTTTTAATCCAATCATCTTACTATTGTTAGACTCATGAGTCCTGAACACTAAGATTGCACAAAGGATTCACAAAGCTACTTAACTGTTGAATTTCTTGCCCACCTTTCACCCAGTTCAATGCTATGGAGTAACCAGAAAACTCACTTTTGTGCTGCCATGTATCACACACAACATAGTAGGGGCCACAGATATAGTCAGACTTTGCTTTTTTCTTTAAGTTTAGCAAATGCAACACACTTAAGAAGCACAGGGCCTTAAAAGAGCACTGCTGTACTATTAGTTTCATCTATGAATACTCTGCAGCCAACTAGTTTCCAACCACTTAGTTCAAAACCTATCAAACCTTTACAGAATTTAAAATGCTGAAGATTTCTGTAAGATTCATAAGTTCAATAGCATAGGGAGCATAAGCAAGAGGAATTGTCTCCATCAAAGGCAAACGCATGTTGCTATAACCTTTTAAAAAAAAACTCTGCTCTTGGAAGTGCTATAGTAAATACGTAAATATACTTTGAAATTGAATATCCTTCCTGAAGTGGAAGGCCTGGAGTACAAGAGCTCTTTGAGAGTATGTATTGGTTTCATGGGGTCATATGTATGCAATACATATGTGCCTGTCAAAGCCTGGAGTCATTGCTGCCATATCCTCTGGCAAGAAAGTTGCAGGGAGGAGAGCTGTCCCAGAGAAAGGAACAGGTAATGAATGTGTGTGCACTGTGATGGCATCCAGATGCCTCTGACCAGGCACCCAAGAATATATATACCCCAATAATTCTGCCTTGATATAAAACAATCTGAAGCATTTTCTATTTCTCTTCTAATCTCATTCATGTGGAGTTCATGTTCATCTCACACAGCTTTTCACTTGTCTGTTTCCAGCAATAAAAGCTCTTAGAGCTGGCAGAAACTGCATTGCCATAAATTACATCTGCACTATTAGAAATTAGTTGCACTTTCTTTGTTTACTCTGAAAGAGAAATTAGATTTTTATTCTTTTTACACAGAATCACAGACTGGGTAAGGTTGGAAGGGATCTTATCTGGTCCCACCTCTCTCCTCCAGTGGGGCTATCCCAGAGCACAGGGCACAGGATTGTGTCCAGAGGGATCTGGAATATCCCCAGTGAGGAGACTCCACACCCTCTCAGGACAATCTGTTCAGGGCTTGGGCACTGCCCAGAGAAGAAGCTCTGCCTCATGTCCAGGTGGAACCTCCTGGGATCAGTTCCTGCCCGTTCCTCTGGTGCCATTGCTGGGCCCCCCGGAGCAGAGCTTGGGCCCTGCTCGGAGCCCTCCCTGCACACAGGGACACCCAGGGCTGAGGGCCCCTCTCAGCTGGGGCTCCTCTCCAGGCTGGACAGCCCCAGCTCCCTCAGCCTTTCCCTGCCAGAGATGCTCCAGGCCCTTCATCTCTGCAGTCTCCACTGGACCACTTCAGGAGCTCCAGGTCTTTCCTGTCCTGATGATCCCAGACCTGGACACAGCTCTCCAAATGTGGGCTGAGCAGTGGGGCAGGATCACTCCCTGACTGGCTGGCATTGCTCTTCCTGATACACCTCAGGATTCCATTGGTCCTCTTGTCCCCCATGGCACTGCTGGCTCATGGACAGAGGTCTGGGGCCTCAGGTCCTTCTCAAACATTTTCCCTTCTCAGAACTTTTCCCTCACACAGTTCTGGCTACAGCCCACCCATATGCTGAAGAAGACTGAGAAGCAGGAGCAGCCTTTGATCTTTGTCCCCAGGAGACTGTTTCCAGTTGTGGAATATGGGTTAGTGCTGCTATGATGAGTTATGTCTCAGGTGAGATGCAGGAAAGGACATTTCTGGGCCAGGAGAAAAACAGAACAAACACAGATGTTTCACAGTCTTGGGGGATTGAGGAAGAGCAGAAGCACAGGCACCACAGGGAAGAGACCACAAAGCGCTGGGAACAGAGAAAGCTCTCCAAGGGGATGGCACAGGATGATGATAAATTGTTTTCTGTCAGTCCAGTGCACTAAACTTAAAAACTCTTCAAGGGGGATATCTTCCCCCTGCAAGCAGCCAGTCAACAGTGGGTAGCTCATGATCAGCTCGAAGGACTGAAACCAAATCATGTTACATTTCATCTTCTGTTCAAATAATCTCATGAATTTGAGGGAGGGGATTCATAAGATACCCATTGCTTGCAAAGTATCTTCCACAAATATTCTCTTGGATCACCTCCAGCGGAAGAGCACTCTCTTTTTCAGTTCTGTCTGTAGCTCCTTCAGAAACCTACAAATGGCATCTGGAGGAGTTCATATGCAGAAAGATCTAACAACCCTTTGCTTTACAGGTGTAACCCCAACATTTCAAAGGGCTTCTCAGAGGGGTTGCCAAAACTTTCTCTGTTCCCAGACAGGTATCAGGCAGTAACACAACAGTGCCCACAGCTGTGGGACCAGGGATGAGGACTGGGCTGAGATGTCCCTTGATCAGTATGGGGAGGCTCCTGGCACGACTCCCAGGGCTCCTTTTCCGGACTGTCCCACATCGGGGCTGGGCTGCAGCTCTGGCAGGTGAGCCCTGAGGAGGAGCCAGGGGAAGGACCTGAAGAAAAAGTTCAAGGAAGAAAAAGTGACTGGTTGGTTTTTCTCTGGGACAAAACACAAGCAAGATAGGAAACAACTGATTTACCACAATGGAAAGACAGGGCACGTTGACAGTGCTGAATAATCAATCGCAGACCAAAATCACTCAAACTGCAGTCTCATCTTTTATTTTTGCCTTTTCTGCACTCATAGAAGGGCTGGAAGTTGACAATGGGGGAGGGTCCTCATCTGTACTGTACTGACTTGCAAAGGCAGTCATCCAAAACTAATATTCTGGGTTGAGTTCCTGAAGAGGGATGTTGGGGTTTTGTGGTGGGGAAAGGTTGGCAACCTTGACTCTGATCTGTAAAATTCTTCCTTTAGCCTGTATACATTTATTAGCTTGTTTTCACACCTTGCCCTCTTTGAAGGATTATATGCAGTAACACGATGCCGTCTGGAGCCTCCATTTTCAAAGGTACATTAAGCTTGAAGCAAACCCTGGCACCCCAAAAAAATCTCCCCCCACCTGAAGGTCAGATCTACATTGACTGGCTTCCTAAATTTTCCCTGCCATTCTGTTTTTTGTAAGAACTGTGCAACTTATGTGTGTTCTAACGCATCCTTTTTAACTCAACAAAAATACCATATCTAAAGCTTTAACTGCCATATGTCCTATATAGGCATAGGAAGCATATTTCTTTTTAATTCATATTTTATTGGAATCCTTACAAAGCACACAGAACAGATGCCAGTACATCAAATTCATCATGCTGAGCCTTGATTATACAGACCCCGAAGCCCCAGCACTGCCATACAATCCTTCCTTTCAGGAAATAAAAGCCAAAGACCAGTTTTCCCGCAGGACCACTTGTGGGTAGAAGCTGAAGCCCTTATTACTGGAGGTTCCTTGGATACAATTTAAAGTTTGAAAGTTCCTCATATTGCTGTTCACTCATCATAACCTGCTTCTCAAAGCCCAGGCATGGTGCTCCAAGGAGGAACGCCCGTCCAAAACCAGGGAAGCACTCGCCAAATATATACTTCAAGCTTAGTAGCAGCAGCCTTTTCCTTTTCTCTGAGCAGGAGTGCAGCAGATAAGGAGGGATATAAGAGAGTGCAACATCACAAATCACCACCACCAGGAGCTGCTACTGTGTGCGAGAAAGTGCCACGTCAGTCACAACAAAACAGGGTTGTCATCTGAACCAAATCTACTTTGCAAAGAGGAGACTTAAAAGTTCCCTGAGAGCATGACATGCTATGCCATGACAAAATACCAATTAAAAATAAATGAACAGAGCAGATTCTCACTGGCCTGGAATTTCCTCTTATAGTTTGTAGTGTAAATCAAAGCATGATACACTGCAAAATTTTATATATGTTTACATGTGTTTGGGCTGACCATGTTTACTCACTCAGGGTTTCCACTCCACCACTTGTTAATGCATTTGGCATGGTCTCATGTAAATATATCTAGGATTTCAAAGGAAGGTCATTCTCTATTCACCCCTTCATACACAGGGAACATGCCAGAACTATGCTAAGGATATGGAATGAGATCACTCAAGATCAGAGTCACTGTGGGTGGGTAACGATGATGTTACCCCTATGGCATATGTTGAAGTATTCTAAACACTTATTATAGTTATGATATATTCACAGGAATACAACAAACCTATTCTTTGAAACTGTTCCTTGATCTTAAGTCTACTTGCTGCTTTATGGAAGTCACTCCTGCAGTAATTTTCTGCTGCTGTAATGCTAAATGGCAGCAAATAGGGGAAAAATGGCAGCCGGGGTCGTGAATGGAGGAATATTCACAACAGAAGAGTACAGAAAAGGGAATGCAAGGAAAGGATGGTGGAGGAGAATGAGAGAAAACCAGGGCACCAGCATGCATTTGAGGATGTAACTTCAGAACAATTCAAAGCCCCTGTTTGTAAATCACTACTAGGAGCCACTACTAGCAGTCAGTTGTGTGCGTGATCCCAGTACCCACAGGCCAGGCCAGGGGAGCCTCCCTGCCCTCAGAATCAGATTCACTGCATTCAGAATCATTCCCTGTCAAGTCCTGTGCTTCTCTTTCATCATTTAGAGCTTTTCAGTCAAAGCAAAACTTCTTGAAATTCAGCCAAGCAATGGAAGTTGCAAAAATTTCCATGATTTTTGGTCAAAACAGTTTCAGTGTCGTATAAGAAAGGAGATGCCACTATCAAATATAAAACCCCTGCAGCAATTTCTTTCCTGTGTGTGTCTAGGCAATTGCCCTGGTCTCCTTACTCAGGCAATGCCCTGCAATGCACAAACATCAGTTCTGATCCCATGTGACAGATTTTCTTCGTATTTATTCTGAGCTGTTGTGGAAATAAAGTCTATGTTGGTTTTTAGCTTTATTTTTTAGACTATATGGTAAAGAGTTTTGAATTTATTTTTCTTAGCATAGAATTTTATTTCTTTAAAATACATCTGGCTAGTTTGGCATAAAATGAAACTATAGCTGGCCTCAGTCCCTAGAGTTTAAAGGAATATTTCTGGTCACAGGGGACTTAGCTAAAAATTTACTTCAGGATTATACACTTGAGGATTAAGGCAAAACACAACCCATGCAACACGTACTATTTTACATTTAAAATTTAGAACTGCTTTGAAAAACCAAGCCAGATTTTTTTTAACTTGTAAAAGATTACTGTTAATCTTTCAAGTCTTAATGCTGAAGTTATCTTTTTAGGAACTGTACATATCTGTGAAACACCTCTTTACATAAAATGACAGGATTTGTTGAAGTCATACTTCAAATGGGTTTATTTGGTTTTTATTTATTTTCAAGAATGAACAACATTGACACCTCTAGCTCTTTTTCTGTACATAGGATGGGATTTCTGAAAGCATTTTTTTGCATCTAACTCTAGCCCACCTCAATCCCAATAGTGGCTTAAATGGGAGCAGGATTATGTCACTTCAGAAGACATCTGAAAATCCAAAATTGATGCCTATTATTACTTCATTTAGACCACAGTAACTCATTTTTGTAGGGTACTGAACTAACACTCTTAAGAATACAGTTTTCCATTACTCCAGAAGAATCTAAGATGGAGCTTTGACATCTAGATTTATAAAAGCCCAGAAATATTGGGCTTTCACCCAGGTCTGCGTGTGAGAGACCAGCTGCAGGACTGATGCCCAGTGCTGTGGAGCTCACAAGGCAGGTTTTGAGCAAGTGTAAAAAAAAGCACTTCTTCTGAGACATGATTTTCAGTGAAACTATGGCAGCTGATCTCCTCATGTCAGGCTTAAAACAACCTCTGTCATTTATTGAGTGGTTTATGTTACCCAGGGGCAGTTGGTACCCTTAGGTGAGACCCCACCTGCAGAGTGGCCTCCAGCCCCAGGGTCCCAGCACAGGGACATGGAGCTGTTGGAGCGAATTCAGAGGAGGCACCAAGATGACCAGAGGGATAGAGCAGCTCTGCTGTGAGGAAAGGCTGAGAGAATTGATTTTTTCAACCTGGAGAAGAGAAGCTGCGGGGTGACCTCATTGTGGCCTTCCAGTACCTGAAGGGAACGCGGTACAAAGACGGAGAGAAACTACTGACAAGGGCCTGGAATGACAGGCCTCACACTGACAGAGAGCAGGCTTTGATTAGCTGTTAGGAAGAAAATCTTCCCTGTGAGGGTGGTGAGGCCCTGGCACAGGTTTCCTGGAGAAGGTGTGGCTGCCTCATCCCTGGAAGTGTCCAAGACCAGGGTGGATGGGGCTTGGAGCAATCTGGGATAGTGAAAGATGTTCTTGCCCATGACAGGGGGTGGGATGGGATGAGCCTTAAGGTCACTTCCAAGCCAAACCATTCTGTGATTCCATGATTTTGACATCCTGGTGATCCTCAGAAGGAACTGCTATAGAGGACAGCACAAAGCCTGTCACTGACTTCAGTGATTCACAAGCAGGGTTTCCACATGATGACAATCCTCAGTGATGCTCCATCGCATCCTCTCCATCCTTGTTTCTCCCATGTGTGTGTCCAGTTCCACAGCCAACCCTAAAACTCCTGGCCACACAGTCCCCAATAGCAGCATCATCACCTGTGTGTACTTCAACCAGTCCCAGCTAAAATTGCAACAGAAAGAGGGTAGAGTCAGAATGTCTCTTCTCTCACCAAGCTACACAGCAGTAGGTCAATATAATAGAGCAATAGCAGACCAGTACAGGTTTATGAGCTGATTTCTAAAAAGCAAAATGTAAAAATGAACTTGTTTCCTGCTTTGCAGCGTAACACCACTTTCCCTACATCACATTCAAACATTATTTTGCCCTTTCAGCCAGCTCCTACTCAAGGTGACCACAGCAAAACTTACAGCTCTAGTGACCTTTTTTGCCATATGTCAATTCAGCTGAATTAAATTTTTGTATGAAACTATCCAGTTCAGATGAGGAACATTTTTAATAGTTCTTGGGAAGGCAAAGAGCTGTGCTAAGAAGGACACAGCACTTCCAGAAACTAGCAAAAATAGGAGAAACTCAGAGAAGCTCATCACACCAATAAGCAGTGTGAGACTTGACAAACCCATGTTAAATGGAGGAACAATGGTAGCACATTCAGCTCATTGCTTCCCTTCAGAACAGACATTCTATAATTTTTTTTTCTTATCTTTAACTAAAGTTTGATTGAAACTCATGTTAACCAAGCCCATTCACTCACCCATGGCTTTACAGACCAGTAGCTGTCTTTGAGAATCACAAGTGGTTTTGTGCAGGGTTTGTGGATATATCTGCCATGCAAGGAGGAACTATTTTTAGACATGTCCTGATGCATCATTGTGTTTATGTAGAAAATTTAAAAACGGTTGGTTAGAGAAAATTTGACTTCTCTGTTAGCATGTGAGTGAGAGCTGATTCACATTTTTATTATCTGAGTGGGTCTCATCTACTGGAACCACTGTTTCCTGCAGTTGTATCTAGTACATCTCACATCATCAGTTCTTCCTCTGCAAGTCTCTCCCACACATATTTATACTTTTGAGTATCAAGAATAAGGGAAGTGAAAACACCCTATCCATTTCAGTATGCAAAATAAACCACTCTTTTGGGGTTAAAATCAGAACAGCAATTTCAGGATATAGTTACTACACAATTAGCATCTCCCAAGTGCTTTGTGCAAAGGTTTTCTGGAAGACCAAAATGAAGCCCCAGCAAGCAAAGGCTGCCATGATTTTAACAGAGAAGTCTTTGCTAAGCTATGCCAAATAAAGTAAATTATGAGTGATCTAAAGATATAGGGTTTTTTCAGTATGATACTTTCACATGAAGATTAATACACTTGAGAATTTTGTTGCATCAGACAAATAATTACAGAATCATAAACCTGGAAGCCATCTGAAGACAATTTATAATGCATACTCTTATCCTAAGATCAGCCCTAAATTTTTCAGTTCTTCAAAACCTTTATCTAGCCACTCATGTTCAGTGATAAAAATTACATCCATTTCCAAGGTAGTCTGGTCCAAGTGATTCAGATTCTTACTATTAGTTTATTTTTCTAATGTCTATCTAAACCCAGTCCTTCTTCTAGACTCCTCTGGCATAAGGACGAATTTGCTTCTCTCATTGAGACTTACTTTGGAAAACAAAATTTCAAGAGGAAACATTTCCAGATTGTTTTCTGGAAAACAAACTCAGTGTTTGAGAGTGCAAAACATGAGGCCTTCTTAATGTTTTTTTTTTTTGTTTTAATGTTTTCATGCATGTCTTTTCTCACTGGTTTTAGTCAAAATCATTATGAAAAAAAAAAAGTTGGTTTTGTTGGTGTTTCAGAAATGGAGTCCCGATCTGATTATGCAATAAATCAGAAAAGGCAAACTACTCTCATGGGACTGAAATGCTGGTTTCTGGACCAGAATGGTTTCAGAAAAGCTAAACATTTGGATTTTTATCTGAACCAAGTTATGTGAGGCTCTCCCATCAGTTGTTAGTAGCCAGGTTTTTCACTCTAGAGACTTCAGTTTAAATCCTCGTTTAGGTCACAGTGAGAATGTGAGTTTGGTGGTTTGCATCCTAGTGGACTAGAATGCAAACTAGAAGTTGCATCCTAGTGGACTTAACAGTGAAAAACCACCACACAATCTTGCACAACTGGAAAGTTCTGCTTAAGAGAAAGCCTGGACTGAAATATTGGAGGTCCTTACAAGTCAGGACAGAATGGTAATGCCACAGCTGCATAGAGAACTGGGAACAGTACCTGACACAAAGAAGTCCAGGGACAAGCACTATAAATTAGCTGCTGGCTTAAACTGGGACATATTTATTGTTTGTCCAAACGCAATGAGTTTGTTAAACTCATTTTGAAACAATAACTTCACCTATTATTCAAAAAAATCTGATGAGAACCTCATACTGAGCAGTGGTGACAAGGAAAGCAATCTCAGACAGAGGATTTTAAATAAAATGGTTTGGAATGGTTTTTACCACAGAAAACAGCTGCTAGAGAAATAATTTGTTGTACAAATGTTTTGTACGTGTATGAATTCTGTATGAAGGTATATTAAAAAGTTTGATACCATTGATCTCAAGGGAAGTACAAAAAATAAGGGAAATCATAGAAAATGGTGAATTGCAGATCAGAGTATGGATTTTACATTTACCATACCAAAAAAAAACCCCTAAAGTAAAATTTAAAAAATGCAAATAATATCTTCCTTGCCTTTAACTCCAGCTGCCCTTTTCTCCTTCAGTCACACACACACAGAAAAATGAAAGTCCTTCTCAGCTGCCCTGCAAACACATAGACACAAAAAGAAGTACTCTTGTTTACAGGCAGATGCCAAGCACAGGCTTCTCAGCTCAGGTGTTCCAAAGCTGCAGATGCCAAGTGAAAGAGCTCACTGTCCTGTAACCCAAAGGACTAAGAGGATTTCCCACCAACTGTCAAAAAAAGTTCACAAGTGCTTTTGGACTAGAGATGATAAGTTTCTTTCCCTCATAGGAGTATCTGAGGAAAAACCAAATGGAAATGAACAGTTTTTTGCTGTGAGCGTGGATGTCACTTCAGGTACTGGCAGAAGGCTGGGAATTCAATCATCTGTGCTGGACTTTGCAGCTTTTATTAAATAAAACCAGAACAATTGTGCTTTTTTTTTTTCTTTTCTTTTCCTACCACAGTTGCACTAGACACTTGTACACCCCCATGGCAGGGAATTGGAACTATATGATCTTTAAGGTCTTTAAGGTCTAACCATTCTATGATTCTGTGATTTAGAGGACAACATAAATAAGCCAAAAAATTGTTTTCCTGAGCTTTTGGTGTACCTAAAGTGAGAATGGACTCATATGAAAAGTCACATGCATCTCAGCAGAGTATCAGCCATGAAGAGAGAAGCTAGAGTGACCCACATCATCTTTCAATAAAATTTATTGAAAACATGGAAACAACCCCCATGAGAACTATGGCATTGATTTTATCATTCATTTTCAAATATGAATTCAAAACACCTATTTTTCTTATGCTATCACACCTTTATCTATAGGTTATTTTCTGAAGAATTCAAATTCAAAATACATTCCACCTTGACAACAGCTTTCACACACAGTGAAATCTACTTTTTCTGCATAATACAGTAACCCTAACAAACATGTTCCTGCAATAGTTTTCATCTACTTTTTAAATTTCACATTATTGACATCCACAGCACACAGCAGAGTATCAACTGTGGGACTGGATCAAAATCCAATTTTGATTGGATTCAGTCCCTTGTGAATGGGACAATAGATATTCAATGACATATCAGCTGAGGAGAGGTAAAAGAGTTTGTATTCTCAGCAACAAGACTGATGGATTTATGGAAACAGTGAAATAAAAATTAACACAAGTGTAACAAGAGTTAAAAAACATACATTAGTCTATTTTAAAATGGAAACACAAGAAAGCAGACCTAGGTAAACAAGCGAAATATCCTTAAAACAAAAGGCTCTTGAAAGCCTCTTCACAGCAAAAGTGAAGGTTCTACACAGCTCAAGTTCCATGTTTGCTAACGTGCTCCTCAGAAACATCATGGATCAGCTTGATGCATTTGAAGTGATTGATCACAATCCCATTAACTGCTGTATTAGCTGTGTGCACAATTTAAGCCTCCATAGCTCTTAAACCTAACCAGGCCTCAAGCTTTCAAGGAGAGGATTGATCCCAGTAGTAAGCTCCTGCTTCATAACCCCATTTAAAGCATTTATTTTTGAATTAAAAGTAATAGAAGCCTCGATTCTTTTGAAGCATTCAATTCCTCATGGTGACTTTTTCCGTAAGAGTATAAATTACCAGATGGGATTTCTGCACCTGTTGGAACCCAGGACACAGAGAGTATTTCTCTGCCTGTATTAGGGAGCCCTGATCCCCAGCTGGACACTGCTTTTAACCTTCGTCCCTGGAAAAAATTGCCAAGGCTTTGGGATGAGTTGGAGCATACAGGTGTGAAGTAGATAGCAGTACCAGTAAGAGTTTATTACTAGGTGAAGAATTTAGGGTTTTAGGATTTTAATATGAGAGTAAATAGGGGACAAGATGGAGGATTTTGGGCATTGTCTCATCCCTTTCTTGTTCTTCTTCTACTCCATTTTCTGTAGTGTTAGTGGCACAAGGTTATTGGCTAGAGAAAGTAGTGGCATAGGTGCTACGTGAATAGATTAATAGAAGTTATTGGTAGAAAAGTAGAAATAATGTACGTGTTAGAAAGCAATTGGATTAGGTATCTTTAAAAGGCCTTGGTTTTGGGTGCTTGGGGTCCATTTTGTACCTTGCTTCTCACATGCTAAGTCTGGTGTGCAGACGGCGTATCGACTTCAAGATAAGAAAAGAATAAACAATAGACCGAAGACAGAGAAAATCCAGAGTCTTGCTAGTTTTTCACCCTTTGCCAAAGAACTCACAAGGGAACCGCCTCCAAAGGGCCCAGGGGGTAGGTTCCCTCTCAGTCGGGGGCTCAAAAAGCCCACATGCCCCAAATTCCACTTCAGACAATAGCAACTTGAAGACTTACATGCACATTTGGGTTGAAATGCTACTGCCAATGCCTTGCTGTGATGCCATTTTCAGCTTGGAAGTATACATTTCAGCTTGGAAGTATACATTCAGGACCTGCAACAATCTGTAGCATGTAGTAATTGAATCAGCATGGTAAACTTCTGTTTGGAGCCCATTAAAGTCAAACTTACAAGAACAGCCTGTTTCCAAATACGGTAAAAATGTAGATCTAATGCGATGATCAGATAATAAGATCAAAAACATGGAGGAAATGCTTTCTTCCAAAACACATAATTGTAGACCTTGCTGATACAAGAGGCTTTGGGATTGAGATTAAAAAAACCCCATCAGAGAAATACAGTCACAATGCATATGTCAGTAGCTATAAGAAACAGGAGTGCAGACTGAACCTCTGGCTGGGAGAAGCACCAAGAGAAGTATTTAAAGTAAAATACAAAATTTCAAGGGGATTCCTGTGCAGAGACGTGTTCTTTTTCCTCCTGTCGTATTCAGGAACAAGTCATCAATCAGAAAGGCAGCACACTGTGGTATGGAAACAGTTGCATAAAATTGCAACCTCTCTCCTTTCTTAGTCATTATGGAAGTGCTACACTTTTTGCCTCCAGACTGTAGCTGTCACCTGAGGAAGGGTCATTGCAAGTGACAAGTTTTGTCTTCAAGCCAGGAAGGGTTATGGCAAAGATTACAATTAGCCCCATCATTACTGGCTGCACACATCAGGAGAATTGTCTTTATAAAACAAAAGCATGTGGGAACTAATTGGTTTTTCCTTCCCCTTGTTTATCAGTCACACCTGCAGCTGGAATCAGTAGGAACAAATGGGATTGTCACTACCTGGGGCTCCCCCAGTAGCCAGCACGGGTAAGTTATGCTCTGAAGTCACTATTTCCTGCCTGCAGGGTAGTTATTTATTGCTCATGATTTACACAACGAATTCTGCAAAGGCAAGAGAAGTCTGGGTCTGCACGTGAATTCACTCAGATAAATACACCACGTTACTTCTTTAAAGGAACTTTTCCACTATATCACTGGGCCATTCCATAGAATCACAGATCCATTCAGGTTGGAAAAGATCTCCAAGGTCATTGAGTCCTTCGTATGACTGATCCCCACATTGCCACCCAGACCAGAGCACTGAGTGCCATGTCCAGTTGTTCCTTGGACACCTCCAGGGATGGGGACTCTGCCATCTCCCTGGGCCATCCCTGCCAATGCCTGACCACCCTTTGAGTGAAGAAATTCCTTCTGATGTCCAATCTTAACCTCCCGTGGCACAGCTTGAAGCCGTTTCCTTTTGTCCCGTGCCTTGTTCCCTGAGAAAAGAGCCTGAAACCACTGGCTGCTCCCTCCTGTCAGGGAGCTGTGGAGAGCCAGGAGGTCCCTCTGAGATTCCTTTTCTTCATGCTGAGCCCCTCCAGCTCCCTCAGCTGCTCCACATAGGACTGACTCTCTAGAGCCTTTACTAGATATCATAGCTCTTTCAGAGTCAATGAGAAAAATCTATAAAATGTAACTCCATGTATACTATTTCAGTGCATACTGGATGCTGAAGTGTCAGATTAGACAAGCAATTATGATTTTGTAGGCTTTAGTCTCAATTATAAAAATGGCTGAATGAGCTGGATGCGGAAGAATCGGAGCATTAGGAAACTTGTGTTTGTCTTTCTGCAATTAAAGAGGAGAATTTAGATGAAACCATTCTGCTGTCTGTGGCTTTAATGAAGACCACTTGCATTGCCTAATCAAAAAAACAAAAAGTATATAGTTGAGATCCAAAAATATCTTGGTTTAATGACGCACACAGGCAGACGTTTCTAAGTGGGTAAACTTCCTTGCTGCACAGCCTCAGTGCACCTGTGCAACAGCTGGGTTTACTATGTCAAGGACAGTATTTTAGGAGCCATTGCTGGATTTTAGGCTGGAAACTGAATAGTGTCCCACCCAGCCATGTTCCAGTCCACAATTTCAGTGAGGGTAGAAGAATTTCATTCTGTGGGTTAAAGAAATCCAGGGACGATCTATGTGTTGTTGGGTGTTTAAAGAGAAGAAAAGAAAGAAAAATAAAGAGGGAAATTCAACTAACAAGGAAACAACCTAATCACCTGGTCTGGTGCAGCAAACAGAACACCTAGACTTGCCAATAAACATGATTGATACTTGTGCTACATTCATTACAGAATAGTATGGACAAACAGGATTCTGATCAATACCAGCTAAGTTTATAATTTTCACAGTTTCATTAGAAATAAGATCTGCACTTCTTCCATATCTTTCAACAGTTACATGTATTAATAGTCTGCACCAACAAACATACAGATATAGACATAAAGATCAAATACTCACAGACCAAGCACAAGAAACTATCAGCCAAATGACAGAAGGGTAAATAAACAAGGCTCCAAAGCCTACAGGCTTTCCCAGCAGCAATTTAGGAGACCTATCTTTGGAGACTTTTTTCTTCCTCCCCCTCCAATCATGGGTAAAATCTTGATACCACTGACATAAGTGGAGCCAGGTTTTTAACCGTTAGCCTTGCCATACACACCCATCTGTTAAACAGATGGTATGAGATCATACCCTGATCTCATACCTTCTCAGGCACAATATCAAACCCCAAAGCATCTAGAGCAAAGGATCTGCATGTGACAAGACCACCTCAACACCACTGCTTCACCATGAAGATGAGCAGAGCTCTCTTTTCCAAACTTGCAGAAGGCAGGTTTTTCAGAAAGGACGATAAAAATGTTGCTTGGCCTGCTCTGTAAGATCTGACGCTGCAGGACACTACTTCTAAGGCTCAACACACTCCTTTATACACTGCCCCTTCTCCCTTCTATTTTTGAAGCCACACTTTTCACATTGAAGATTGCTGGACTGAAAAGTGAAACACATAATAAGATTAACCAAAGTTATTACTGAAAAAATAAACCCTCCTTAATACTGTGATTAAACTGTCAATTTACAGCCATCTGGAAAAGCTACTCCACCAGCAGTCAATCCAGTCTACTGATGCTTCCTACCAATTCAGAAGCTAATGTAGCATCTCAATGCTATTTGGCAATGCTCTGTTCCATGAATCACAAAATCATTTAGGCTGGAGAAGATCTCTAAAAACATCAAGACCAATTGTTAACCAAACACTGCCGAGGCCACCACTAAACCATGACCCCAAGTGCCATATCCATGACTTTTAAATATGTCCAGGGATTATGACTTCACCATTCTCTAGCCAGCCTTTTCCAATGCTTGAAAACCCTTTATATGAAGAAATTTTCCTTAATGGCCAACTAAACGTCCCCTGGCACAGCTTGTTGCCATTTCCCCTAGTCCTGTCTCCTGTAATTTGGGAGAACAGACCAATCCCAATCTGGCTGCACCCTCCTGTCAGCAAATTGCAGAGAGCCAGAAGGTCCCCCCTGCGCCTCCTTTTCTTAGGCTGAGCCACCTCAGCTCCATCAGCTGCTCCTGGTACTCCAGACCCTTACCCAACTCCGCTCCCTTCTCTGGACATGCTCCAGCCCCTCAAGGTCTTTCTTGTAGCAGAGAGCCCAGAACTGCCCATGGGATTTGCAGTGCCTCAGCAGCGCCAGCACAGGGACATTTCCCCTTTCTATCAGCTACAGATCAACATCCTCTTGTCTGTGGCCCTTCTCATACAAAGTGAAGCTCCCCCTCTCAAGAGACTAATGAAAACTTATTCCGCAAGGCATGGCATTCCATTGCTTAGACATCCATCAGGGGCTGGGACCCTGGATTGCGTTCCTGATTTTTTCATCAAGGGCCTAGTTATGTGTGACCTCAAGTGCCATTGTAAGCACAGAAATAAGGAATCCTCCTGAGTCCAGTGACCAGGACCCAGCTCTGGGAGAAGCTCTGCTCTAGATCAAAAAAGTTAAATGAAGTGAAAACACTTGCTTTTCATTTTAATGAATGAGAGGGAGAGCAACTAGCTGCAGTTGACCGGAAGCAAATGTTTTTTCTATACGTTTTGCTGAACTGGAAAATCAACTTTCCACAAAGCCCTTAATCAACACAGGGTTTCATATTGAATACAGATGGATAAACTCCCCCACTGTATATGGCTTTTTTTTTCTTAGAAATACTATTATTTTCTTCCTCTGTTTCATTTTTCCCAGGAATTAGCTTTGCTTACACTAACTTGAAAGTTTGAGCTTAGATGCTCAGAGGTGCAAGATGATATTCCTAATCCCCTAGTGCAGTCACTCCATGGAAATTAGAAAGCCTTCTCCTTTTAAAGATTTATCAAGGAGTTTCAGTTAATCAAGCACAATAGAAGGATCTCAGCCTGCATAGAATTTAACACTAGAAGGAAAAGTAATTTATCAGACACATGCATTAAAAATTAAAAAATAAGCAAAACCCCAACGCTTTGCCCAAATAAACCAGCAGATTTCTGAGTTGCTGAGGCTGTGGGGTGAGGAGACAATGCTGAATTCCCGTGGTGTGAGAATATGTGTACACAAATTACATCTTGAAACATACAACTCGTGGTATTACTTGGAGGATGAAGGTTTCACCACAATAGAATGTGTGAGGGTCTTTCTGTCAGTGACAAGCCCTTTCACATGTCTTTGCCCTGAAAAGAAAGGAATGCCAGCACACCGAGTCACTTCTGTATCTCCTGGCACTACATTTTTCTTTTCCATGCTCATCTCAGCCATCTGTGACATTGTCCCAGCTCATCTTTATTTGAACAGCTTGATGGTATGATGGAGCAGCAAGGCAGCCCTGCCAGGCAATTCCCATCCTCACCCATAGCTCTTGCTGGTCTTGGCCATATTTTATCACACAGATTTACAGGGATTGACAGATAGCTGCCTGACTGACTTACAGACAGATAGCTGGTGGATGGTAGAGCTCTGAAAGTAAACTCAGACTCTAAACTTCATTTGTTCATGGTTTAGTTCTTCTCAAGGGCTTCAAAGCAAAAATTATCACATTTTCTCACAAGATTTCCTTAACAACAAGCTCTGCAGAAGTTCCTTTTGCACAAATTTCCAAGATGCAGTTTCAACACAGCTTTATGCAAATCTCATTTTTGAATGGCAGCTCTAATTCTTCTACTCACCTTTGCTTTCATGAAGCAACTAGAGATTTTGACAATTGACATTGGGGTGCTCACCATATGTCAGCTGTGACTCTATATTACCATGCTATTTCTTTTCTCAGATATTTATGTTAACAATACCCTTGAACGCTTAAGAAACATTTTGAATTTCCCGTCTATAAAACAGGAATTAGGGAACCTTCCTCAACAAACCCACAATAAAAGGCAAAGTCTGAACATAAGCATCTACTGTCTTCAAGGTGAAATTTGGACTCTAAATCTGAGCACATCTTTCTCAAACACACAGTCTAGACGAAACATTTTTCAGTAAAAAGCCAATAAATAAGTAATATAGGTAATAATTAAGTAATATAAGTATAAGTAACAATTATTAAGTAATATTGAGGTTCTTCCACTATACTTGCACAAGACTGAAAACTTTCTGAAATCTCAGAAAAGGGAGGTTTTATTCTTATCTCATGCAAAAACCTGTTCGGGAGTTACATTCTAGGAGGAGCCTTAAGTTCTAAAATCTTTTAAGGAATCTGAGCATACCAAAAACATGCTTCCTATATTGAGTTCAATCCCAAACCCAACTGACTTTGTTTTCAGCATCTAAAGAAAATGTATTCAAATTTGTTCAGTTTTATCTGAACAGGAGACATTGAACCTACTTGAATTGAATAACTGTGATGGGGCATGAATTGCATTGACCTGAAGAAAAAAAAAGCTGCAAGCCTGTTGCTGCAATGCAACACAAGGCTGCATTGCCCTAAAGATACAGGCACTGTAGGGATGGAGCCATAAGTGATGGATTCTCTGGCCACAGGCAGGTGTAATAGCACGTGTTACTGACCCAAAGCTCCCATCATCAGGATGCTCCTTCCCAACAGAGGAGCCAGAACTCCTGTAGAAAATGACTCACAGATTATCTGCATCTACTTAGGCAATTGCATTCAGTATACAAAAATCTTGATCAGCATTAAGAAAAGCAGATCACTTTGGCCAAGAGCTCCCTTGCCAGAAGTGACAACTCAGTGTCTCTCAGATCTCCATCCCCTTGTTGTACCGTAGGTTCAGTTGTGACAGAGGTAAGTTGTGTTGGCAACCACCAGCCTGTATCATTGTAATTCCTGTGCAGCTGCTCAGAACTCTAGGCCTCTCCACAGCACTGAGCCTTCAATCAAAACAAATTGTTTGTTTCTTTCTGACCACAAGAAGAAGCCTGGTTTCATAGTTTTCTTTAGCTATGTGGCCTGACTGAAAACATGCTGTAATGGTATGCAGCCCTCTCTGGAGCTAAAGCCATATAGTTGCAGTTTACAGTTCTGACTGACAAAGCAAAATAATTCAAAACTGCTTTCGAGGCCATGGTACTCACCAAGCAAGCCTTCTTTGTAGCCCTCACTTATACACTGAACTCCCCCACAAGCATGAAGATGAAGATACTCAATAAGGGGTTTTGAAGGATGGCATGAGAAAGAGTTTCCAGGGACCTGTAGTGCACAACATAGGAATAATTGAGCTAGCATGGGAATGGAATCCCACCCAGCTGGTACAACATATGGTTCCTCAGGCATCAGTTCAGCCTGTCCACAGCACCCAAACCTCCTTGGCTCACCCTCGGCTGCACTACAGATTAGGCTTTCTCAGGACAAAGTGATCTGCTTCAATCCTCTGACAGCAGCTTGGGAACAGAAAGAGAAATTATAATGTTTGGAAATATTATTTTCTAAGTTTATGCTCCTCCTGGTTGCTGGAAGAGCTACCCTGAATCCTCCTTGTTCTTCATACTTTCCTTGCTAATGGTCCTGCCTTTGTCTCCAGAGTCCCCAGTTCCCTGGCACATCTCCTGCTGTAAAACAGAGCCCACCAGCAGAAACTTGTGATAAGCCCCAGCGTGGGTCCAATCCTGCAGTTAATAGAGACAGACAAAAACTATACTGAACTGGGACAAATCTGTAAATTTAACTCCCCATCTTTTGTATCCTCTAACAGTATGTCAGAAGACCATAACACAGTCTGAAAGAGGGTAAGACAATGTGGTTTCTTGAGACTGGGAGGGACTGGAGCCAGTGACCCAGGAGGTCTCATCCCTTCCCATGCTCTTCTTTTCTTTCCATGCTCCCTTTTCGCTACTACACATCTAAATTTAGGCTGTAAACTAATTTTAGCTGTAAGGGGCATGGGGTTGACTCTTTTGAGTGTCTGACACACTGTAAGAGCAGGGTAGCTAAAACACAAATGTTTATGTAAATCCATCTTTGATTTTGTAATCAATTTAGTTCAGTAATTTGTTGCAGGGATTGGCTGAAGCAACGTGCCAGAATTTTTGCAGCCTCTCTGCCATAAAACTGACAAGCGTAGGTTTTCTGGTTTTGTTTTTACTTCCTTTCAAGTGTAATAACTTCCCTTTTCATAAAATGCCAACATATTCTTTTAAAACTGTCAGGCTGCCATCAACCTGGTCATGATCCAGTGCCAGGCCATAGCCAGACAAGATGAGTTACAAGGTAATCTTTTCTCTGCCAAACAATACAAAGATATTGGCACCTTTTCTCACTGCTGCAAATCAGCTCAAAGGGCCACAGAAATCAGAAACCCACGAAGGACTTCTTCCGCTTTTTGGGGTTTGCCTTGCAAGGAAAGTGGTGTTCTCCAAGGAATCTAATGTTTTCATTAACAGCATGCTGGCTTCTTCCCTTTCTCCAAGACTTTTCCTCCATAGAAGTCCTGGATATCATTTTAATGAAATTGAGGATACCCTCCCCCTCTCCAAGTTATACACTGGATTCCTGAAAACTGGTTTCAAGGAAATGCTACTCCCGAGATGAAATACAAAGCAGCTGCGCAACTTTGGCAGGGGACACTGCACAAATGCCACCAAAAAGTGACTCACTACCTCAGCCTAACTGGAAATGTATCAATATTCCTACTCAGGAAGGTCATGCAGCAGTGGAGACCATCCCCAACATCATGTAGAAAAAGTAGTACAAAAGGCCACAGAACCAGAGGACAGGCCCCATTTTTTTCATGTAGCTGACATGGAAACTGAGGTTTTTCAAAGCTTCTCAGCCGGTAAATTAATACATCGGCATGGCCAGTTTTAAGACAGATCTATAAAGTGGTGGTATTTGCATGTGACTTCAAGACTGCACCTACAATCTTTGCTGCTATAATCCCTCCAAATTTGCTTTTAAATAATTTGAGATATATGTGGATGGTACCAAACTTCCACCTCCTTCCTCCATCTCTCACTTGGGTATTCAAAGGAGGGCATGCCAGCCTCTTAATTTAATAGCTCTGGAAGGACATCAAGAGTTGTGATGAAAACAAGTGTCTCCATGCAGGACTTGCTGGGATAAATGCAGAACCATCAGGTTTCCGCATGCAGAGACCAGGTAGGGATTGTAAGAAGATCCAGTTGGTGCTTCTGGGAGAATATTCTTTTTTTAAAAAACATTTTAAATTGTATGACCATAAAGTCAATCTAGAGACATTAGTGCATCAATCCTTCCTCATACCAATCTGTTGCACAACATGGTATTTATGTTTTGTCAAGCTGAGAAAAGTTTACCTGGACACTGACAGGAGTCAAGCTGGTTTTCATTTTTGCCTATATGGCACCACTGGGAACAGAAATTCCAGGAATCAAACCCTGCTTTTAACTCAATGTGGACAACTCCCTGTTTCCCACAAGGCAGAACAATGCTAAGTTAAAGGCAGGATTTGCATTCACAGTAGCAAAATAGTTAAAAAAGCCAAGACATATTTGAAAACTGAGACATCCACATACTCTGGCAATGCTTGCAGCAATAAAAGTACAAATATTAATTTCTTTCACAACAGCAAGCATATAGGGATATATTATAAGGTATTTGCTGATAATGGTGTGTTATGGAGTGATAATGGTATGGAGGAAAGGTGAATTTTTTTCCAAATTACTTCTCAGAGTAGGAAGCATTGAATTAACTAATCTATTAATGGCATCTATTGCTATAATTACTTGGCATTAAAACAAATATCCACATATGGTACTTGCAAAAAAGCCCATAAAATTACAGTATCCATCACACATAACTTTTTTGAAAACTGGGACTATCATTGGAATTTAGTCAGCTTTGGGCTATACACAAACTATTTAGCAACACACAATAGCCATTTATCAGAGAATTCCAGTAAGATATTATCTTTGGGAAACCTGAATAAGAATTTGCAGCAGCAGGTTACAGGTCCCCAAACTGGTAAGGGCACATAACTCCAGTATTCATAATTCCGGTGTTTGCACCTTTTAATCCAACACAAAGTATCATTGGAAAGGTATCATTTGAAGTCATGTTAGAAATCCCAACCCCCCCATGCATGCAATATTAGAGAGAATATCAATATTAGCTGAATATCAAGCACACCAAATATTAAGTTTGAGACAGGCACACAGAAGATGATAGGAAATCTTTAACAGTACTTCAGCTCAATTGTTCCGGAAGCATGAAAAGAATTATTAAAGAAAATAAAAAAGAAAGGTGACACAGCTCACTGAAAGTATGGAGTGATTTAGGAGTTTGTCTACCTCTGCTTAGGAAGCCAAATGAACCACTCACCAAAGGAAAATGATAACCAGTAAGGAGAGGAAACCAGATGAATACACAATTTACACACTGTCGAGATAAGAGCTATTTACCTTCAGATAACTTTAAATTCAACTACTGAAATCAAGTATTTCCGGTCTCCAAGACTCTTGTGACTTAGACCAATATCTTTATAGCTCTAATCCTTGTAGCTGGAGATGAAAAAGAAAATTAAACAGAGCTTGAGGTATCTACACTCCAACTTGATCTGCTACTGGATACACAGCAAGATAAGGTACAGTCAATAAGGAAGTCCTCAGGCAATCTTCTGCCTAGAGAATACCCCAAACAAAGTGGTCCTCTTTTTCTTGCTCAGTATATTTAATTTGAAATGTTTAACTAGAAAATGGGGTTAGATCAAAAACAGATTTCCAAGGACAGCTGCACTTCAGCTGCACTCCAAAGCTCAGTGAAAAATATTAGACATGCAAGCCATGATGATGGAGGAACAAAGTTTCCACTCTTAAATTTATTTAGTATAATTAGCAACAAATTGACTCAGAAAAGTATTTTAAATATATTTTGGTGGTTAAGCAGCACTTTCCTACGTGATGACATAATGTTATTCTTTACATCAAATCCAACTTTACCCAAGAGTTGCTGTTGACTTAAAGTTGAGTCTAGTAGTATAAAAGCACACTAAAATTGATGTGAAGTTTAATTCTATATGTGCTTCAAGACATCTTGAAAAAAGATGTAAAGGTTGTCTCGGTGGTATTGGAATGCAGCTTCTTTGCTAATACATGAAAAGCCTTTCAAGGTTTCACTAAAGAGAACCATTTAGGTTGGAAAAAACCCTTATGATCCTTGAGTCCAACCACTTCTCCCAGTCTTTCTCTTCTCCTTCCCCTTGTTTCCTGGAAAGCAACAACATACCACCATAATACCTGTCAGTGGATCATGTAAATCAAATGAAAATGTACCCACTGGATCTCAGTGGGTCAGGAATCAGCACCAGAATCATTGTCCTCTCAATCTCCACAACATGGCCTATCATAATGCCACAGAACTCAGGAGAACAAGCCTACAACAACCACATTTTGCACATGGTGCAACAGCCTCGAGGTTTTTGGACAAAGACATGTGGACAGGAGTGAGGCAAAGGGGAGAGCCTGCAGGTATGCCCTACCAAAGAGCTTGACACACCCTTCTAGGTGAAAACTCACGTAAAGGGAGCACTGGTTTGATGCCAAAGCTCTAATAATATACCAAGTCAATAACTAAGCTAAAAGACTAATCTCATAAAAGACCAACCTAACTCCTCTCTTAAGGAAAGGACTCACTCTTAGGAAAAACCATGTGCTGTTGGATGCATAGAGAGTGAGCATTATTATGGACAAGGATCTAGGTGCTGTATTAGGCTCTTGCCTCAGAGGACTCCCAAATAAAGTGGTCAAGAGAGAAGATATATACTCAGGCAGACAGTCAAAAGACAAAAGAGCAGCTTTGTAAAAGTACCTGCAAAAAGCTGTAGACAAAACTGTATTTGTAGGCATTCCTGAGGTGCATGTTCAAGGAAGATTTTAAAGGAAAAGAACATAATGTGATTTTGTATAACTACAGAAGAACCCTCTAATATAGGAACAGAAGCAGTAGAAGGGCAGCTGGATATATTCAGCATATGGTAGTGCATATTTTTTAAGTGAAAACTAATAAAATAGGTGTCCTGGTTTAGGGTAAATTTGGGAGAAAATCTCCTGAAGGGATTTCCTCTAGAAAAGCAAATTCAAGTGGCCCCTCCCCCAACTGGTTCGGTGTGATAATTATGATTTTGGGTTTTATGAATCTCCTAGCAGCAAGCCTGCTAGGTTTCATTCCCAAGGGAAACAAGAGAGATTTGGGAAAATATCTCTGGGCTGTGTTCTGTTCAAGGACACACATATCTCCCTCTTCCCTGTCTGTGTGTGGGGAGGAAGCTGGTCTTATCAGCCTCTCACTTTTAGTATCACACGGGCAGAGCAGAGANGCAAAAGCATTCACCAGCACAAAATATTGAACAGTGTTAAACGATAAAACCTCTTGCCGCTCCAAAAGAGATGACAAACTCGGAGAGTCCCAGGCTGTTTTCAGTCCCTCTGCTGCTGGAAATGCTGTGGCCCAGGCCCGGCCCAGTGGGCCACAGGTGTGAGCTCCTGGTGCTCTTCTGGCTGTTCAGTCCAGAGCAGGTTTAAACAGCTCCAAAGAAAAGGAAAGAACCACAGTCCAAAGAATTTCTCTGCCTCAGCTAGCTAAAACTAACTAAAAAGCAAAGGAGAACTCTGTCCTGCTGTTCTCTTCCTGCTGCAGACACACCGTCCCACCGAAGGCATGCGGAGGAGGTGAGAGTACAGTTTTTTCTGAAAAGAAACTCCCCTCTTGGCTCTCAGAACCAATCTTAAAGGTGCAAAAACTTATTTTCTGAGCTACACAGACAAATGGGGATAACGAGCCTCATAAAGTCAACCCAGGACAAAAGGTCATGAAACGTCACCAACATACCTTGAGCACACGGTGATATTTTAAAATTATCTATATTTGTTTTGATATTTCTGTATTTACTATTTACCTACTCTTTTACATTAACATTGGACCAATCTGACTTTATTTTAGCAGGCAGCACTTTATTAACACTCTAAAACTTCAAGTTTCCTCAAAAATGCCTTCAACATGCAATTTGGATGACAGCCAGGTGTGAAAAGGCACCTCTAACTGAAAAGTACTAAGAAATGGAATGAACTTTGGAATGGAGAATATGTTAAATTCAGTTATTACGAAAATACAGCAAACATGAAGAGTAGCTGGTGTGCCACAGGGAAACGTCTTACACAGGTTGCTTGCCTAATCCACATTTCTTTCGTGGACTCCTAAACATAACGTACTGGTGAATAAAGCAGTGCCAGTGCTGTGAGTTACATTCACACACCAATTCAAACTTTAACATATTTGCCTTAAAGAAGAAACAGTCCCATGGTAATCTCATAATCTACCTCAATCCCCCCACCCCAGGCACCCCACAGGTACCAGAGGATTGCTTCCTGCAACACAAATAGGAGTGGAAAAAGACTAAATACACATTGAAATATTGAGCTAGTAACCTTTTAAAAAGTAGTTTACCTTGAATGTGCATCCTTTTTGCCCTCAATGCTGGACCCACATGGCCGAGCTCACAGCACTACTGCAGTGGCTCTTCACTTCAGCTCCAAGGGTAGCTGCAAACCGTCAAAACAATGTTTTGCCTGGGTTGTTTGCTTCAATGAGAAAGAAAGAAAGAAAGAAAGAAAGAAAGAAAGAAAGAAAGAAAGAAAGAAAGAAAGAAAGAAAGAAAGAAAGAAAGAAAGAAAGAAAGAAAGAAAGAAAGAAAGAAAGAAAGAAAGAAAGAAAGAAAGAAAGAAAGAAAGAAAGAAAGAAAGAAAGAAAGAAAGAAAGAAAGAAAGAAAGAAAGAAAGAAAGAAAGAAAGAAAGAAAGAAAGAAAGAAAGAAAGAAAGAGAAAAAATAGAAAAAACCACTGTCCTTTTCCCTCTGGTGGCTGAGTAGCACCAAGGATTAGCTTCTTTGCAGAAATCCTCTAGAGGAGAAATAATGAAATTTTGCTCTTCACAGGGGTTTAAAACATGGCCAGATTTTAGGAATTGTACCAACAGGAAAGGGAAAGTGTTCCCACAACTGCGTGCCTTCCGTGCCTTCTTTCCCAGCATTCATGGGACAGAAAAAACCCAAAGAAAAAGAACTTCCATGCCTCACCTGGTCATTATTAATTACAGAGTTAATCAAACTGGAAAGGCCACACAACCCCATTTAATTAGAAACTTGGAGAGAAATCACTCTGGTTTTTTTTTTCACTGTTGCTTTTCCATTGCTTTTAGGCAGGGGGAGAGTAATCAGAAAGTGTCATTTTCTGACTGCATGGACAGGCAATAGCCAGAACTGACTTATTTAACATGGGAGGACTGAAGGTGAGATTTCTGGTGAATGGCAGGAAAAAACTAAATACCTGTCATATTAACTAGAAAGAAACCTGCTATCTACTGGAACTCTACTGAAGAGAGTAATATGACCCCACTTACACAAAGCTTGAATTACAGAGTATTTGTTGTAACAAACAGAAAAATCCCAGAGAACCCAAGCCAGACGTCAGGCTGGGCAGTCAGGCTGGGCAGTTTGTCACAGTTCTCTGCCCGGGCTGACAACTTTTCTCTGGTGCAATGACCAGCCCTGCCAAGGAAATGTGTGATTTGCCTGGCCAGTCTCCTTTTCCTCCCTTCGCCACAAGGCTAGGAGGAAGGCAGCTGTCCTGCTGTTCATCCCATAGGAAGCTTCAGGCAAGGGAAAGGGGAGGCCTGTCAATGAGAAGAAACTCCGGGGCTGTTCAGCCTCAAGAGAGACACAGCTGAGAGGGGACTGCTGCTGCCTTTGCAAGGACTGGGGACGATCCTTTAGAGAACTAAGGTAGCACAGAAGATGGAAAGGCCAGGCACTGCTTTCCACAAAGAAACTGCACATGCTGTAATTTAACTAATCTTCTTACAAATGAATTGAAAAAAATTTTTACAGCCTAGCTAGTCTTAGGAAGCAATGACACATACAAGCCACAGCATTAGTGTAAACTACTTGCTTTCTAGTGTATTTGAGTACCATTATCAAAAGTGGATGCATACAGCTGAATGATAGAACAGCTATAATTGAGGGGAAGTTTTTGGCCTGGTCTCAAAAATCAAGCAAAAATTATAGTTACATCCATATTAAGTAGGAAAAACCCCCAACCCCAAACATTAGTTTCCTAGCTTAAATCCCTTGCTGAAAACACACTTTAAAATCTGATACTAAACAGTCCAGCCATACTCCTGATACAAAATACAGTACTACAGATGACACACTAGGAAAAATAAAACAAAGTTAACATATCAGTTTGTGGCTGGACCACTGTACCAATACTGGCATTTTGCTTATGTAGTGATTCCATTGGTATTTTGCATTACATGGCAAAAACATAGGTTCCCCTTCTAAGAAAAGAATTGCTTAATATGCCAAATGGTACAATCTGGAGAGAAGTACTGCCAGCCTGCAACGATAACAACAAAAATAGATTCATCCAATGTCGCTGTCGAGACAGAGAAAGAGGCTGATTGACTCCAACTCAATAGCAGCATAATAAGAAAGTTTATTTTTTAACGCGCGGTTTTTATAAAATACTTTGGTACAGTTAAAGCTGATTGGTTCTATGGTAATTCAGCTAACTCTATTGGTAGTTTTAGTATTAACGTAACTCAAGGACATTGTTCCACAACATAGGTAATGTTTACAATTCTTCTCCATCAGAAGGCACTTGTTATGTCTGAAATCCCTCTCTGGCTGCGTGAGCACAGCCACAATCCAACGCTTGCTGCTAGGTTTCTAAATGATGATGCTCCTCATGATATTCCTATTAAGAATCATATTTTGGTAGTGTATTACCTAAAGCTTTCAGGCTGGAAAGCATGCTTAATCCATTATTCTATGGCTTTTTATTTTTTTTGCAAATCCAACAGCTGCAGGGGAGACGACTGTGGGTTTGGTGCAATATCATGTATTATTAGTGCTTTGCTTTAGCTTTTTAATTAAAGTATTCTGTGACCTTTCACTGTCAGAGACACTATCAGGCACAAAAATTGTTCCATCTTCAAATGAGTAACTTAAAATGAAGCCTTCTGCCTGATAGTGTGGTGTCATGTGGTATTTAAGGTTCAGCACATGTATAAGGGAAAACAGGTAGAAAGAACCTACTAGATCACACATGATCCATTATAATACGTATTTCCAAAGCCTGTTACGCTACCATATAAAGTCTAGCAGGCCCTTACAAGCAGTGACTTTGCTACTTCTTTGGAAGGTTCCTGCACAAATCAAGCTTCTCCTGAAAAGGGATTCCTGCAGGAGAGACCTCAGTGCCCTTTGTCTAACTTGTTGCAGGGCTCTGTGTGGTTGAGAGTCTACAACTGTGCAACTCCACATGAAAACCTGCAGTGCAGCACACCTCAGCTGAAGCCTTAAATTTTAATTATGCGTCCCTTTTTAGCAGTCAGTATTTTCTTCCTGACAATTTCACTGAAAGAAAGAAAAGACATCCCAAGCATTTTAGATTCCAAAGACTCAAGTTTACATAGAATGATACAAACCATAGCCAGATATGCTGATTTAACCCCAGTAACTCAAAATACAACCTCCACCAGCAGAAGGAACACAGCAGATGTTGTTGAAGATGCCACTGCAGTAAAGAACACGACTAATTCAGGGTACGTTAGAGACATCACCAGCCCCATCTGTCCCAGCAGATGAGGCAGGGATATGGAGGTGCCTTCAGAGCAAGGCTCTGCTTTGTGACAGCTGTACCAAACCATCAAGAGCACAACCAGGCAAAGATGTAGCTGTTTCAGAAGATGGAGGAGGTCTCTGGTTTTGAGGTTTGTAACAGTCGCTGCCTTACAAAAGGCCATCCAAAGAATATGGGTGCTTTTTTTTTCCACTAAAGGTGAAGGGTTTTCCAACTGAATACTTCCCTGATTTGGAGGCTCCAGACAAGCTTTAGGGAGGTTCTGGGAAGTGGCCTACCTCATAGATCTTGGAGCAAAAGTTGCACAAAACATTGTTCTGGAGTTGTTCACAACCAATCTGAAATAGTCTGTGGATCATTTAAAATACTCAGTGGTAAAAAAAAAAAAAAAAAGGTGATTCCTTTTTCTAATGAATATTTCATCCCAAAAAAATTCTAGAGGGCAAATTGAGATAGCTGAAACAAGATACTTAGCAGGGCAGTAGAAATGTTTCAGGGATGACACATCAGTGCATGTGGCAATGTAGATACAGCACAGGTGAAATATTTGAAATTCTGTGAAAACCCGTGGGTCATTATTAGGGCTCTACTTAGGGCTGGAGGGTTGAGAAAAGATGTGGCTCTCAGGGTTCCATCCCTCAGAAGCTGCCTTTATGGTGTAAAATTTCTCATCAGTTAGAACAAAGACACTGCAAGGTGGGACTGGGGGAACTGCTGGTTTTGAACAGCACATGGATGGCCCCATGTAGCCCAAGTCCCTGCCAGTTTGGGTGTATGGGACAAAGCTGTAGATGCCTACTGGGGAGTTACACTACTCCAGACTTCAACTAGGTAACTACCGCCTCGCATAGTATCAATGAATATTGAAAAACACAATTGAGCCCAAACTGAACTTCTCAGAAGTTTCCATTCATCCTCTCCCTGACATGGACAAATTGCCAACTGTCACAGGGAGCTTCTGTGTTCCATTATGTGAAAAATGTAAATCATTTTGACATTTAGCAGTGTTCCTAAAACTGAAAGCACCTCCTCATAAACTGACCATGCACTTTCAAACACAGACTTGAAGGTTGCATAGTTTGGCAAACAAACTCATCTGTCCTCCAAATGTATTGACATTTTCCCTCTCACACAGCAGTTCCATTATTTCCCCAAAGATCTGAATTTTTCCATTTCATTAGATATTTTTCAGGATTGCTCTTTAGGTCCTTCCTGAAGAAACACGTTTGAAAATTGATCTTATCTAAATTTCCTTGTCTGACACAGAATAATAATGGAAGTTTCAACAACGAATTCAGAGCAGCATGCTTGTCACCAAGGGGATGAGGAGTGCCTACAGTTAGACCCAAGTTATGGAACTTTCCAAACAGCTTTGGAAGGCTAATTGCTACAAAGTCTTATATTATTTGTTTACTTTCAATACCCAGACTTGTGCTTCATTTTATTGACCAATCAGCCCTGAAGTCTTCCTAGTGGCATTTAACATGCATCTCTTTTTTTAGTATCAGACATCAAATCTACAAGTCTAGCTCACACAACATGCATTATGAATTTCTGCCTAACTTACTTTTATGCAGTGAAAACATTGTTTTTCCTGAAAAATATAATGTAAGTAAAATGTAATAGCAAAAGAACAAAGTTCACAGTGAAAATGGTGTGACATGGTTTTATCCTATGATAACACACAAGTTCTTTAATATTTAACTTTGATAATAACAGCTGAATTAGATACACGCTTCCAGAGAAACAAACTGTTCCAAGCCTGGCTGCTTCACAGATAGTGGATGCAGAGATTGTGACTGCCTGAAAGTCACACAGGAGGTCTGTGACAAAGTCAAAAACTGACCCAAGAACTCCCAGTTCCTCTCCATTGTGTGCAGGCCTATTGTGCCTTTTGACTAATGCTATTATCTTGTACCTGTAATAGTGATTGTCCTCACCTAACTTTGTTAAAATTGCTCTCAATATCATTAGAAAACACCAGCTCTCACCTACAACAACCCCCATGTTTAGCCTCACAAGTCCTAACCCCCCCTCAAAGCTGGGGGAAGGTCCAGGAGCATCTCCCAGCACAGCTCCCAGACACACAGCTCTGACAGCCCATCTATCTCCCATCCTATGAACTGAACTCCACAGACCTCCCACTTCCTCCAGCCCTCTGAACAATCTGCCTCACAATTTATTTGCCAAACCTGCAAATCTGGCAGCATGGTGTGCAAAGTCCCACCCACCCATTAATGTCTAGAAGGAAGCTGTGGCTCAGGAACCCCTTTAATATCCAGTCTGGGAGGCCCATACTCACCTGGCGCTCAGTAGCTCCAGCTGTAGGAACGAGTTGCTACTGCTATTGGAGAGACTTTTGTGAGTATATTTTTGCAGAGCTTCAGTTCCAGAGAAGATAACCCCAAAGCCATCACCTTTTATATGGGATAACTGAGAACATGGAAACTGAAAGACTGTATGGGAGGGATTCAAAAAAAATACAACCGACTGTTAACCACTCATGTTACTGCATGTCAGTGGGAAATAAACACCAGACATGTGCCCTCCAAAACCTCCTAGATGTGATTTGTCCAGAGCTAAAATACAACCAGAAATACAATCTAGGAATTTCACACCAGCATGTCTTGGCACTGATCACCACAAAACAGCCACTGCACCTCCTGTTCACACAGGACTGCCTCACTCAGGGCCTTCCTAAGTGAAGAGAAATCACAGTGTGTCAGAAGCCATTATATCCAGCTTCCATAAATCTGCTAAAAATGCTGAAGGAAAAAATAAAACATGAAAAATGTTTGCAAGGACCAGTAAATGAATATGGGAGTCCATGGTACATTGAAAATCTAAAAGTAATCACTATTTTAAAAACAGCGATTATTTCCCTTTTTAAACCTCCTTAGTTTTCACAAACACACATACCTGTTTTTACTGTTGCATAAACAAGTTCATCCAGATTTGTTCCTGTTATCCAGATGCTATAACTTACAGTAGATGAAAAACAAAAAGCTGGATCCTGTCAAAGGATGCAAGATAACTTGTGATTAAAAAAGATTTCAGGGATGAAGTCTCCCAAGTAACCACGGAAAAGCCACATATTGATCATTTGAGCTCAGAGTTCTCTCTTTCCCAAGGGAAAGGACATAAAAACATGCATTTGTTTATATCAGTTTGAGAGGAAGTGGTAGAAAAGATGACTGTAACAGTGCCCTGTCCAACATTATTTCCTGGCACTCATCTGCTGATGTTTGAAGTGCATCTGCATGAAGTGTACCTTTACTAAACTTCTCAAAAATATATGGACCCTCAAGTATTTCCGAACATCAAAATCAAAATTAGGTGATAACAGATATGTAAAACCAAAGCCACCTTCTCCTTCTCTCTCAGTCCACCTGCAGGAGTCAGCAAAACAAATCCAAATTTGTGTTTGAACCCATCAGCACCAGTGCAAACATATTATTCAGAAATCTCAGAACAACAGCATTTATTTCATTGATTTCTACTCCCTGTCTCCAGTTGGAATAGTTCCCACAGCAAATTCCAGAAGCTTTGGAATGGCAATGACAGCAGAGCAGAGAAAGAGGATTACCATCAAAGAGACTTATCCTACAGCGATCACTTGCCAATATTAGGATATGCATAATATTTTTAACATAGACATAGCAGTGACAAGGAAATATTCCTTTCAAACTATTAAGTTATCCCAAGGGTGATGGTTTTGAAAAAGTAGAATACCTTACACTATTTATTAATTTAATTGCACAACATGGAAAACAGCACTGTGCTTTTCCCAATGGGCATCAAGCGGAGAGGCCTCTTGTGGAGACTCACGCTGTTCATTTGATTGGTAATCCCTGGAAGACACTCTGTCATTGACATATACTCCTGTTCCACAATACATTGGACAACTCGCTGACAATTTCTTTCTCTGAAAACCTGCTGTCACTTCAGGGTGTGCTGGGCAGCTTCCGGCATGTAACAGGCTCCAGAAGATGCTCCTAAACTCCCAGTGTCTTGTAGGCTTTGGCAATCATCAAAATGAGAAGGGACAAGATGCTGAGCATTTTCTGTGAGGGTTCTGCATCTTAGCAACTCAAAAACTGATCTGTAATGCCATTCATTTACCTCACCAATTAGACAAGAGATTTTTTTCTTTTAGGTTTATTTTCATGGAGTGATAGAGGATAGCAGGATGTCAGTGAGTTAAATTGAAGGCACCTGCTTGACATTCAGTGCCTTATAGTTTCTAATGCCATGGGCTGGAAAAGTTTAATCTTTTTAAATTAAAGTTTAATCTTTAAAGAATTTGCTTTAAAAGAAGGAGGGGAAAAACAGTTAATAAATAAAAAGAGATATGTGGCTGTGGTGCAGAAACCCTTGGGATCTGGCATTTGGAGAACCAGCAGCTGATTTGGCACCCAAGAAGAAGCAGCACCACTCTTGCCTTCATACCAGCTTTCACCAAATCCTTCCCCCCATATCCAGCACAACCTTCACAGTAACAAGTTGTCCTTGGTATGACCCGTAGGACTTCTCCAGCTAGTAAAGTCCTTCTTCTGCCTATTCCCCCAGAATGCATCAGTTTTCTATTTTAAAAATATCAAGTCACCCTATCTCAGCTGCATTATAAACAAAGACAAACAAAACAACCCAAAACAGTTTCGTGTGTGGAACAAAAAAAAACACCACTTCAAACCCAAAGAAGTTTCCAATAAGTCACCCATTGAAATTCAGGAAGAAAAAACCCCAAAGGGTAAAAATATCCCTACGTATCCAAGTTCTCTGAGGCCATTTCTTTCCCTCATCTGTGTTCCATCATCTTCTTCCTTATCCAAAAAAGTTGTGGTGTCTGTGGGAGTATGAACAAACATTGGTGTGACCACGGAAAGGAACTCTCTTTCTGGCAGAAGAAAGCCATGCGTTATCCCGTCTCCAGGAACTCAGCCTTCCTTCAACAGTCATAAATATTCTCTGATGACAAAGCAGAGGGTAGTCATTCAACCAGACTGAATAATACTGTACAACCCTGAAAAGCACACTGGGATCTGTGCTCAGTCCCTAGCCACAACAAAGACCCACAGGAAACAACCCGACTGGCCTTATGTGTAGGACACCCTGTGCTGTCACATCCACCTTCAGGGTGATTCAGGCAGGAGTGTTGGACTTCTCTCTTTCAGAGGTCTCAACACACCTGGTGGCCATAAAATTTATCTGAGGGCAGTATCATCCAGAGCCGCCCTTCGCGAAGGACTTCGGGGTGCTAGGGGGTGAGAGCTGGACATACCCCAGCTGTGTGTGCTGGGACCCTAAACTCCCCATGTGCTGGGCTGAGAGTGATCAGCCTCAACCACACATCACTGAATGACACACAAAGGCTGAAGAAAGCACCAAAGCACAGGCTATCATCAATGATAGCTAGCATATGCTATTAATGAGTACCCAGGCAGTTATGTCACCTTTTTAGCCACAACTCTATCCTTGAGAGTTTTCAAAGTTTTACAAAACAGTTAGACACAAGTTTTTGAAGGGAGAGAAAAAAAAGACTCATTACACCATTAATTTACACTGCACTGTGTAATCAAAGATCTCTTAATTTTCAGGAGAGCTTTACTTGACATCTTGTTGCATAAATACTCTGCTTGTGCAAGCAGATCTGGGAATTATCAGCAAAGTATGTCATAGTCTTGCCAAAGTTATTGATGAGAAAATGATCTTCATGACCAACATTCCCCTAGCCAGAAGAAAAAAATAAAGACCTAAATGTAAGTCACTCTCTTCTGCTGGCCTCCCTTTTTGCTCCCCAAACCCCAAATTAATAAATTTAGATTAAATAAACAAATAATCACTTTATGCTTACACATATGCTTTCTCCTTTTATGGTAGCCTTATAAATTAAATTTAATCTTGCCCTTCAAGGTAAAAACAAGTAATAAAACTAGCCTGTTTATTACTCAGTGTAGTTTGAGAATTATACTCTCATTTCTGCCTTTGAGAATGTGAGGGATTTTTGACACAACGGAGGACAAGCATGCATTTATGGCGCATGATATCACCATGGGGCTCACAGAGGCAGTTTACTTATTCCACAGATGACTGCCACAAGAGAATGTAATTGCTCAATAATGTGTCAATGTACCCATGGGAAGCATTTAAGTCATCTGAGACCTGTATTAGGAACTTGCCAGGGACCCTAGAACTACCTCTAATTTGCCCAAAATGGAGGAATTGTGGCCATCTTCTGCAGTAAGGGTAAACAGAACAATGGAGAAAGTTGGGACGAGTCAAAAAGGCACCCCTTCCTCAGAAAACTGAACACAACTGGAAGGTGAAAAACTGTTCCCCAGACTCAAGAAATGAAAGCTGTAGGCCTAACAAACTTCTGAGTAGGTGAGTCAACATTAGTGTGGTGTACTCCAGCACATGAGATGATCTGCATCGAGGAGAAACTACCTCACTAAGAATTAAAGCCTCAGAAATAGATGTAACACCTGACTGAAAAGCTATTTATGGACAATGAAATCCTCATACCATCTCCACCATGGCTTTATTTTTTTAGTCATAAATCAAGTTAAAGTGAAACATCCAAGTGATTGAATATTAGTGTGAGGTAAATAACAATTAAAGCTCTCTGAACACTACAAATCAAGTAGCATTGTGTAGGATCAGCTTAATGAGAGTCTTTTCCATACTTCTCAAGAATTAAAGGGTCATAGGAATGTGAATGTGAATGCCTACTTTTAAGCACGTAACTACTTCCACTGATTTTGAGAACACTACCCAAATGCTTTAGTACAGGTACATGAAAATACGTGCGTGAGCAAAAACTTTGGTAAGGAAGTCATCACTGGAAGCTTTGGGAAGCTTTTCAAGCCAATGAAAATTGTAACTCCCTCCAATAAGACCCACAACAATGTAAAGAGACCGTGCAGCTAAAGTGTCCCAGTGGCTCAAGCAAAACAGGAATTTATAGCCTTTCCCAGTGTCCTATTGGAGAATCATTAATTTTAAAATGGTTTACAGGATGTTTTCTGTTCACCTTTCCTCAAGACACAGCTCAGAAGAACCTGTCCCCTTTTAGCACAAATGGATTCAGTCCTCAACCCCACAATGAGCTGAAGGATCTGACTGAAGGACATCCACTGTGCCATTCCATGCTGCTCAGGGCCCACATGTGACCTACTCTATGTTAAAAAAAAAAAAACAAAAATAAAAAAAACCAAACCCAAATTCCTACTTCTGCTAATTTCGGGTTAGTCTTTCAATCTAGTTTTTTCCCACATCCCTCCCTCTACTTCTCCCTCCCACCCTAATCTGACTTTTCCCATTTCAAATGGGATTTAGAAGTCTGCCTGATGGCAGGTGGGTGGAGGCACTCCAGATATTATGTTTGTTGGTAGCCCAGCAGTTATTTGTGGCTGACTTTTTTGGTTGCCCACAAGAATTTCCAGGGTGGTATAAACAGACAGATGTGGGTTCTTGCCTGCTATACAGATCACACCATAGAAAGATATCAAAGGAAAAAACCAAGTCCATGAATAATGCACTAGTGGGAGCATTTGAAGCTCTGAACTTTAAAGACTGGCCTCTGAATTTATTGGTTTAATTGTTGGGTATGGACCCTTAGGCTGCCAGATAGCTTTTGAAATCAAAACAACACTGAAAGGTTTCCCGAATATTTAGAAGTTTATACAAAGTGTAAGTGGGATTGAGCACTGGCAAACTCCAGGCTGGTCCCACCCTGACAGCACTGTCCTAATCTTACATGCTAAAATTGTTCTTTCCTTCTTTCCCTCAGCAGCACAGTGGTTTGATTTTTTACTTCAGTGAGGCATCTCAACAACTATTCCATGGCTCATGGCTGCTGCAACACTGGGATGCTGAAGGGGAGGGTTTCAAAGGTATGGATTAGTAAAGCTCCGCTGATTTCAGGCTAATTCATACTAGCCAGGAAATTCTGCCCCTTCTTCTCTCTTTTTTTTGTTTCTACTGTTACCATTGTGCAAATGCTACTTTTGCCATAAGATTTCTATGTGCCATGTGTTCACACAAGAGACACATGGTGGCATTTTTAGCCTTGAGATGAACAACTAGCCCATGATTAAAATCATGTTGTGTCAATGGTGCAATTTGCTAATCATTCTAATCTGGAGTTTCCAGCTAAAGCTTTTCTCATCATTTATTTTTCCAGGAGGATTTGTATATGTTTCTGTCCGTCTATTTTGGAGCATGGCAGGTTTCAGGGGCACTTTGATTCATGGCTGGACATGGATTATTTTAAGTATAAAGAAAAAGGAGTCTTGGTTTTAACAGCCTTGCACTGTCATCTTGCGGTTACAGTGCTCAGTTCCTCACCCTTATTTGGAAATGCCTTGAACAAGAATTCTATTTGAGCAGGAAGGAACAGTGATAGCTCCACTCCTAGAGCTTTGGTTTGTTTGGAGGCCTCCTTCCTGACATTCTTGAAACAAGACAGAGTGACCTTGCCAACTGTTTCCATGTCAGTTTTTTCCATGTCCTTCCTTTGTGAGAAGAAAGTGTCACCTCCTCCACAAAACCATCATTATTTAGAAGACTTCATCTCCTCCAGACTTCTCCTCCACAGCTCTTCCACTATGAACACGTGCTGCAAGACAAGTTTTCATGGTAGTGTTATGCACAGTCCTCCTTCCTGCCTGAGCTTTAAAGAGGGAACGCTCTGCCACCGACAGCTCCCGGTGAGGGACACTTCTGTTTCACAATGGAGGCAAATCACTTACAACATCTTCTTGGCTTTACCCACTAATCTCGACTTGCAAACAGCAATTATTTTTATCTCTTTTCTGGACTGCTCAAGACACCAAGCATGGGATTATCCTTGTAAACCCTTCCAAGAGTTAATTTCCCGAGCTTGTCCAAAACACAAGAGAAAGCCCTGAGCCAGGCTTCCCTTCATCTCCAGCAGTGCTGCTCCCAGCCAGAAAGCTAGAAAGCTGGTCTCCCACCTGCTTCCTTGTATCTTCCTGCTGGATAAAAAGAAACCATATTCTGCAAAGATAGCCCAAATCCATTCCCTCCCAATGAAGCCTGGCCAAATCATCTATCAGTGAATGACCAGAAAGGAGGAAATCTACCTGTTACTTGGATGTGTGCAGCAGGTTGTTACCCCAACCTAAACTACAGACTCCCAAAGTTGTATCCCTGTCCTCCTCAACAGGCAATACTTCCATCTCCTTTTATACAAAATCCTCCTTACCATTTTACCAATACTATGAATCAAAAGCTTAAAAATCTACATTGTTTGTATTTGTGTCTCACTTCAGTCATTTGTCTCAATTTAGAGGTAAAAAAATCCTCATAAGGTCACTCTTGTTACATTCAGTTTCAGCATCTCTATTTGGGTTGCCAATACCTTGAGGAAATGTTTATTTTTACAGAAACCACAGTTAACATTAAGAGTGAGGGGGAGAAATAGAAAAAATTGGTTTCTAAGGGACTTAGTTGGGTATCTGGGAAAAACCCATCTATTTTGACTAGAATTGTGTTACTATTGTTCCCTTGAATGAAATTTAGAGTGTGAAAAATGAACTCCCCATTTTTGGAAAGAACTGTCATACAGCATAAAATGTTGTAAACCATATTTACTTCAACTTTTCTTTACATGTGAAAATTGTCATGATTTTGGAAACACATTGCCACAGATAAGATTTGTTCATCAATCCAAAATTTTACTGCCAGCAGAGGGATCCTCTGTGAGCTTCGGAATCCATTAAAACTCCATTCAGAATCTCTGTGAGGGTTATACTCCAAAACTCCCAAAATACAATGGAGATCTTGCATATTTATGCAAGATTTTTTTTCAGCTATAAGGGATTTTAAAGGGTAAGAATTATCTCTTTTGTCCTTACACTTTTAAAATGACTACATTTTAGTTTAGCTTCAGAAAAAAAAACCAAAAACTTCTTCAGAGATAAAATGTAAAACCACTTCAGAAAGAGGATGGCAAAATAATGGGGTGGTATGGAAACTTTAGGAGCTGAGAGTTACCAGAAGTGTGACTACTGTTATCAAACAAACAGACTGAAATCACAGACTTATAGAACCATTCAGGTTGGGAAAGCCCTCCAAGGGCTTTGAGACCAGCCTGTGACTGATCCCCACCTTGATACCCAGACTAGAGCACTGAGTGCCATACCCAGTCATTCCTTCGACACCTCCAGGGATGGGGACTCCACCACCTCCCTGGGCCATCCTTGCTAATGCCTGACCACCCTTTTGGTGACGAAATTCCTTCTGATGTCCAACCTGAACCTCCCCTGGCACAGCTTGGGGCCATTTCCTTTTGTCCTGTCTCTTGTTCCCTGGGAGCAGAGCCTGACCACCCCAGCTGCTCCCTCCTGTCAGGGAGTTGTGGAAAGCAAGAAGGTCCCCCTTGAGCCTCCTTTTCTCCAGGCTGAGACCCCCCCAGCTCTCTGAGCCACTCCTGGTACTCCAGGCACATTCCCCAGTTCTGTTCCCGTCTCTGGACTCGCAAATGTGAAGAATCTAATTTCTGACATGCTTAGCAGATATATCAGGAGACAAATCCAACTGACAAAGGGTGTGTGGGAAATCCCCATGCATGGAGATGCCTTTGAACCAAGGGACTGATAACCTGCAGAGGGCAAAGCAAAACCAAACCCACCCACGGACCCAGCTCAGCACCTGAGAGCTGCCATCACCCCAGAGTGCAGGGACACACATCCCACAAGGCCAACAGCACCAAACCCAGCTGCTGCTGCTGCTGAAGGGCTCCAAGAGTAGCAGGGACCACCTCTGACAGCAGGAGCAGCACATGCTAATTCCATCCTTCCCCTCGCTGCCGGCACTGCTGGCCCGGCTGATAATTGGCACTAACTGCAGCCGTGGTTGCTGTGATGTGGCAGCTATTTGCCAAGAGCTGGACTGAGACCACCAACTCACTTCAGACAGGCCACTAAACACCCATCTGAGGGTAACCACGAGGTTGCTCTCAGCTTGGGTTCGATTCAAACTGAGGACTTCGAGGTGAAAAGGCTCTGCATTCAATTACCAGTCCCCTGAGTCATCCCATCCACCCTCTATAGTTATTTCAAAGTGCTCTGGTAAGCAATATCTGAGAACATTACATGTGTTCAAAATGCTAAAAATACACGTCTAAGAAGGCAGGGAAAAGATCAGATCACCCAAAAGTACATTTTCCTTTGTCTTTAAAAAGAAAATAAAAGAAAAAAAGAAAAAATGTCATTTAAGTTGCTTTTTTTTTCCAAATATTTTTTCCATACCCTGCTTTGCCATTCCAATTAATTTCATGCAAATATCTTTAGAATACAAAAGAGAGACTGTTCTTGGAAAAAAAAAAATGTTCCTTTTACCTTTGTATTTTCTAAATAGCTAAATCAGTATGAGAAAGAAGGTAGAAGTACTTGCAGGGGGAGGGGGGTGCAAGAAGGGTAGCAGGAACAAAACAAAATGCTAAAAGATGGATTAAAAAGGCCCCACACTGAAAACGACAAGTCCCAGGGATTCCACCCAGGGTTTCTCAAATGTGCGGATTTGTTTTCACAGTGACGCTGCCCTCTGGTACCCTAGGATTTGGCATTGTCAATACCAAGCAGCTCCACAGGGTCACCAGTCTATTTGTATCACCTATCCTGGGATCTGACAACTCTCCCCAGGGGCTCAGTTAAACAAGCCTTCAGTTTTTAAACAAAGTGGATTTTAATTGAGAAGCACCTGTGGTGAGAGTCTACCAGCATTATTAGAAAGCAAATTTATCACAGTGAATCACAGAAGCAGGAGGTGGGGGAGCCAGCAGGGAGGGGGAGTCTACACCTACGTCATACCTGCAACACAGAACCAGTCCTTTCATAGAAAACCCTTGGAGAAATGTTTAGGATTTGACTGCACCCCCCAAAGAGTGTTCTTCCCAGGGTGATGTTCCCAGGGTGATGAAAAGCTATCATTCATAAAAAATTATTGAGGGGGAAGGAGATAACAGAAAGGAGTTCAGGAGGCCAGGGATGCCAGTGGGAGCTGCAGAATGAGACCCTCTGTAAAACACACACCTGTTTGTGGCCACCATAAAAGCTTAACTAGAAANAAAGAGGGAAAACATAACAAAAGCTTGTCTTAATATAAAAATAAATTTTAACCCATGGAGTGCAGACTCACAACAGATGGCTGCAATTTAGAAAAAAGCCCTGGCAATGAGAAATATACAGAAATGAGGAGGAAACTCTTCCAGACATATCTTAGTATCATCAAACATGGGCTTGGGGCAAAGACTGGAATTGTACCACTTTATAAAATATGTGGCTAAAAAGCCTGCTTCTAAAATAAAATTTAATGATGTTGGCCTAGAGAGCAGTTGATAGGAGGTGCCAGGGTCTGTCTAAATGTAGTAATTAACAATTCCACTAAGGAACAGTTTACCAGGCAAGGAGAAAAGAGTGAAGCCAACAGTTAGATGACACACAAATGTTTACAGTGACAAGGGATGTGCTGTAATTTTAATGACACTATTAGTAAGATCCCTTGGTGATTTGTTGCAGTGTTATGCACTCACTTTACCCTTGGTGAGGGGCAGAAATTACCTACTCAAGCCTGTTGGTCTAGTTTAGAAGAATTAACCCTTAAAATTATGGGTGAGGCACCTCAGAGGTATTAGTCACTAAGGATGCTTTTTACCCTCAGAAAGTAGCTGGGCATTTTCGTCCATTATTTCCTTATCAATGTTTTCCCATTTATTGCACATGTAACACTGGCTTTTTTCCCCCTTGTGTATGTAAATCAGCCTCACTTCTAATCAAAAGTAGGCACAGCCTCTGATGTTCGTAAGAAAAGAAATCCATGGTGCAGAATAAAGGGGGCAAAGAACAGAAACATCAGCCACTCTACATCCCATGTCTGGGAAAACGTGGTTTTGTAAATGGTTTATCAACAATTTCAGAATTTGCTTTTTTTCTCTTTTAAAATCACTGCTGAAGTAAAAACCTACTTCTCTCTGCCACAGTGCCTTGATCTGCGAGGCTTGCTTCAACTTTTTTTGTTAAGACGCTGTCAGCTTGGACTTGCATGGAGAGAGACAATTTACAAGAACATGGTGTGACAGGACAAGAGGGAATGGCTTCAAACTGAAAGAGAGTAGGTTTAGATTAGATATTAGGAGGAAATTCTTCCCTGTGAGGGTGGTCAGGCCCTGGCACAGGTTGCCCAGAGGAGCTGTGGCTGCCCCATCCCTGAAAATGTCCAAGGTCAAGCTGGGTAGGGCTTGGAGCAATCCAGTCTAGTGGAAGGTGTCCCTGCCCATGGCATGGGGGTGAAATGAGATAAGCTTTAAGGTCCCTTCCAACCCAAACCATTCTATGATTTGCTGACTGTTTTGATCTCTTTTTCTAGGGATTATCTTTTTTACTTAGCCTATCTTATATATTCTTCCAGCATGCTCTTCCCTTCCTCCACTTTAATTCTTACATTTAACATCTGAATAGTTCTGCAGCAAATGTAGATAACTTCCTCCACAATTAATACAGAGGTAATCTGAAGCAGCAAATGTATTCTTCTCCCCCAACTCCCCTGCTCAAAAAAGCCCATGTACTCTATTTCCATGACCTGTTCTGTGAGAAAAGTGCCAACACAGAACATGCAAATGCTCAGTGTTAAACAGATTCCTAGTCAAAGTTGTTTAAATACATTTAAAACAAGAAATATACATAGGATTTATCACGAATGCCGAATGCTTTTATAAGCAGTCATTGAACAGCTTACTGTGCTGGCCTCCCTGAGGCCACATTTTCAAAACTCCAGGAGAAGAAAATGTTTTAAGAACAACCCCACAAAAAAACCCCATATTACCGACTCTTTGTCTTGTAACAAATATTGACTATGAACATATGCTAAAGCATAAAGATTTTCAGAACTTTCAAATTATTACAGAAATAAAGGCATTGTGTAACAATTCTACAAGTGGACAAACAGGTTGAAATAATTCCTGGATGACAAAATGAAAAAATCAAACACAAATCCCTTTTGTGCAATTATGTTTCTACATTAATATTTACTTGTACTTGAAAATGAAAGGGAACTTTAAAGTTTAGCATAAATGTGTTATGGAAGCCATCGTACATTTAAACAAAACCAAGTGCAACTTAGCGTGTGTCTTGCTCAGGAACTTCTGTGACATCTCCGTGTTATCGTTGGTGCGGCATCAGCTCCACTTTTGAACCGAGATGAGATGCCATGCAGCAAAAACCAGGAGGTTAATTTTAAATGCTCTGGGCTTCCCTTGGTCTTTACCTCCAGCTGTCTTTTCCTTTCCTATGAAAATCCATGCAAAACTAGAATTCTCTGATTTGTTTGTATATTTTCTCTTTACTATTTAAATATTTTAACTATTTATGTATTCCCTGAATTATATACTACTTTTAGAGTAAGCTGTAAGACTGCAGAAAATGCTGAGCAAAATTGCCGAGTATCCTTGGCAATCTCTGAGCTCTTTTCCAACCTTAATGATTTCATGATTCTATAACGGCAATTAAAAGCAATACAAAGCCAATCCTGTCCAAATGAAATTTGGGATGAAAGACAACTCTTCTATCTTAGTCTGGAGAGGGGAGGCTCTTCCTAAAAAGATACTTTTTGGACAGCAAATTTCTGTGAGTGTCCAGACAGCAGGAGGGAAGATGCAAACTAACAATACTCTCTCATTTGACTGACAACGTGTTTCCCAGGAGTTCTCCTTGGGACCTGAACTCCTCCCTCTCTCACACCACGATCCACTTCTATTTGCTTCTGCCTTTTCCAGTCTAGTTCCTAATTCCGTGTTATATGGACACCACCAGGTAGGTATGAGAGAAATGCAGAGTCTCCCAGTTCTTCCCTTCTTTTGCCAGCACCACTCTAGTGAGGTGCAACAGCTGTGTGAAATGTCCTGTACAGACACTGAATCCATGACTGGAACATCAATTCAGTAAATTTAGTAGCTCAGCCCCCATGTCTCTACTTCCATTGCATAAACTAAAGTCTTCCAGAGCTTACAATGTGGCCAAGTTCAGGCTGGATTATGCAAGAGGAAAATTCACTACCCTCATTTATCTTAGTAATAGCTAAAGCTTCCAAAAGAACATTGTATTAGAGACACCAAAGACCTACTCAAAAATCAATGCCAGTTTCTCATCCTCATAAATTGCTGGATGTTATCAGAAACTACAGGAAGAGAAAGTTCCCTTAGAGAAACCTATTAAGCCTAAAGCAGCATGAACCCCCC
>VXAX01005457.1:0-34658 GCA_013399835.1 Leptocoma aspasia | reverse complement strand
CCGGAATGGTTATGCCTTGGCCAAGCTGCAAGAGACTGGAACTGGCTCCTGACATGGAAAAGCTTGCTGGTAGAGCGGGGGCAGCTCGTCAGGACCCTGGACAGCACCGCAGGGAGCCGGGGGAGCACGTTGCAGAAGGGGGACACAGGGACTTTGAGAAGTGGAAAGTCCAAAGAATCACAGAATCACAGAATAGTTTGTGTTGCAAGGGATCTTAAAGATCATCCAGTTCCAAGTGACCTCTGCCATGGGCAGGGACACCTTCCAATATCCCAGGTTGCTTCAAGCCCCAACCAACCTGGCCTTGGACACTTCCAGGGATGGGGCAGCCACAGCTGCTCTGGGCAACCTGTGCCAGGGTCTCACCACCCTCACAGGGAACAACGTCTCACTAAAGTGCATTCTTCTGCATTGCTTCATAAATTCCCCCCATTTAACACAAAGAAGTCTACACTAAGAAGACAGGGGTTTCTAAGTCAATAGAAGCCAATGACACAGCTCAGGCTTGGTACAAAAACTGAGGGTAATTTTTGGTACAGCCTCACATTTTTAGTACTTTCTCATTTGCAAATCAAGTGGGCTTTGTTTTTCATTCTCACTACACAAACACTTGCACCAACCTCAAAACACAAAATGACTGTTAAATAAAGGTTGTGACAACGGCATAAACTGCCTGTGACTTTTCCTTTTTTTTGGGTTGTATTTAAAAATGTATTTTACAAGCACTTTAGGCAAAAATCACTTTAATTAGAAGCATATTCAGAGCTTTGCAAACATTTCAGATTATTTCTCACAATTTGCCAGAAAGCTCTTCCAGAATCTCAACACTTAATGATGGAAAACCATCTCCCTACTATCTTTTAATAACAAATGGACCTTAAAAATTTTTTAAAAATCTGATCACTATTGTCTGAAAGCACTTGAAAGCAATAAGATGGTCACAAGACTTCATTTGCCTGTTCTGCCCCTTAACAAACTCACTAAAGCTTGCTTTTTATGACTGAGTGCTGTGCTGTATTAATCCCTGAGCATATAAAACAAGTCTATTGGAGACCAGGACTCCACCGGGGAAAGACAGGGAAGCTCTTGTCTTCCGAGAATTAATCCATCCTGGAAAATCAAAAGCCAGCCACTCACAATACAGTAATCAGCATGTTCTCCACTATGAAAGCCCTACGTTTCCCTTTTAGAAAACACAACTATTACTCCACTATGTACTGAAACACACAAAACTCTTTTTATCTTTTTTGTGTTTGTTATTATTTGGCTTATATTTATGGGTTCGTGCGTTGATGGGTATACAACCATCAAGTTAAAAAAATCCCACCCAGTCTATTCCCCATTGCTTAAAAAGAAAAAGGGACTCCCATTGCTTTTTCTACAACCAAAGTTCTCTCTGGATTTGTTTTGTGAATGGGATTTTAACTCTTTATCACCCTAAATAAAAGGAAATTCTTTGCATTTTTTTCTTTACACAGAAAGCAGAGAAAGTCCATTTTCTCTTCAGAATAATTCTTTTTTCTCACTTTGTTAAATTATCTACCATGAGTTTCCTAAGTAGTGGCACTAAAATAAAAGTGTTTGAATTTTTCTAATTACCAAATTAAGAACAACTTCACTTTATTTCAGATAGTGTCATATTTGATGTTCCTTTGTTAGCAAAAGTTTAATTATTTCCTTTTAAAGTTGAATGATGCAGCCTTCCAGATAACCCCTTTTTTTTTTCTTTTTTTTTGTAAGAGTAGAATTTTTTTTTTTTCCATTTACATGCTAGAAGAATCTTCCATTGTGTTGTGGAGATAAAGATCAAAACCCCCTTCAAACCCAGCTGTAAATCTTATGTGACAGTAATGAAAATGCTAAATGAATTCTAGCCTAAACACAATAATAAGGGTTAAGGAAATAATTGAGAAACCATGTGCTCAAGAAGAACCACAATCACATTTCCTTTCAGCCAGCAAAAGCCAACAAACCTACCTGTATATGACAGCACTTCAACACAATTTTTAACACCCAAAAAAATATTCCTGTCAAGTTATTTTTTAAAAGCAAACAAATCAATTTGCTTACATTCATATTTACTCCTTGCTAAAGCAAAGAATGTTTTTCTCCCCTATTTATTTTTTTAAGTAAAAAGTCACTAAAAGCAGTAAGAGTCTTTGTTCCTATTGCCATTATCTCTTTTCAGACATCATTTACTTAATAAATGGCTGTAGACAGGAATTTTGTATACTCGCCTTTAAAACCAACAGGTGTCTAAAATCCCACTGGGTCAAGTCCATAGTCCCATGCCACCAGGTTGGCATGGCAGACATCAGCATCTTTCTGCTAACTTGAAATTATCTTAGCAGTTCAGCTCTACTCACCATCAGTTTTAAGCAGTACAATGTGTTTCTCAGAGTTCAAAGCAATGTGTACTTTTTTCAGTTTTTAAATCAAAAATACAATTGAAGGAGCAAAAGCACATGCACATGGATGAAGGTCTGTTTATGTGTGATGTGGAGTTTAAGGACACGAACTTGCCTTTCTATTTAAGAATGGTATTAAATGTCAACAAGAACATGAACATGTTAATTTTTCTGAGACTTCTGAATTAGACGTGGCTGAAGATAATCCAATGACAGTAACCGTACACAAGTAGCAGCAATATTAAACTGTAATTCCTGTTTTGCTTGTGCAAGGAGGATTACATTTTTTTTGCTTCCAGGGCAAAGCTATGGCACACACAGAGTTAACTGTGCACTCCTCCTCCTGCCCCTCAGTTTCACCCCCCTTCTCCCCCATCTCATTCATGCCACATTCCACAGTGGCAGGGTCCAACAACAATATAGGAGGGTACCCAAAATGAAGAGGCAGGACCTTCTATTCTTCTGCCTCTCTTGAATTAATTAACTGGAAATGAGTTTTGGCAATGTTTTGGAAAGGCAGAGGGGTGAAAAGAAACTGCTAGAATTAATCACAGTGAGAAACTACCTCTTCAGCAGTCTGCCAAAGTTCAGAAAACCTAAGAGAAGTGCAAAATAAAAGGAAAGTGGGCTGACTTACCCTCCAAAGGAACAAATAAAATTCAAACAAACACCCAAGTCTCCAAAACAGAGACATGCCCCACTGCAAAGGAATGCAGCATCTGTTGCCACAACAGCTTCAGCTTTGGTTTTAATATACTTGTCATGAAGACTGAAAGGTATCAAGGTAGAAAAGACAGTTTATTAATAATTTAAATAGACAAAAGCTATGTTGTGTTTAATTCACTAAATATTTAAGTACATCAAACATTCCCTTGATGCTTATATAAATAGAGATATTTAGGTCCCATGATTGAAAATTAGTGACTTTGCTTGTTTAGCCCCAATCAGCCCAGCACAGACCTCTTACATGGAGAAGGCAGCCTGCAAAAGAGCTCTCTCTTTGTAGTTTTTTAATGATAGTTATCTCCAGGTTCAGCAAAGGAAATTATAACAAGTTGATACTGCACATATGACATTCTTCTACTGATGAAAAAAGAACTAATGAAATTCCAACAACTGACAAGAAGGAGCTTTTTTCACAAGCTGATTTACCCAGGTACATAGAAAACACACAGGTGACCTTTTGTTTACAGCAAAGGCAGCAGAAGCATCATCTGGCAGTTTTTCTGAGAACAAACACATTTCCAACAGACTGGCACTAAAGCTGAAAAAAATGGTTGCTGAGCAAGGGAAAATGTTTTATAAGAGAAATACCCTTTTAGTGATTTGACTATTGCTAACATTTTTGCTCAAGAGGGCTTTTTCCTGACTGACCGCAGAATTAACTTGTCATCTCTTTGCTGTATCTCCAAGCCCATTCTCTCGAGGGCAGAGCTGTCTGCCAGCCCCTTATGCTTCATCTGCGCAATCAGCGCCTGGTTCTGCTCGTTCTGTTCGGTGAGATTCCGGATTGCATAAATTGCCCACTGGCTCACAACTGTTGGGCAGAGTTAAGGATCATTTATTTATTTAAAGGTGAAACATTGTTTATTTTGATTTATTACTGCAGTCACTTCCCCCAGCCCTCCCTCAATCACTTAAACTCAGAAAACTAGTACAAATCAAGGGCTTGATAAAGTAAGATGTTTACAAGTGCTGACACTGAACCTGCAAATACTTGCATATGAGGCAATTTAATTTTAAAAGAGGTATGCCCCTAAACTTCACACAAATTTACTAGGGTTTATATTGAGTCAAAAAAACCCCAAGCAAACAAAAAACCTCAACCAAATGAACTGCAGGAATTAAAAAGACATACTGTTTTAAACCAAAATTGCAGTCAATTGAAATGTTCCAATGATCTTCCTAGTGAGTTTAAATAAAAAATAAATCAGTTGTTCATGACCTGAACACTTCAACATGACACTTCCAAGCACTGGCAAACAAAATAAGCTGTACATCATGTACAGGAAAGATGACTATTATTCTCACTGCAAAAGTTGAAGAGATGTAGAAAAAGACAACATATCCAGGTTAATATCTGAAAATAGCACAAATAATGTTAGAAACACTTAAAATTATTTGACTTCTTATATTACCTTAACTCAGTCCTTTATGCCTGGGTGCTTTTACACACTTGCCAGGAGACCAGACACTAGGATCACTGGCAGGGAGCTCCTGCTGATGTTTAAATGGGCACAAGCTGCAACTCATTCACCTCCCAAGGTGGTCCCTTGAGGCCAGGATTGAGGCACATGTCAGGGATATAGATAAAGGATTTAAATTCCCAGGATTATCAGCCAGGCATCTTCCAAGTGAACTAAAGTGTTCATTTTATGAAGTGTCAGAGATATTGGTCCCAATTCTGAAGCTAAAAAGTTGTTATGATATAATCTTTCCCAAGTTACATAGGAGCCAAGCCCTTCTGAATTACGAGTGCTTTGCCTGCAGGGCACCAATTATTTACTACATGTAGCTTCACATCCAGAAGAATATGCATAATTTACTCATCTCCTTGATGTCTTTTGGGTTGGGGAGCATCTAAGCACAGAGATAAATGTTCTTGTGGGCATTTGCCAGGGGGTGACAGGAGGGGAAAACTCAGACAGAGAGGAACTTCAGACAAAACAACAGAAGAGAGGAACTGGATTTAAACAATCTTACACAACCCTCAACAGAGAGAGAAGGGTTTAGGTGAAGAGTAGCTTGGACCTAAACATAAGGGAACAGTCCTGCATTGGCATGTGTCAAGTAAAACAGCCTTTTCATAGCAGTTTATATTTATTTTCAAATTCAAGAAGCATGGAATTGAAAATAAAAAATAATAAAGTGTTAACTACTATGGAGCTTTTTTTCCTTTTCTTGACAGACCTCTTTAGACTTTGGCAGGAAGCATGTTGCACACCTTCTTTATTAAAAAAATATCCATTGTGAGGTAATGAGAGAGGAGAGAAATTTAAGACCAAAACAAATTATGCATCTCATCAAAGTCCTAACAGGTGAACACAACAGAGACTATCAATATAGTCTCTTCTGTCAGAATTAAGAATTCTTACTAGAATTAAGTAAAAAGACATGTGCCAATCTACATTTAAGTTACATAAACTAGGTATTTGCACTGAAGATTACATTTGACTATATAAAAAAATAAGATGCCAAAGTAATAAAATAGTATATATGCAGACTCTCTGTCATTAGCAGCAATGGTGAGAATAGATTTCAGACCAGCAAAGAATGCAAGCTGATGAATGCAGATAAACCAAGGCTGACACCTAGCAGGTCTTTTCCAGGTTTGATTTAGGGCATGTCATGAGTGTCAAAAAGGAACACAAAGTTCTCCCAGTGGACTGTGAAAAACATCCTACCACCCTCCCTGGCTCAGCTCCTGGGATGAGAAGCACACTTTTTCCCTTGTGTTCCTAAAACACAGCTTCTGCATAAAATACAGCACTTGCATAAAAGCATATTTTCTATAATATTAACAGCAATTTTCAGAGACTAACAGTTCTCAACCACACAAAGTCCAACACAGACAAAAAAAGTACTCTCAAAACTTCTGTGTGCATGTGCATTAGTCTTGGGAATGATCCTGCTACTATAGCCTTTATGTCCTTCGACACAAACCTGCTGCTAAACCCCATGGCAAATGCTCTTTTCCTATTACCAGATCCATTCATGCTTACATAATATCTAAGACATCCCCATTATTTTATAAACTCTATCACCATTGTGGCATTTATCATTACTGACTACTGTAGCTGAAACCGCAAAATGGTTTCAATAACATTTTCACTCCTTCAGAAACCCCTTTCTGTGTGTAGGTTTTCCATTGTGACCACAGCCATGAATATTCATCATCCCCTTGTTTGCATACTGGGGAAGGATGAGGCCTTTGGACAGCTGGGAGCAGATCCTGGCAGACTTGAGTGTCTGCGGAGATTAAAGCCCCCAGCTAATACTCATGTTACCCTCTTGCTCCTCTCCAAAGACAGAGACACAGAGAGAAAATTAAACATATTCAAGAGTCCCTAATCCTACCTACACTTTCGGCACTTTATTGTATGCTTAGCTTTAGAAAGAGAGCTTCTAAAGTTGCCATAGTTACTAAAAATGTGAATGTGAGCCTGTTTGTTTTGAAATTGCACCAAACAGAAGCAACACAGCAAGCACAGCACATCTGATTGCCCAGACTCATCTAGATTTTTCCAAGTGGACATATTACACTCTCAAATAAATTAATATTATAGACAAGTGAAGCTTATGATATTCTGTCACAGGGAAGAGGGCATACAAAAGGAAGAAAACAATTCATTTTATTTTGCAGAAGCCTCATAACTAGACTATCTGTGCTTAGGGACTGAAAACAAACATTTCTGTGCATTTATAGCAACACTTTTCCAAAATCTTTCAGTACTGTGTGCTTTGGAATTCCTGTGCTATTTTGACATATACAAATAACAAAACTGAATCAACTTGCCCTGTCTTCCATGCTTAAGTAACATCTTCATTTGACAATTTAAAATTTAAAATTGTGCTCTGAGTCATAACTTTGATTGTCAGGGAGAGGGGAACACAAAGAGAAAGGAAGAAAGGTGGAGAAAACTGTCCTTTAAGGATGAAAAATATTACTATCTGGAAGCCATGAAAAACTAAGCCACTAAATCCCGTGTAAGTTTTGCCACTGACTGCAAAGGGAACTTTTCACAATTCTCCCAGTTCTTTTCACTTGGATTCTGCTACAGGAGGGTGCTGGAGTCAATGCAAGAGCACAGTGACTGGTTTGTAAGCTTAATGGGGTGTGAAAATACAACTATATCCTGCCAGGAACCGCTAGCCAATACTGCTGGAGAGGAGGACATACAGACCATTTCCCAGGCAGATGGTTCCACCTTCTCATTCTTAGTCCAACTGGAACTAAATATTATTGACAAGTCCACTGCAGCCACCAGGACCCCAATTAATTGTTCCATAAAGCAATTTGGATTCTATGGATGATGGAGAACAGGAAAAATTATTAATGAGATTAGAAGCTCATGAGGTAGATAAAAAGGAATGCACAAGTAATCTTGAAGTGTGTTGCTTAAAAAAGGCTAGTTTTAGAAGTTAATTATTACAATTAGCTAATACAGGATACTGAAGGGATGACAAGGAGAATGAAATACGTACATCTGTTTTCCTAAGTCGTCTTCATAGTTATTAATACTGAAGGATCTCTAAATATAACATTCTTAGTGGAGAGTTTGATTTATTACATAGTGTAGGGACTTTTTTTTAAATTAGACTGTTTCCTGCACTACAGTCAGTTCTCCATAACTAAGTTATTACTTAGGAACTTTCTTCCTCACAAGTTATTAGGTCTTATGCAAAAAAGAGGGTATTCTTTGCCCAATCCCATTACCTCATTTAAATCAAATTTTTTATTATTTAAATAGCAACTACATTCTGATCAAATACAGGAAGATATATGAAACCTTATTAAGAAAACCAGCACTCACAGGTTGCAACCCTTGTCAAATGGGCTGCTTATGTAATCCATTACTTAAAGCCACCCAATTTTTCTAAGAGCTATTCTGAAACAGGACTGTAGGACTGAAAAACAGAGGTAATGAAAATACCACATTTGTATCGTACAATATTTCTTTCTGGCCTTCAACAAGTAATCCAATTATCACTAGAATGTCTGCAGACTGGAATGAAAATACTGAAGCATCACTTAGAGCCACTTCCACTTGCAGACCTGACTGGACTGCACTGAAAAGACATAAACCATTTTTCTTTCCAGTCTTCCAGTCCTTTCAAGCACTTTTGTTCCACAGCACCTTGAACATAATTCCTCCCACCATTAAAAGAGGTCTCTAGACAACTACCACAGCTTTTCGTCACAGTTCGGAGCTGTGATGGACCACATGTAGAAGACCGTCAGGACTTTGGCCCCTGATCATCAGCCAAACTGCTTACAAAGCTCTACAAGTTTCTTTCTGTCTGGGGTTTTAGTAGTTTAATGAAGTTCTAGAAGCTGTATAAGATCAGAGCAATTCCTCACAACTACTCTATATTTTTATGTGACTTCTACCTGTGATTAAGACATTACCAGAAAAGTAATAACAGAAAATGTAACAAATTAAATGTTGTATCTTAATTTATTTACTTATTTTCAAAAAGCTAATTTATATTTTTAGAATTAATGCTTTAGACTCTATTTATACTTGGCATTGAATTACCAGCACCAGAAAACATCAGGAATTCATCTTATACAAACTTAAAATATTTTGCCTAGAAGGTAGGAAAAAAAAAGTCTAGAATATTTCAGTTGCCTGTACTTTCATCTATTCCACAGCTGTTCTTACCACCTATGATTGCAGTCATCACATTCTGGGTTTAAAAGCTAGAAATGGGCAGTGCTGTACAAGCTGAGAATGTCCCTTCCTCCCCCATCTGCTTGACTTCGCTCTTGCAGAGCGAGCACAGCAAGCACAACCCATCTAGTCTAGAAGCCTCCAAAATACAGAGGCACCACTGGATGCTGTCAGAGGTATTTATGCCCGATCACACTTTTTAGGGATAAGATTTGTAACACTGGAGAAGTGAAAGCAGATGTTTCTGCTACAGGCAACTCTCACCTGGTCCAAGGGATCAGTCAGAGAACTGGACTATCCAGTACCAAACAAGGTTCCATCTCCACCACAGCGTGGCAGCAAAGCTTCACTGGACAGCACGTGTGGCATGAGGAGCTTGTAACCAGCCCTTCCACTCCTCACCTGCAGCCCTCCGCAAAGGAAGCTGCTTCCACAAAATATTCCAGTAAAGACAGAAAGCCTATCCCCAAAAACCTGAACTGAGGTTTGCAGCTCGAATTCCACCCTGCGGAACATGGCTTTGACAGAGATTTTAAACTACACCATCTCAGAACAGACAAATGGGCAAAACCATTTGGTTGAAAGGCATCAAAACAGCTTCAATACTAGGGCAATATTCTCTGAAATTCACAGCCTACAGACAACAGGAAACATCTGCAGCACAAAATAATTGTACATTAGATATGTCTTCCAGTTCTGTAGCCCTCACTATGCCAGTAGTGGAAACTCCAGTTCCTCTTGCTGACAAACACCATCCTTCTGGCTACTTGCGTTTATCTCACTCTATAAGCAGTCTACCCATGATCTGCTATGATGAATCCATTTCTTAAAGTGTGCCTTGTGGAACACAGGCTTCTTTAAAATGGAACTTACACCTTCTGTAAAACCAACACATATGACTTTCAGTGACAATTCATCCATTTACGTATCTATGGCCAACAAATAAACTGAAGACCAGAAAGGACTATTAAATCTCTTTTGCCCAACACTTCTGCATAAACACAGATGACCAAAGGTCAGCTCCTCTTGAAACAATGCCTGTCAATTCTGTTTCATCCACAAGATGCTTGCATGCCTTTTCCCTGAAAAACTTTCAGTGTTGAACTGGAAGATTTCACTGTGTCCCTGAATAAACTTTCCTAGTGGGTAAATATCTCTCTCATTACAGCCTGTGATTTATTTCTGGCTTAAATTTGTTTAGAATTGTTTCTGAACATGGTTTTTCAGCATAGATTAAAAAAAAAATTCCCAGATCATAACCAGCATTTGGTATATTTTTCATGAACTAAATAAAGAAACCAAGGGAGATATTCCAATGTTTGCATAATTTTTGTGTCTCTTCCTTCAATTTATGTTTTCCACCATCCTTTTTGAAGGACAGGCACCAGAACTAAGTAATAAAATCTGCCAAAATTTGCTATCTGGCTGATTACAGGTACAGCAGTTTCCTGGCCCTTTGGCTGTGAGTAGTTCAGAAAGAGAAAAACAACAGCTCACAATATCCAGTTGCTGTATATCTAATAATATGAATATATATGTAATGTATATGTAATTTCTACTGTGCTCCCAGAAGTAGAGTCCAAGCTCTCCAGCCTTTCACATTTTCACACCTTTTCAGTATTGTCCAGTACTGACAGCCAGGGCAGATCATGAGGCTCAGCTGAGTTCCAAGGCTTCCCCATTTTTAACTACATCCCCACATCAGTGATGTCTAGCTAAATGGCACCCTATGTTCATTAAATGGGGTTTACTACTTCAGAAATTTGAAATTTACTGGGACATTTCTCACCTAAAGTCATAGAGGAATTTGTCTCCCTAGACCATTGGTATTTCTGGGTTAACAGTTCTGTGCAGTATTATGCACCCAGATTGCTATTAGCCTTTAATGCCTGCCAACTAAACATTTAATCTGTATTCTATGTGCAGCCTTTCATGTTCTGTGGGACTTAAAACCCAATGCCAGAACATCTTACCATACTATGAACTTAAACAAAAAATTTGGGTCTAGCACTTAAGAGCTACAAAAGCCATATTACATGTTTAGCTCTGTCAGGCTATTTTTATTATACTGTCTCTTATGCCAAAACTTACAGAACTTTCAAAAAAAATTAAGCCATGACCTCCAGCTTGTTTTCCTTTTCCCTATACTCAGACTTGTAATACTAGCTTAAAACCAAGAATATGACACATTCATTTTTTGCTGCTTAGGCTGCCAATCTTTTCTAAATTACGACTGACATTTTTAATAGAAACCCATAATTTATGAGCAACTACAAATCATTTGGTTTTAAAACAGAAAGAATCACACTCTTGACCGATCTCAAGCTAGTACTTCACAGTTAGAATATTCAGTTCTTTCAGTGCCTTCTTTTACAATAATTCCTTTTTAAGAGTTCATAACTAAATCTATTAGCTATCTGTAAGAGGTACCAGAGTTAGCAGGCTGGTATGTTAAAAAGCTTCAACTGCTGTTACCTTACTGTCAAAAATGCCTTACCTTATCTTCTCTTCCCAAGTACAGAAAAAAAATGCAACCTTTCATTAACTTGAAACTCAGGTATCAAATTACTATTAAAACCTACCACAAACATCGAGATGTGAAGCTATAAAGCACAGGGGGATGGTAGCTGAGTTAACAAACTGATCCATCAGGCAGGCGGTAGTCCTTTTAAATTTCCTGGGACATGGAAAGAAAAAGGCTCCACCTTTACACAGAAATACATTCACATGTATTTATATGCATACATATAGAAATAAATACCTTTTCTAAAATGCTTTAAAATGTCAATTACAGTAGTCAAAACTTTCAGAAATTTAGCACTACACTTAAAAACCCAATCTAATTCATGCCCAAGATGTGGTCAAGCTAATTATAATTCACCAGTCTAAGACAGATGATGAGTTGAGCTGACACAATTTGGACTGAAGCTCTTTCTCTGTTTAGAAATGTTAGAGATTCATGCATTTAAATAGATCCAACAAGGATTTTATGCCACCCTATCTTTCAGCACAGTACATGCATATTTTATTGATTCAGGGTCTCTGAGTAACTTATGTGGCATTTCCCCCCGGCTGTTTAGGGTAATTTCAAATGTCACTTTATGACAAATAATCAAAACACTGAAGGTAAATGAAACTCCAGTTCCACAGTCACAGACACCAAATGATGCTCGGGGTGCATCCAAAAACAACAACCATTAAATAAATGGGTGTTTTGAAAGATACAACTAAATTATAACCAGCTATTTGTCTAGCAAAATAGCCATTAGCCACAATTCTGTCTACAGTTTCAGGGAATGGCTGCATCTCCTTGAGGAAATCCCCACACTCCAAGAGAAAGGAACAAATTCACAAGGTGAGTGGAAAGGACTGCAAATATATCCCAAGTGAGGAGGGAAAGGTTAGGTTTTAAAAACCATTTGCAAATCTAAAGAACAAAGTTTAACCAAAGATCTGAGGAAGTGAGAGCAAACAATTTAAGGCTCAGGAAGGAGCTACACAGGGAGAACAGAAGACAAAACTGTTTTAATTACAGTGATCAAAAATCGGGGAACAGAAAAATGTCAGAATAAAAATATTATTAAAAGTACTGGCCTGATGACATCCAAATATTCTTTGGAGGTATGCACAAGAAAAAATACCAAGAAGACAGACTGAAATACGATAAGGTGGTTGTAGAAGGCATTCCATTCTCAACAATATTTCTGAACCACTCCTAGCTTTACTTAAAAAAACCCAAAAATCTTTGGCTCTCAAATTTCTAGTGCTCCATCTCAGCCCAGAGGGGAATTTTTCAAAACTAAGTGTACAGAAAAATCAAGGAAGCTGTCTGAGCTATAAAAGCAATGAAATATTTTTTTTTTAGGTGCTCCTGATAACTAAAGATCTACTTTCTTTCAAGAACTCAAGCCTGTCATGGGTTTAAATCCACCAAGAGGATTAGAGAAGAGGACAAATATGAAAATATTTGGTTTAAAAATAGAGTTATTAACTTTAACTCCTCACTTTTACATGCATGAGTTGGTGCCTACAGAGATTATTCCTCACAAGGGACTAGAAATATTAGAATGTAACATTTGAAAGAGCCTTCTCGCATTCTGTATAGCTCTGTTAGATTTCCTCCAGCTTTAAGAGGGACCCTGTACATCACATGTTTCTTAATTGTGATAGCTGGGTAGAAATGAGATACTGAAGAATAGATTCATATTCACATCTCTGCAAATCTCATGGAAATTACTAACACCACCACCACTCCCCCAAACTCTGAAGTTCAATATTTTTAAACTATTTTAAGTATTTGCAGTATTTTAGTCATCCTGCAGGTGCTCTAAAAAAATTAATTTCAGCAATTATACAATCAGCAACCTGAAATACGTAATTAGAAATTGTAACTTCGTTAAATGATAAAACACAAAGTGTGATCTGTGGTCATTTCTGGAAGACAAAAAAGGTTAAGTGCTTTAATTTCTCAGAATATATATTTCTGTACTGTACACTGCATTCTTTCTGTGGTCTCAAGTATTTTTCATATGAGGAGAATGTTGCATTTGACAGGAGAAAAGTTTTCTTGGGGAACAGTGTGGAAGACAGAATTAGTCATGTAGAACATCTTAGAAGAAAACTTTGTATTTTTGTTTTCATTTAAAAAAAAACATTTTCTGGCAATAAATATTTGATAATTGCAGTCTTTGTGTCAGAATTTAGATCTACCAAATATGCTTAATGGGGTACATTTTTCCCTTTGTTCTCCATCTTTAACTGAGTTTTGCCCTGAAGAGTTTGCAGCATCCAGAAAAGATAAACAATGAGTTAAGACATAGAAGCTATGTTATCCCAACTCTTCGGATGTTCAGCCAATGTTAAGCAAGATTTAAAACAAGATTAGGTTACACGAGTGCTTCCTGTGCCCTTTCTAACAGGGAGCAGCACTCAGCTCCTCCCCCTTTGGAGCTTTATGATAATCCCACTCAGGACACTTTAGGCAATATACTGAAAAATCTACTTGGAGTGGAATTGAGATCTCTTTGGTCACCTAACCCTGATGTAAGAAAAGACTGGATAATCTCACAATGCTTTTTTCAAGAGTGTAAAAATACCCTTGATAGATAGTGACACCAGTAGGCACTGGCAGGCAGGTGACCTTCCCAACTACAACCAAATGTGGTGTTTGGAAATATCTGTTTGGCTAAAGCGCCACCCTGAAACAACATTGAGGGATTCTCTTCTAAACCCATACAGGCCCCTGGTCTCCCTTAGCCACTAACAAAATACACCTATAAAGAATTCACAGCAACTTGCAGAACACAGAAGGATTTAGTCTACTGAATAAGGTGAAAGAAATAAGCCTCTCTCAGACTGTTCTTGCACAATGAATAGCCACACTTGTACCTGGTTACAGCTTCTCATCTGACCAGTTCTTCTCTGTACCTTACAATTACATTCAGACAGAGCTCAGGTTTGTGCATATGTCACAAAGCAGGAATCCTCCACTCTCTTTAAAAACAATTCTCAGCACATAGGAATTGAACTAGTCTGAACTGGAGCATGGCAATACAATGACTTCTTAGTTTCCTAGGTCCATCTATGGTGGAATCATAGAATAGAGTCACAGACTGGTTTGGGTTGGAAGGGACCTTAAAGCTCATTCAAGTTCCAAACTAGTTCCAACTCTAGTTCCAAACTCATCTAATTCCAAGGGCAGGGACACCTTCCACTATCCCAGGTTGCTCCAAGCCTCATACAACCTGGCCTTGAACACTTCCAGGGACGGGGCAGCCACAGCTTCTCTGGGCAACCTGTGCCAGTGAGAACAGGTAAAGTTGGCTTCCACTCAGCCATTATTTTATTCTGCCTTTGGCTCTATGAATGAAGGGTTTAGGCCAATCAATTTATGTTTTTAACCTGTGCTGATCAGTCCCATTCTTCCACTGCTGACCTTAACCACTGCTTGTTAAAGTCACAGTGAGACATTCAGTACCGATTGATAGAAAGTAAGATGTTTGCAGTGCTCTGTGTCATCCCTGGATGACACAGAGCAACCAACAATAACACAAAATTGAGGCCTTCTACCAAAGAATACACTCCCCTTTAGCCTAGGTGGTCTTCAAACTTACTTGTGCAGCAAAGCAAGTGTCACTGCGAGGAGGAAAAGGGTAATTTCATAGCACCACAGCTCACAACCAGCCTGGGTTGGGAGGGCCAAGCTCTGTCCAAGTGGGCAGACCTTGACTGGGTATGAGGAGACCATTACAGTTCTCATTAAATACTGTGGGTCCTTTACAGTGATCATATAATAATGTGATTTTGTGTATGCTTATGAAAATACAGAATCAAATAGGTCATATCAAACTTCTTAACGCACTGTCAGTGCCTGAAATGAGCTTCCCAAAAAAAGGCAACCATTGCTGAAGTGACATTGTGCTGTATTCTCTCAGCAACACACATGGGATAGTCACACATGCATGAAAATGCTCAGCTCTGCAATGGCTCACTCTAAAAAGTCAACTCACTCTCCTATTTTTGCTTTCTACTGGCTCCCATTCAGTGGTGAGGCTGTTTTACAGCATGTGGCCTGTTTAAGGTTGTACTCTGTAACTTAGATAAAAATGTCTGTCAGCTCCCCCCAAAGTCCTTGCTGGCATCTTAAAAAACAAATTGCCATTGTAGACATAGCAACTTGATTTCCTCCAGCTTTAGTCAGTTTCATGAACCACAATTATACTTGCTGCTGCCATGAAGTCAAAAGTATTTTCAATTTACCTCTCAGATGACAGAATATAATAGAAGCAGCATTGGAAGGAGTATCTGAAAATTAACTTACTCTTTCTACATTTTCATCCATTATTCATACTAAGTGATCTGTGTATGGATATTCATATCAACCTTTTCCTTTCCATATCAAGTTTTCCTTTCACAAATGCTGAAAATTCTTACTCTTATAACACAGCTTGCTAGGTATTTACTCACATATATAACATACATATGTATGTATGCACACATATATATAAAAATATATATCCTCACAGCAGGATATATTTTCTTTATGTACGACTGATTTCTTGGGTAATAGGTGTCACTCTCACTTTTCAGCCTTCTGATGTTTTCATTCTTGTGATGGAGTTTCTCACACTGTTTTTGTAAACATGCACATGTTTTTCTAACTGTCTTTTTGTTTTTCATTCCTTCTCCTGGGAGGAGAAAGGTTTGATGGACTTTGTCATTGACCAGTGTCGTTGGAGAGGTGGTAACTTCACCTTCCAATCGATGGTCGTTTCCAGAACTCTATATAATGTGAAAACCAAAATAAAGTTTCTCTCTTCTTTGCTTTCTCTCGGGTGTGGCTGCGTTTGTCTCTGCGTTTCGTGTTGCTCGATAGAGTGACAAATAGGAAACTGTGTTACTTAACAGTTTATATAAAATAGATACTTACACAAGGTCATTCTGACTAAATCCTGACATTCACAAAATCAATTTATTGAGACATTTATAAGAAGCTCAAAAGGGTAATATTGGCAAGCAGTCTGAAAAAACAAGAATATTCCATCTTTAAAACTGCAATTCACTTCTGATTTTCAAGTTTTACCACTAACTAACAGCTACTATACTGCAGTACTCTGGGTAATATTTTTTTTCCCAAAATAGTAATAAATATGTCTATGGACAGCTACTGAAAAGCAAAAAAAGGCACATCTGTGTGGGTTACTCATGAGCACAAATGTTAGGAAGCAGTGAAAAACCAAACAGCTTAGTTAAGGTAAACTGAAAAGTCTTCAATAATAAACAGGTCTGTTTATTTAAAGCCTCTCATAGGCACCTTTTTTTGAGTGATTAGGGTCAAAAGTATTTTGATCAGAATGGGCTGACCTCCCTGCTCATGTTTACCTTAAGGAAATGGAACCTGTGAAAGGGCAGAAATGAAGCTGGAAGGAGCAGGAAGAGCTTAGGATGAGGTAAAAGGCAAGAACAAAAGGAAGGGCTTTTGTCTGATGATAGAGACAGTCAGAGATGAGGAAGAGGATGACTCAGAGAGGAAAATAGAAGAGATTTTAATTTAGAACACCTTTTCAACACAAGTAACCTGAAAAGCAGGATTTGGAGTAAATTTTTGGCTGGTATTACCCAGATAGGCATCTCCAACCCACTCTGCTGTCCTTCAGTACATTGAATTTATTTGTTTTTAAGCACAGGTTACAAAGGTAAAGCACAATGTTCCCACTTTTCAGAAGCAGAACAAGAAGCCAAATTTTCAAAACTAAAATATTAGCTCATACAGGAATCCCTCCTTAATCTAAAGGCAAATAACTCTGCTTGCATTTTAAAACACCCTGTTTTCCTTTGACATAGAAGGACACTTATGACTAGGACATAGCCAATCCATGGAAGATTTACCAGGTGTAGAAAATGTGGTATTAAACCTTCTTTGAAGTTTAACTGTTAATGAACTGCATCTCCCCAGTCTCACTCTGTTTACCTTTTGTCCTGTGCTGAAAGCCTAAGAGGCACAGAAAATATGGCATCCTTCAGCATCTCTCTGTTGAATTCACATGCAAAGTTGTAGTAGCTGGAAAATTAAAACACCAATTCAAATAATTACAGAGGTACAGTAAATTTGTTTTTAACTGTCCAAAATTATCTTCATGTCTGTAACTACGAGAGTGTTGGTTTGTTTGTTTTTACTCATGAAATATCCTGAAGGGAAAAAAAAAACCTGTTTGCTAGTATAAATGTAGAAGTTACAAGTCTGAGATATAATCAGACAATATAACAGTTCTCCCAAACTTGAACTGAAAGATTAATTTAAACAATTAATTAAAGCAATGCAAACATGCCAGTTGAACTTTGTAAGCTACAAACTCCCTTGTATTTCTGTGCACATTACAAAACTGTTCAGGATCTCAAAGGATGCAATTTTAAGGTAATGATAGGTTTACAAAGGAATTCAATTTAGGATAAGAGAAGACCCATTTCCTCTTTCACTATACTTCCATATGTTACAAATAAAAAGGTTTATCAAAGAATTTTTCCTCTCAAATGTAATAAAGAGCTCCTTTAACATCTAACATGGTAGTCCAGCCTCCCTTCATAAATTGCACACTTTAGGGAAAATATTTTTTTTCCATCCAGAAAAACATTGTATCACTTTTACCACAAAAGTTACATTTTTGGGTGAGAAATTTTGTATGTGTAATTTGGAGGCAGAACTTTTCTAGTAAAATGAAGAAAGCACAATGACATCTTAACTGTAGAGCTTGGTTGACTCCAAAACAGATTCAACAAAAAATGTGCATCTACCAAGATTTATTAAGAAATCTAAGAAGCCATTATTTCAAATGATTCTGGGTGAAACTTTTTCCAGTCAGCTTTATGCAAGGAGAAATCCAAGTAACACAGCCTGAAACCATAAAAACAGGCACTGGGAATAAGAATGTAAAATGAACTTTCTGACTTCCAGGACATGACTTCCTGAAGGAGCCATGTTTGAAGAGCTATGCTGAGCTCTTTCTTGCAGCTTTCCACCCCACCTTGGAAAACTGCAGATGAGCCACTGTGGTTCCTTCCAGCCTTACCCATTCAATGATTCTGGGATTCGTGCCAGGCAGGACTGAAGCACACAGCAAGTACAAAGAAACAGTCAAATCTCTTCAGAGAAACATTATGCAATGGATTCAGGCCCCTGCATGCTACTAAGGACCTGGTTTGTGGTGTCCAGAAGTAGCAGAACATGCTGAAAAGCAGATGAAAGTAGAGACAGATCTGAACTGCAGACTACTCCTCTGTTTCCCTGTGTATGACCTGCTGGGAAGGCAGCAGATGAGGAATGTTAAAGGCAGGAGAGAAGCAGGGGAGCATTAACTTCATCTAGCACAAGAGCATCTGGAATAGCAAGAGGTCAAAACAACAAACAGAGCCATAGGCAGTGATGCCTAAAGAGGCTGATCTGGAACAGAGGCTAGATAGTGTTAAAGGAATAAAGTAGGTATTTATTAAAAAGCCTTCAAAGGATGTACCTTGGGCAGTACAAGAGTCTGGTCGTGACTCTGCCCAAGATGGACGCAAGATGGATGACCACTCACAAGTTTTCACACTTTTATAAGATATGGTCCATTTACATATTGGGGTCAATTGTCCAGTTGCAGCTTCAGGTTATGAAGTCCCATCCTCTCAGACTGCTCTCCTCAATTCGCTGTTTATACTTCTTGAGCCTAAAGCTGCAACGGTGTCCTTGGTTATCAAGCTGGAAAAGGATTGTTTTGTCTAACTACTCTGTGAAGGGAACTTGCTAACACTTTATATGAAGTTTAGAGTCACACACTAAGGCAGTATAGAATCTAAAAAATATGAAAGCTAAAAACTAAGGCATCACCAGGAGCTGCACTCCAGAAGCTGATGCAGCAAACTTTGTCACAGCAGGCAAGTCCTCCATGTGCCCACCTGCTACTCAACTTTTCCATATCCCTCAATACTGTATGCTTTGGATCACCTGGTGAAAGCTCATATTAAGAGGTGTTATTATGTTTTTAAATGCCAAGTAAATAGTTTTATCCTCTAGTAAGTTTATGGTATAGCCATAAAATGTCAGCCTGCATCAAAAGGTGCAAGAAGTTCCACTTTGCTCAAAACACAGTAAATACTCTCATGTTATTTTATTTTCCTTTCATTCAAGACCATAAATTACAAGTCTGCCCTTTGAGAGTCTCCAACTTTATCCTCTTCTACTACAGCTAAAATGAAGGATTAATCTTAGAAGTGGTTGCAGCTGCGCTTTCCAGCAAAGAAGAGTCACTTGGGACAAAAACTCCTTACTAGGTTTTCTCCGGGCTGGTTTCCCACTTAGGGAAAGGTAAATTTTCCTGCCCATCCCAGCACATCCAGCAGTGCCCGTTACCAGATGTGGACCATGGAATACAATTTTGCCACTCAGTGCACTGTCAGGTCTCAAACTACAGGAATACTAAAGACATAAAACTTGTGGATATAAAGCATCAAACTGATTAACTCAGAGGATACTTACCACCCCTTGTGTGCTAACATTGTGCTATCATCTACATTACTTCATCGTTTTAGGATATACTTATATGTACATCATTGTAGCAGCCATAGAGGCCGTGAGGCCTCCCTGACAGTCAGCTTAAGATAAGAAATGCCAAGTCATGATGACTAACTAAAGAAACCCCTCTTCCGCCTTTGTACCCCTGTTATCTCTCTGTAAGACCATAGGTTACATTTGCTTCGACCCTTTCCATTGGACTGTTTCCAAAACCCTCATAGCCTTTATAAACCTCCACTTCTGCCTATTATAGCAGAAGAGCTGTCACTGACCCCTTCGCAGGAACCCCTTCGCAATAAAGACATATCTGCAGAATTCATACATCTCTTCTCTCTCCTCCCGCGTCTGCCGAGGCACCTAGCAAGCTGAGAGCTGGAATCACCAAAGAGCTGATAATCACTAAAGAGTTGAAGTGCTTGCTAAGGTGCCCTGCAGTTTGGGGGACTGCCTGAGGTTCCTGGAGAAGAGACCCCTCTATCCGGGATATTATGGCAGTCCTGAGTCAGACAGACCCTAAACCCCGGCCGTAATAAACATGATGTTCTGCAGGACACGACTGAGAGAATATGAAACATTTTCACTACTCGTTTTGTTTGTTTGTTTGTTATACTTGTTAAAAAGAGTGTGTTTTTTCTTATATAATAATTTGAAAATCTATTTCATGTGTTCAGTATAAAAAAGCTGATATAAATCTGTACAGGAAAGAAATTTGATTTCCAGATGCAATTACCAGCAATTTACAAAGAGCTAATGATTTGATGACAGAAAATTACCTCTCAGCCACTGAACACACTTTTATTACTTGAAGAGATGGATAACTCTGCTTAACAACTGCTTATCTTCAATATAAGATTACTTCCCTCTAATAGCAATCTATTTTTGAAAGTTTCCACTCTTAAATCTCAGGAAAATAAATCTCTAATATGAAGCACAATGTGATTTATATTAAAATCTCCCCAGCATTTTAGTAATTTGCATAATTGATTTGCTCAACTATACACATTTTCATAACAGCTTGCTAGCCTTGTCTCTGTGCTTAGAATAAGCTCCTCAATCTGATTTAATGAGCGTAGAGAATTGATGAGATACTTATTTCAGTTTCCGGAACAGATTTCAGTGGAAGCAAAAGCTCCAAAATCTGATACAATGACCAGAGTCTCAATTCAGATTTCTGTCACAGCACTTTGAATATGCACTTGCAAACAAATTGCAAAATATACAGTAATAATTATTATTTTAGGAAATTGAATATAACTACAGTTAACCTACTTAGAATCCAGTTCATGGAAGCCCATTTCTGCCCTTGCTCACTTCTGAACCATTTAAATATAACCTAGAAGCTCATGAGGTCAGTTACATTTAGATACCCTGTGAAAGCAATGCTGGTATAAATCCATGAAACCCCCAGACCTTTTCTCATGAGTCATATTCAATAAACAGAATTATTTTGTAAAGGATACAAGGATTGTTGTCATCAATGCTGCAATTGTCCAGAATCAAGGAAATGCCATCCAAGTCATATACCTAAATAAAAACAAAAGTTTAATTTAACAGATGTCCCAACAATACTAACAATGTTTCATGCAAGAAATGCATAAAAAACATAACAGGGATATTTTTTTCATCAAAAATATTAAACATGCTAATATGAATTGCAGAGTAAACCTGGTGTTTTCAGCATGAGTATCACAAAACAGTAACACAAGCGGGAACTAATTTCACATTCTCCCTTCATTTAGCAAGTGTTTGACTGAGGTATTTTCTGTTTCTCACACCAAGACAGATAAGCTATGCTCACTTAAAGCTCCTGCTTGCTTCCAGAAGTTAGAATCATCAAAAACTGTCGAGCAAACAATAGTAAAAAAAAGAAGTTGAAAAGTACACCTACACAGACACAAGTCTGCATGAGACCACATCTCCTGTACCTTCAGTAGCAATGTCTTACTTGTATGTGCCCAGCACAAATTCATTATATCAAGTAAAAGCCATGGATGTTTTTCCTTTGAGAAAGTGTTACTTACGTTACTAGCAAATGAGTGAAGATGAGATCTGGTGTCTTTAGTTCCTTGTGCATACATACACATGGGAGTTCACGAATTGCACTACTACATTTGCGTGTGTGTGTATGAGATAACAACATATAATCCTAAAAGACTCATATACATACACTTTACCAAGTACTTGGGACAAGCTGATCTTAACAATAAACAAGGAGCATTATTATGTTACAGAAAGTATGTTCCATAAGAAATTTATGTAGACTCCTAATATACACTGTAACATCACACATGCATATTTATAGCTTCACAGTTCCCTTCCAACCTCAACCATTCTGTGATAGCCAAGATACACTTGTTCAAATCTTAAGTTATTTAATTTCTTAAAATCTAATTTCAAGCCAAGAACTGCCAGTTAAAGGAATTTAACATAATGCCAGTTTAGGCCATGGCTTGATGGTGGTATTCTCTGTTCCATTTTTTTTGCCCCAGACAAGATGCATTTTTATGTACCAAGGAAAACAACGAATCCCAAAATGTACACTGCAGGATCCTCAGCTTTCTGAAACACACGTTTTGTGATAAGAGAGGCAAGTCGAGTAGATTTAGATGTGAAATCCCAAACAGCCTATGGATCAATAAAATTGAATTCAGAGACAAAGATAAGCACATGCCTCTTTTAAGTTCCTTTTCAGATAATGTTATTGCAGAGTGTCAAGCTACATGAGAAAGCAGCGGTGACAGGCAGACAGGCAATGCTTACATGGATAAGAAGCAAAGAGCACTGCCAGGTCTTAAAACCCACCTTGCACATCTGTGCTAACATGCCTAACTTTACCTACATGAAATACAGTTAATAATACAAGTTTAAAAATATCCATTCTTTCCACAAAGTGTTTGTGTTTTCTCCAAAGGCCATGTACCATGTATAGAATCATACTTCAAAGCTTGAACAAGCGGTGACCTTTAAGTAACACAGCACTTGCACATGCTTGGGAAATGCTGGTTTTTTGATATTCAGGTTGTAGCCAAACTCTGATGTGCCTACAATGCTACCTCTTATTTCCCACCAGTGAAATGCTGAACAGTAGAAATTAATCGGGATCAAGTGCTGCCAACAGAAACAAACCATGCCATAATATGCTCTAGTTTGGTTCAAATGAGATGCCTAGTTAACTAGAGTAAGCATTTTGGGAAAGTACAATTTTAATTAGGATCCACCAATGCCTCAAAAAGTTACTGCAAGAATACGATAAGATTCCTTCAGAGTTATGTGAGAACAGCAGCAAACCACAGCCTTAGTGATACCTTCATGAAAAAACAAGTTGCTAACTACCACTGCATTGCACCTCCCCCCTTGGAGTTTCTTTAACATCATACAATTCAACTGTACATACAATTTGCATGAGTTAGGCAAAGCTTTTGTCACCACAATGCCAGCTTTCGAGTGTCACCTATGGCTTACTACACAGGGGAATGGAGCAAGAATAAAAACCTTACAACGTACCTACCCAAGACAAACCTATATACTCCAAGTGACTCATGAGATGAAGAGGTCAAATCCTGAGCAACCACTATTACAAAAGTTCCAGTCCATGCCACCTGCTCCTGAGCCTCCAGTGGTCCACTGAAAAAGCATTTTATGGCAACCAACAATTCATGCTCTGTAATGTGAGCCAGTACAGCAACTGCTCTGCACATAGCAGAGCCACCTCTGCAACAAGAGTGCCACAGGCAGAGGGAAGAACCATTGTCCCACCCAGTGTCTCACTTGCATTGCTGAGAGTCTCTCAAATCCTGTATCTCTCATTTCCTTGTAACTTCCCAAACCAGCACATTTTGCAAACGTTGAGAAATCATCCCACATCTCAACCTCTTACATAGATCCATTGGAAAAACACTGCCCAACAGAAAGTGCTTTGGGAACTTTTCCAACTAATTATTGGTCTCAGAGTTTTTGCTTTGAAGAGAACTGTCTGTGAAATGCCCAGTGGAGAGCTAGGGAGTGGAGCTTTTGCAGGGATCTTCTGTAGGGCTTGAGGAAGGAGTTAATATTGCACAAACCCCAAATCTTACTTTAAATATGGTGTGAAAGTACCTTGTAAAGAGAACATTTGTGGCTGGTGTGAAACTGGCTGTAATCTGTCCAGACTTTGGAAGAAATTATAGACAGAAACTAAAGAATAGGGTCATTGTGGTAACTGGTGAACAGAACTGCTCACGTCGGCCTGTGTTACAAAAGATCACTAAATCTATTCTCCATTTACATTACCGACAACCTAGTTGGCCAATAACAGGGAACTGCACTGGACTGTAACAAAGCCACAAGGTTATTTTATTATCAAGAACAGTGTAGTTTGGAATAATACTGTATTCTGAACTACACTGAAACAGAAAATGGAGCTGCAAGGTTACTTAAGACAAGTTTAGAATTTAAACAATCCAGCTCTGTGCTAATGGTCTCTAGTGCTTCAATCAATTCAGTAATGAGTATCTTGCCCTAATATTATGATATCAGCTTCTGAAATAGTATTCTGAAATAGCACAAACACAGAATATCCAGCATTCCAAGCCAGGTATCCATCCCTGCCAGTTAAAAAGCCTACTTTCACAACACAGCTTTATATTGCTGTAATTTGTTTACTGCACTTGCTTCTGAAACATAATGAAGATGTGTGTCATGCCAGTAAAAGAAATTTAAATGTATTACAGTGAAGAGAAAATGCCTTTCTCACTGAGAGTGACTGCTAGTTTTTTTCTCTTTCTCTGTATCTGAAATTTAATAATCTATCTTAATTATTTAAACCAGGCTCTAAAAAGAAGCTCATGTAAGCAAAGGTGCTATACAAATATAAAACAAAGTTTATGAGAAGAACCAGCCCAAGGCTGTATTTACGTACTGCTTCCATGGCCAAGGAAAGATACAGTCTTTTAATTCAGGTGATCTGGGATATGTCAGCCCCTAGGAATAAGCTATACTTTTTCTCTTGATAACCAATGAAAAAAATACAGACAAAAATTGACATCTTTATGTTATCTTACAGAAATCACATTTATTGACCAATATATAAACAATGTCAGTAGCATAGTGAAGGATATGCACCTAAACAGAACCAGTCCTGACAATCTCCCAGTACTTTCTTACGATGTACACAGAAATAATTACCATTAACACAATCATTCACAGCAAAGCCCAGGAAAAGTATAAATTAATTGAGACTACTTATTGAATCTTTCCCTCTAGCAGCAATGGAGCTAAGCTCAGGGGTAAGAATGCAAATTCTCTGAGCATGACAGTGCTTGCTGCTAAATCTGCCTGTATCTAGTAAAACATAATTACAATTTTCAGAATTTCCAGGTCCAGCAACTGTACAGACAAAAATGGAAAAAATAAAAAATAGTCCAGCAAAAATAATCTCTTCAAAGAATCAGTAACATTTTGGACATTAGAAACATCACCTAATCAACTAAGAGTACTGTTACGCAGAAAAGGACATTCATACCTTTACATAACAACAACTGAACATAAACTACTCTTCCACCACAATGAGACCAATTTTCAGCCTTCAATCAATGCAGAATGAGGACGGTGTTTATTTCAGTCACAGAAAAACTTCTGTTTCTTAGAAGGTGTGTTTCACCAAACTACAGGTAAGCAAAAAGAGTATGTTCTCTCAAAGAGAAGTGGACTAGTAACAGTCTGAATAATGCTGACACTTCTTCTTTTTACACATTATTTATAATCACACTGAAAAACAGAAAGACAAATTTCTAGGTTAAAAAGCAGTTGGGGGTGGGATATATATTCTAGAAATTAGTCAAAAAACATGAACAAACAGGAACCATTTATAAGGAAAACATCTAGAGACAACATTCATTACAGACCACCAGTTTCCTACCAGACAAAAAGTCTGTCTTCAATCACGTTTAGCTCCACAGTATTGAATTTTAACTCCCATTGTGAAACTTAGAAGATTTCTGGGAGCAATCAAACTGGCAAACTTCACAATTTTATGAACTTGGCTCCTTCTCTTCACTCTTTTTAATGCTTCCAGTTCTGTCACACAGCTGTAAGTGCCCAAACCCACTCAAGTAGCAGCACCTGGTGCCTAGGTATGGCTGTGCTGGTTGGCTGCCAAATGCCAGCCCTGGTCTGCAGTGCATCAGGGCTTCAGCAGCCACAAGCCTGACTTCCCCACTCTGGAGCACTTCTTTGAGTTTCTCATCTACCCTATTTGCTGAATCTCTCATGGCTAAAAGCGGGAGCATGATAGTAAATCTGATCCCCATATTGCTCTGACAAATTAGACTGGATAATATAATTAAAACCTGGAGGACGTGAAGTCTGAGAGAAAGGGAAGATTAACACAGCTGGGCTGGCACCACCACAGGAATCCTAGTGAATGTATTAAGGTAGCAGAACACACTTGATGACTGTATTTTATGACTTCTCTTAGTGCCCTAGATTACTGAAATGATTAAATTGTAACATACTTCTCAAGAGCTGAATCATCGAGATATTAACATCCATCGCACATGCATCAACAGCATCCTAAGCCACATCTGTGGGAGTGGAGCTGATACATGCAGGGAAGCAATTTCACTCCCTGACACTCATGAGACAACCTGTCACCGACATTTTGTGGGTCCCTGGGTGAAAAACCTGCAAAGGCTTTTCTTCCCAGGGAGAAGTACATTCTCAGCACAGAGTTTCTATAAACAATCTCCGAGCTGTGTTCTGTTCAAGGACATTGTTCCTCTGGCCTGCCTGTGGGAGAAAGCTGGTCTTGGTTATCAGTTCTCACTTTGTAGTATCACACAGACAGGAGAGAGAGAAGGATTCTGCCACAGGCAGAGTCACGGCATTCTAAGATTCTTGTACAGGGCAGCAAGAAGAAAGCATCTGAGCTCTGTACACGGGCATAATAGCCCAGGCCTTCTGAACAATGGAGTCATCTTAATAAATAATATTTAAGCCTTCTGATATATGGAGTCAAAGAGTCCTGATTCATCGTGTTGGGCCATTCGCAATAACAACCTACTTGAGGAGCCTCACAGAGAGGCTGAGGGAACTGGGGTTTGAGCTTGGAGAGGAGGAGGCTTCTTTAGAACCTGCTGGCAGCCTTTCCAGGCCCCTACAAACCGGTCACCAAGACAGACTTGCTCTCCTGACTCAGGTTCTAAGTAGTTTAAATAGAGAAAATATGGATATAAAAGTGCAACTGAGAAGGTTCTGGCTGGATACAAGGAAAAATCTTTTACTATGAGGATATGGAGCAGCCACTGTGGACTCTCCATCTTGGAGGACTCCAAGACTTCTAGAAAATCCCTGAGTAACTTACTCTGAATTCAACTTTAGGCAGGAGATCCCTTTCTGAACAGCTGTGTGAGTCTAAGACATTTTCATCTGACTCCAGCAAAAATGAAAAGGGTAAGACCATGGAAAGTAGCACAGGGCAATTCTTTTCCTCACATTTAGTTCAAGATCAGAGTCTTTCTACTCTAATATGACCTTTTCTTGGTTATAAAGTTGGAAATAGTTATCAGAAATTTACTAAAGTATGTAAAATTTGGAAGCAGTTCTAGAAAAAATACGATTCTTAACCATTAGTGGAATAATCCTGCATATTCACTGACTTCACATGACAGAGAAACCTTAAAATAATTTGTATTTTGGATGCCAGGCCATTCATATGAATTTCTTCTTATAAACTCATATAACTTTGAATTAATGCCTTAGAGCAAATAAAAAGGATTCCCCAACTGTACAAATGGAAGCAACTTCATGTTTTCTAGAGTAAAAAGCAAGAATTTTGTACCATTCAATATACTGAAGAAATATCTGAACTGGCTGTGAAGAAAAAAAAAGTAATACAAGTGAGGCCTAAACCCCACAATTGATAAAATTAAAAAAAAAGAGCTTAAGCAACATGGTTAGCCTACAGCAGAAGCTTGCGGGTGAACACAGCAACCTTTAATTAGGAAAACAGTACGTTTTATTATCCACATCCAGGAGGACGAGAAGCAGTGAGCCTGAAGAACAGACCATTCACATTACATGTCCATTACGTATCTTTAACAGTAATGGTCAATAAAGTATAGCAATACACTGACACACAAGTCTCAGACTCCTGAAGCAGACTCCAGTATTCCAAGTCTCTGCAAATGACCTAACAAACCTTAGCCATGAACTCCCTACCTCGTCCTGCTCCCGACAGGTGAATGGTTCCAATCTTCTCAAACCCTTCTGCCTCTAAGTCTGCACGACCTCCCTAGACAGAAAATCACACTAGAATACTAAATTATGGCAAACAAAAGGAATCCAATGAAATATACACTGGGGATTTGTTGCCAGTCTTTGGCCACCACTAAAGATATTTTTAAGCTTTACTCCTTCTGAATGTACCTCATGAGACTACATAATTACTTTGGTAGTGAGAAGTATGTCCTTCAGACCCTGACACCAAACAGGCTGACTAACAAGAGTCAGTTTTCCTCCAAGACCTCCTCAACAAGTAGCTAACAAGTGATTAGACATCTGGGTAGAATCCAGCATTCAATGTGGGTAACATTTAGGTTCCCAAACAGGCTCCTCTGCACCTATGATGATACTGAAAAATGTTACTTCATTTTTTTCCATTTCTGAGTCTTGGTTTTGGGCTTTTAGTTTGTTTTTCCAAGGAGCAGAAGTGACAGGAGATATACACAGGATATTCTACTGCAAAAGACAAAAGAATACTTTAGGCCTTCAGTGGTACTGGATTCCAAGGCCTATGGCAGACTACAGGCACTTTGGTTTAGAATACAGGCAGCTGTGGCTTGTGGCCATCAAGTCTAGGCGTACATTATAGGAGTACGCCACATTCTGCAGATCTATTGGAAATACTTGTGGACAGAGGTTCCCTTCTCCAGGACATCACAGCAGCCTTACTTAGCTGGCCTGAGAGCCCCTTGCACCAGTATCAATGACTTTGCTCGTGTCTACTTCAACCAATGCAATGTCCCCAGAACACTCTTCCACCTCTACACCACCTAGGTAAACATGTATTTAACATTTTAATGTTTGAAACTCAGAAATCATGGCAACAAAACCTGTTGCTCCTGCTACGTTAATTTCAAAGATATTAGCTCTCTTTCAGCATTATTTCCCAGAGAGACAGGAGGTTTATTTCCACTCTCCCAAAAGCGGAGATCCTTACCTCTTTCTTGGAGGTAAAAAAAATTCTAACAAAAAGGTATCTTAGAATCTAAATGTGGGGTATCTTTGTGATGTCCTAAACCTTTCCTCAGAGAACTAGTTTAGAAAAAGAGGGTTTTGGTCTTACGGAAGAGGAAGGGAAGATGAAGGTTCCAAGCACACCATCAGGCCTGAGCCAAAATAAGCAGATGCAGAGTGTCCATCTATGAGGAGAGGGTAACAAGTTAACTCAGCTTCTGAATAATTTTTTCAACTATTCTTTCCATGAGCAAAACTCAGGGTTTCCAGCCATTGAGATGATAATACAAACACTTGAGAATTCAGAATAGGTTCCCACAAGAGACAGTAACACAACTGGAACACTTGCTTTTTAAACAATGCAGCTTTCCTCTTTCACGTACAGTTCCTGAACCAGAAGCCAGAAAAAACAGATGCTGCCATGAGAAGCAGGCTGTTCACTCTGGTATGGTTTAGATTTGCGACTTGACATGGACAAAGTGAGGTCCAACAGAGACTCATTTTGCTTGAAACACACAATTGCTAGTGTGTGAAACACACATACTTGTTAGTGTAGCCTTTGCCTATCTTGGCGGCAGCAGCAGCAGAAGAGAACAATGGTGCTAAACATCATGCAGTATTCAACACTGCCCTTCAAATCAGTTGAATTTGTACAAATTTGCATCAACACCACAATATACATTTATGTACTTCTACTCACACACTCCCCTATTCTCAGTCCATGAAGCCCAGTAATCAGATTATCTTAGTTTGCTGATTTCCAATCACTGCTTTAAAAGTGATTCTTAATTCTCTTGTCTTCTTTCATCAGAACAAAAAGAAACTACAAGAAAATTAAGTGTAAGAATTAGTTATGTGACTAGAGACTTCTGCAAGACTGTCAAAACTTCAAAAATTTATTTAGTTCTAAAGCAAAGTGAAAACTGAAGACTTCACACTTTGAAGTTCTGAAAAATACAGGTATAAAGGTTGAACAACAAATCACATGATTCTTTTCAGCCTTTTTAATCACTGTTGTAAAAGAAGTTCATAGTCATCCTGGCAAGCTGACAGTGTTTTGGTGGCTACAGTATTATTGTCTTCCATGTCAAGCTTTAGAAAGCATTTTATGAGTATCTCAATTAAAATGAGAGACTTTTTCTCTCATTTTGTGGGTTGTGTGTACAGACTTGTTATTTTCTGGGGATATTTTTTGTTTGTTTGTTTAAAGCCTTGTTCTCTCCTGTTTCACATTTTATATTACATTGGAATAACTTTTCTTCTGGAACAGAATTCGAGACCATCTATAAAAAATACTGATTTTGAAAATCATTGACAGAAAAACAGATTACCACTGAACACTCCTGTTGAAGATTTTCTCGTTAGTGTTCTACACTAGTGATCACACAGTCTTCCAGGCAAAAATGGGCACCACAGCCTGTTACTTTGCGCTTCTACTCAGGCCAGCTTTGGTACTTCATTTCTCCCCAACAGCTGGCACACTTTGCTGACAAGCCTTGCTGCTTCCTTCTCACAATATTTCAACTGCTCCCTGACACACAGTCCAGCTGAAATCCTTGAAAACTGCCAGCTACTTTCAACTTAAAGTGGGTGGAATGGAAAAGGAGGAAAACCAATGCAAAATCACACCCTGTTTTGATAAATGCACCACCCTCACAGAGGCCACATATGTCCTCACTCTCACACATCACAACTATATTCTGAAATTGCTTCCACTCCCAACATCCAGGATTACAACTCTTACTTGGAAATTTCTGAATTCAGCAAGCAAAAATAAATGCCAATCAGATCTTCCATGCTCTAATGATGACTTTTGTTGCATTCAGCATTACTTAACATTCTCACTTAGTTTCACTTTGAAACAAAGATTTTTTAAAAAATTAAGAAATCAATGTCAGACATACAATTCCATCTGCAGCAAACATTCAAATGATGAAAATAACGCGTGAATGTGAAAAAATGTAGGATGATTTCAAAACACACAATTATTTATATGCCAGTGATTTCTACGTTTCATGATTTAATTCTGCAGCTAAATTCAGCACACTGAATCACAGCACTTCAAAGTGCACTGACAGACGCAAGACTAAAAGCAAAGTGGTGGAAGTTTCCCATAATTCCTCAGAGTTTCCTATTGTAACTGTGAAGTGACTTTAGTACTGCTAAATTTTTTTAAGGAGCTGTAAAGAATAAGTTATTGAGTATATCACCCCAAACTTCACAGCCAAGGCAGGGGAGTGAGAAAAGAAGAAAAGGAGAAAACCGGTAGGTTAGAAGATTGGAATCTTCTAACCTACAAAGAGGTTAGAGACAAAGAGACATTTATTAAAGGCATTCACGATTCTCTGCTTCTACATTCCCTTGTATGCAGAGCTTCCAAGATTTTACTGACAGGTCAAAGAATGAACCATTAATTTTCTAGTATACGTGTTAAGGACGTGCACTCTGTTACACATTAAGTACAAAACCATTCTTTAAATTTTTCACTAGGTTAAAGCATAGTAAAACAAGGTGTTTCTGGAAAGGATTGTAAAATGCCTTTTTAGAATGCTGCAGAAACGGTAAATGGGAGACTGCAGGACCCAGCTAGCTACTACAGTGAGCAGACAGTTTAATGGTGTTTACTGCTTGTGTTTTACATCAGACCAGTCAAGGAAGCCCTCAGAAGCCTGAGCCAGCCATACAACCCCATCACTGAATACTATAGTAAATAATATGTCACATTGAGCAATGGCAACCTCACACTCTATTTTATATGAAAAATGATGTTTTCTGAGAAACATGTAAATAATAGAAGTGTGGTCCTTTCGAAAGGAAAAAAAAAAACAGCAAAAATCCGCCACCCCAAATCTCACAATTACAAAAACTGTTTTCTGTCAGGACTAACAGATGTTGTCTCACTTTACTGGAGAGCCTACTGTGGATGGTTTCAAAGGAGGCCAATGCAGTGCAAATTGATTCTCGAGCTAAAGCTAAAGAAGCTTTAGACATACACTATTCTGCTGAGACCGATTCTTGTCTTTTCCCTAGTATTTTATGATACCTTCAAAGTTACAAAGTATTCTTCGTCCAAAATAGAACTGATGGCATATCTTCTCAAATACAAAAGCAAAGCAACTACACTTGCTTTAACTTTTCAAAAGTAATTCATTAGCTATCTTTTTATTTTATAAGCCCATACAAAACATCAGTCCTGGTGCAAATATGTCCTGTAAAGCCCTTTCAATTCTTCCTCCGTGTCATTTTATAGGCAAATTCAGTACAATTTTTATTTGTTCAATGCACAAATAAATCCCAACAACTTCACTGGGACATTTAGGAATGGTAAGAGAAGGTTGAAGTATTCAGCTTAACTCCCTAATGAGGAATAGATCCTCTTTTAAATATGATCCAACAGCAAGATCCTTTTGTTCCTCCCTCTCAAGCTCTGCACACTCAGCTATCAGTCAGTTCCTGCCCATATTACCTGGAAGAGTTACTCCAACCTACCATGTTAACTTCATAGGTAGCAGCACCAGACCTGCTGAGGATGTTGGGATTTCTTATGCCCCTTTTTGGTATTGTGCTTTGGTAAAAATTATCTACTGCAAAGTAAAACAAATTGTAAACACTGAAAACCAAGAAATTACTGTGAATTAATTTCTTGGTTTCAGATTATAAACTGAAGGGAGTAAATTTTTGATTCAGTTTTAATTGTTTACAAGCCAGATCCAGAAGTTGAACTTGATGACCCTTGTGGCTCCCTTCCAACTCAGGATTATTCTATGATTCAGATGGAATTTATTTCTGCATAATTGAACTAATGTCACAAACTACTTCGGCAACAATTTTACTGGGACAACAGTCACACATTTTACAAATAAAACTCTCTCATGATTAAGAACTTTGCCTGAAGAAGATACTCTCTTGAAATCAGAGTATCCCAGACAGACTAATGATTTCTCATATGCTGAAACGAAACAAAGAAAACAGAAGACTTTCAGTGATTTATTTAAAAGACAGTAGTATTAAAACAAAGGAAGCTGTGGCATGAGAGAAATACTTTCCAATAGAAAAAATGTTTGAATACATTGAGAAGCTTTATTCAAGTTAACATTCATTAATATGATGCATCCATTCTCACTTGATGATATCCTGGGAAAAAAGGGTTACTATTTCCACAAATGCAATTTTCCAGATTTGATTTATTCTTTTAAAATCAAATTTTACTCAATTTCTCATCAGCTGTGTGTTTTATAATCTCCTTCTTTAATGAGAAGTGGAGATATATTAACAAAGGTGCTCTGGATTGCTGTCCTGTTAAAGAGTGGCTAGCAGCACTGTATACAAACATAAAATCTGGAAAATATCACTGTATATGAGCATGACAAGTCTTCTTTCTTTTTAAAAGAGAAAAATATTAACCTAAGGTTTGTAAACTGGTATAGTTGAATGCAAGTGTTATTCTTTAACACGGCCAGGTTGGACAGGGCTTGGAGAACCCTGGTCTAGTGGAAGGTGTCCCTGCCTATGACAGGGGGTGGGATGAAAGAAGCTTTTAAGGTCCCTTCCAACACAAACCATTCTGGGATTCTATGACTCTTATCAGCTTAACAAAAGTAGTGGGGGAAATCCCTGTGTATGCATATTATTGAAACATTTCATGTTTCTCACACTGCAGAGCAGAAAGGGGTTTACTTTGGTTTGGGGTCTTTTTCACACCATTTATACATTCAGGATTAATTCCTTGATGATTCCAGGATTTTGTCAGTAATGGTGTTTCATTTTTAACTGCAAAAGAAATCTGAATTATGATCTTTTTATGATGGCTCATCATTTTTGACATTTGCAACCTGTTTTGCTGATGTAACTGCAGTTAAAAGGAACTGACAGAGAGTTTTTCCACTGACAATTTTTACAAAGTGTGATTCTGGCAGCATAAAGTTTTCGTATCTCTTCCATTATAGTTCTGGAAAGTCCCAAACTGCCAAACCACAAAAGAATTCAGAAAACAAGCTGAATGATATTCTAGGTTACAGTAGTGTAACAGTTTAGTATCTGCCCCCTTTCAGCAGTTATCTACAACCATAGCAGTATGGTGCAACCTTGCACCTTACACTGCACCCCCATGACCCCTGAAGACATCAGTCATCAAATGACATGGTCTACTTGCACCATAACACAGCTCAGATCCACAGAATCACGAACGTTGAAAAAGACCTCCAAGATTACCAAATCCAACCTGCGGCTGATCCCCACCTTGTCACCCACACCAGAGCACTGAGTGCCATGTCACCGAACACCTCCCGGGATGGGGACTCCATCACCTCCCTGGGCAGCCCCTTCCAATGCCCAGCCTTTCAATGAAGAAATTACTCCTGATGTCCAACCTGAACTTCCCCTTGAGGGCATTTCCTTTCATCCTGTCCCTTGTTCCCTGGGAGCAGAGCCTGACCCTCACCTGGCTGCACCCTCCTGTCAGGGAGTTATGGAGAGCAAGAAGGTCCGCCCCGAGGCTCCTTTTCTTCAGGCTGAGCCCCCCCCAGCTCCCTCAGCAGCTCCTAATAGGACTTACAGAATGCCCAACTGCATTCTAAAATACCATTGCTGATTCCA